>BMAU01015763.1:0-252772 GCA_019973935.1 Trichonephila clavipes | reverse complement strand
GATAAACCCACAGCTTTTGCTACTTCCTGGAAAGTTGAGTATTTAATTTCGTTGATTGTTAATAAGTCTTCGTATGAGACAGTACCTTTATTCTCACGCAACGATTCCAGTTCAGACAACTTTTGTTATATTTTCTCGCGAGAGCTTGCAATAAGGTAATATCGCAATCGTATTGGTGACATTATATGAAAATAAGCACATGGTTGCCAATTCGGTGTGTACGACGCATGCGAAATCGGGGTGGCCAACTTAGCGAGTTATCTTGGACGTTGGCATTGTTGTGATAGTACGTAATAAATTTATTGCAGCCTCACGAAAATTTTTTGAAGCTTTTTGGATGTAATAAGTTTTAGAAACAAAGATTCACAAGATTTTTGTATCGTGTGGAAAAAATTAATACAGTCGAACCTCTATATCGCGAATTTTTCTACACAGCGAACTTTTTCCTGGAACCTTGAACATTTCACGATTTTCTTCGTAAAATAATCTCTCTACAGCGAAGTGCATTTTCTATATAACGAACTTTTTTTTTTTTGTGTTTTAAATTTTTTGTCCCTATTTTTAAAGTATTTTCTTAACATTTCAAGTTATTACATCTTTAACACATTTTAAGATGGTCATAAACCTTGAACTAATTTTATTAGATCCTAACTCGCCTAGAGCAATTGAGTTCTGGACGTTTCATCCAAGAAGTGCAACCTTTAACATCCCATTCACTAGAAAAATCCTCGATATCACCTCTCACCCTTAATGGTGTTGTCTCATGTCCCCGTGTTCTAGTTATAAAATAATGTATGCTTAATATTACTTGTATGCTATAAATTAGAAAATGTTCCTAAAATTCATTAATTTTAACATAAAATTATTTTCTTAATATGGAAAATACAGTGTGTTATTCTTCGGCATTCTTTATTCTTGGTTTCCTTGCAGTTCTTTCTTTTTTTTTTTAATGGGTAAGGTGTATAAAAATAAATAGATATTAATTTATAAAAAAGATGTGAATGATTACTTTACATATTAATGTATAGTGTTTATGAATTTAAAACTTGTTTCATGTGATTTATAAATTATATTAGAAAATAAACTTCTAAAGAGTGTTTTTTTTTCCAGGTATAGAAGTTTAAGTTGGCATTACTTTCCAAGATGGCGACCGATTTAACAGCTGTCAAGTTATTTATTCTCAGTTTGGTTTGGCAATTCATCATGAATAGACTCACACCTGAACAAGATTCGTCAAATTGTGCAATTTTATTTCGAAAATAATGCCGTTGTTCGATTTTCATAAGCGAATTTTGTTTAGCGATGAAGCGCATTTCTGGTTGAATGGCTACGTCAACAAACAAAACTGCCGCATTTGGAGTGAAGCTAATCCACAAGTGTATGTCGAAACACCGTTACATCCAGAAAAACTGACTGTTTGGTGCGCCTTATGGGCTGGTCCGAATCCTTCTTCAAAAAATGATGAAGGCCACAACGTTACAGTCAATGGTGATCGGTATAGAGCCATGATTACTAACTTTTTCATTCTGAATTGAACAATCATGATGTCCAGGAGCTGTGGTTCCAACAAGACGGCGCAACATGTCACACAGCTCGAGCCACAATCGATTTATTGAAAGACACGTTTGGTGACGCCTAATTTCACGTTTTGGACCTGTGAATTGGCCTCCAAGATCTTGTGATTTAACACCGCTGGACTATTTTCTGTGGGGCTATGTAAAGTCATTGGTCTATGTGGATAAGCCACAAACGCTTGACCATTTGTAAGACAACATTCGCCGTGTAATTGTCGATATACGGCCACAAATGTTGGAAAAAGTCATCGAACATTGGACGTCCAGATTGGACTACATCCGAGCCTGCGTGGCAGTCCTATGCCAGAAATCATATTTAAAATGTAATGCCACAAGATTATCTTTCGAATAAAAAAATTCATGTCAATCGAATAATACATCGTTGTTTTATTGCAATTTAAAGTTCTATACCTCTAAATAACACCCTTTATATAACGAATTTTCCATGTAACGAACTTTTTTCTGGATTTAGGGACTTTGTTTTATAGAAGTCCGACTGTATATACATTCGCTTTTGTTTAGATCATTTTTAACAGAAATGAAGCAGATTCACTGTATTCAGGCTATTTTTAATTCCCTCTCTCTTTATCCTATTAACATTCTCAGTGCTTTCTGTATCATATATTTTCTTAAAATATGAGAACGCCGACTTATCGAATACATGTTTATAATGCATGCATTTATCTGATTGTTTTTCCCTCTCTGACTCCCTTTTTTTACATTTAGAATGAACTTTTGCACAACTTTTTTTAAGATTTAAATAATAATAATAATATTATCATCAAAATATGATTTATGTTCGGATGAGAAAAATGTATTAAATATGCATAGTAGGAAAATTATTGTAACACTTTTTTTCTTTAAGCATGAATTTTTTCATTGTATATTTTCTCTATGATAACCATTTTTCATCTTCTTTTGCGTTATATGTTTTAGACTTTATTTGTTGCAATTTGTGGTTTTTAAATTAAAATTAGATAAGTAATTAAAAATGATCTTCTGAGACAAATTTTTTTTTTAACAGGCAAGAGTTAAATAAAGACCCCCAAAGATATATTCGCAGTGTATAAAATACGCTAGATGCTTTTCTTTCGTAATAAGTATGGTTCTCTCTGTTGTTGTTTGATTGACTATCAGTATTGAAATCAGTTTGATTGACTATATAACGATTTTCCGTAGCAATTATAGGGAAAAAAAAGAATTTTAGCTAAAATATAAAAAATTTTATTTTAAAATAAATTTTCTTATTTTTTAATAACTATTAAATTAACTTTTTTTAATAACTATTAAAAAAAGTTAAAGTTTTTAATGGAATTTAATTGATGTGTGTCTCAATGTAATCTGTACGTAAGTAAATCATACTACCGTGAATTTTGATTTAAAATTTATAATTTTTTTTGAAATGTTCCAAAAATTCAAGAGTTTTTTTCAGGCAATGTTCCATTTGAAAATTTTTTAACAAGTATTGATATTTTGGATAAGCCAGAAATCTTGTTTTAGATTTTTGCTTGAATATTTACATTTTTTACATCTTTTTGTTTGATATATAAAATATAGATGGCAGCACAACAAAATAAATTCATGCCACGCAGAAGAAAGTTAACTAACATGCTAATTTCTCTTTCTCTCTTTTGTAAATTTCAATTCGGTAAGTCTTTATATCACAAATCTCTTTGACGCACAAGATTTAAGAAAAAATTGATTCCTAAAATTAATTTGCGAATTTATAATTTTTTAAAAATAATATCCATTATTTTTTCGAAACGAAATGTAAGCACAGGAGGAAAAGTTTCAAATCCTACTTTTAAATTGCACTAAATAAGGAATTTGTTTTATTGATTAATTATTATTTTTAAATTTTGATAAAATTTTCATTTTTTTTTAAAAAAAGTAATATTCACAAATTCGTTTAAGAGAAAAACTTCACAAAAATAACTCAATTTCTTTTTTCCTCCTTTTTTCAAGACCAGCTTTACTTTATTTGTATGAATCATGATATTATCTCACATGTGCAAATAAATTAATGAAATTAGCTGAAACAAATTTTCATTCAGAAATTTTTCCCGAAAAAACATGTTTTATAAATTTTTCAATTATTTATTTGTAATGAATTAATTTGTTTACATATTGAAAATATAATTTTTTGGGGGATATTTTTTATTAGCTTAAATAAAAACAAGTAAACCAACAATGAAGCTAGTGTAAACATTACTCCTTTTCATAAGAGAATGACAAGAAATTTAATATTATTTATATTGATTGCATGACATTTACAACAGTAAATTTTCCCTTTTTTCCAAGCAGGGCAAGGATTTTTTCTACTTTATCCTTTCTTTTTTTCAATTACTACTATTAGTTCACACTCCACATTCTCTCTATATGTACATATATATATATATATATATATATATATATATATCATATATATCGTGTTCAAATTTTCAATCTTTTAATAAAATACTTTTTATTATTCATAGACTCAAATTCAAATACATTTTTTAAAACTTGTAGTGGATGACACTTGATGTTAATACAGTTTTTTAAATATTACTTCATTAATTAAATTTTATTTTTTAATTATAAATTTATTCTGCGTTATTCCTGACGAAGTTACAACTAGCTACAATAGATGGCACCTCCAAAGTAGGAATTGACTTCAAAATTTTTTTATATTACTTCTTTATATAAAATCATGTTGAAAGCGACATAATTGTACAAAAAATGTTTTTGAAAAAAAAAGTTGTTGGCAATCAAAATATTATTTAGTTAAATTACGTTTTAAAAGTTAGAAAAACATTATCTTTCATTTTATTTAAATGAAAAATTCAACAGTAAACAAATTTTTGTGAAATGAGTGTTTAAAACAAGGGGGCAATGTACATTAATGCATTATGTAAATACCAGTTTTGCATACATTTTTTTATTTATTAGGAAAAATATTTAAAATTTTTGGGCAATTAATAGAACAAATTACAGAAATATTTTGAAGGCGTTTTAATTAATTTTTGAAACTTTTGATTTTTTTTATAATAAAGTTCTTTAAACCAAATGAGCATACTATAATTACAACATACCAATTTTATATTTACATACTATATAGCTTTCATGAAAAACGGGAGTAAAAAATTTACTTATTCTAACATTTTCTTAAGAAGAAATAATTTTATTCAATTCCTACTATTTGCTCACAGTTTCCCTAGTAGAACCTGTTTTTGTGGGGTCCTTTTTTATGCGATTTTATTTTTGTGCGACCACATAAAAAGGAATTTCTGCAGTATTTCGACGAATTACTTCGTTATATCTAAGAATTCATGAAATTTTCAAATATTTTTTTGTGCGGTTATTTTCATGCGGCTTTTATCAACCGCACAAAAACAGGTTCAACTGTTTATGTATCTTGTTCAAGTTTTCAATCATTGACAAAATACTTTCTATTCATCCAATCAAGTTCAAATAAATTTTTTAAAAATTTGTTCTGGATGACACTTGATGTTAATGCAGTTTTTTCGAATATTAATTCATTATTTACCGGTTAATTAATTAAATTGGCGTAATCTATTGGCGTTGGACTGCGTAATTTGGAGCCTAAATCCATTGATGAGGACGACATCTGAGGTGGTAAAACGCTCTCAAAATCTTCCACATCGTGCCATCGAGACGAATTTGATCCTCGACAGATTTAAGCGGCATCTACACAGTAGTCTTTTGCGGAATCAAAACTCAAACCTATGACTCGTCTAAAACAACGCCGCCGGTCATGAATTCGAGACCAGGGCAACTCGGCTAACACTGCAGCTACCTAATATCAAAACACCCCATCCGAACTGAGGAAACATTTTCAGATACAAAATATACCAGTTTTTACACAAATTTGTGATGTAGTGACACATATAACATCTCCGTGTGTCATAAAATTGGGAAATTTTCCGCAAATGCAAAATTTTTCACTTGAACACTTATACAAGGTGTTCCAAGAAAGCGCCGAAACTCCACACAGCCAGATTCCTCTTTGGGAGTGTATAAAAAATACCCAAAGAATTACTTTATGAGGAAAAATACAGTAAATGATGATGTATGAATAACTGTATATGATGGTGTTCCTGCGCATTTTTGTGCTCCTGTATGTGATTGGTTGGATACGGCATATTCTGGTTACTGGATCAGATTTGTGGTCACGGTTCTTTGATCCCTATGGTTACCATATATCACACCGTCCCCCCCCCATGGGAAAATCTCAAGAAATCGGTGTGTCGAGACTTTTAGTGACTACACAAAGTGAGTTGCTCGTCTGCATTTGGGTTTCTGATTTCCCAGGTTTTTCCATTCCCGGGAATGTCCGGGAAATCTCCGGAATATAATTGTCGTTCCCTTGTCCAGAAAAGCTTTGTCCCTATCTCTCTCTGTAACACACAGTTTAATTCTAAGACCGAAATGTAGATGGCGGTACTTGTAACGGAAGTGTTACCGAATGAAGCACTGTATTACCGTCAGGGAGAGTTTGGAATTGAATGAGTGAGCGTTACTCATCTCGCTGTCCAATCCTGGACTATGTAATATACATAATTTCCACTTATTTCCTCTAAATGTTTACCCTGTATTGTGTCTAAGTGTCTATCCATTGTAATTGTGTTATTTTATGTCATTAAATATTTTACTTACCCCGAGATCTTGTCAATTACTTTGGTTTACCCAGTAATGACGCAAGAGACCGTTACAATTCTGGCGCCCAACGTGGGGTTGACCTACAGCTCCCAACTCTCTCTCGCTTTTTCCACTTTGTTTTAGGTGTTGTCACCCGACAACAAAAACAAGATTCGCGCCCTGCGAATAAATAATATTTACCTCCATAAAACCTGTCAACAAATAAGTGTTGTTTATTCTAAATAAACTTGCTCTGTTATTCTGTATGAGAACTGTGATTATTATTACTCGTAGTATAGATTGTGGATTACATCTCTCATTTGGGCTTGTCTAATCAAAAAATTTTGCCAGGCAATCGCGAAATTTCGACAGTAACTGCAGCTGCTTCGTATTTTCTCCCAAAGTTCAGGTATTGAATTAATCCTATTAAATTAACGTTGCGTCTCTTATTAATTCTTTGGATTAGAGAATATTTCACATCTTTCACAAATTCTGAATTTTGTTTGTTCAACCCTCCAATAACGAAAGAAAATACGCCTTCTTCAGTTAGCAAAGTTGCATTTCGCCTGCATAATTTTTCTAAATCAATTTTTACTGGCTTTAAGCCTGCTACAATTGTAGTCACAGTTTCAAATTTCACATTGGTCATCATTTGTTCTACTTCATGTCAATTAATGCTTTTAAAATTGCTGACTTTATTTCTAAAAATCTTTTAAGAATCGTCAACAAATTGTTCCAGCATGTTTTGGTATCCAAATAAACCACCTTTTCATCAAACCATAGATTCCTGGGAAATCCCGGGAATGAAGTATAATTCTCGGGAATAGAAAAAGTATAGAAATCTTATGCTTTCCCGGGAAAGAAACCCTAGTTTGCATGCTGCTTGTACTTCGATGCACACCACGCTGCTGCGACGTGTGCTTGTATCCTTTCCAAGGCTCCCTTATCCCTGCCTCGATATGCACCATGGACGCTTTGAACACGCTTTGACACACATAAAAAAATTTCGTTTCTGGGAATAAACACATAATGAAATGTTTGAGAAAATTTCTGTATTAATTGATACTGTATTATTGGAATAATTTGGAGTTTGTTCAAAGCTCAAAAAATATTATTGAAGCAAATTTCTACGACAAAAATGAAATAAATGAAGCAGCTTCTGCTCCCACATCATCCGAAATGATGAACATCGTGAAAATGTATGCGAAGTTATTTAGACGCATATTCCAAAGGAGAAATGAATAGCAAAATTAACAACGTCAAGCAATTTGTTGACAATTTCATGCTATAACAGACAATGCAAAGAAAAACATCAGATGACTTACAAAAACTCAATAAATGTTTTGTTTTTCAAAAAACTCGAAAGTTTTGTATTAAACTTCATTAAGTTCTTATGAATGTTTTTGTTTCATTGATTTTTATTAAACACGTGCATATATACATGTCTATGTAAATAAAACGTACTCTAATAAACTTAATTTTGTTAAATTTATGGTTTTTTTTAATTCCTATTATCAGTTCACACTCTCCCTATATATATATATATATTTCTTGTTCAAATTTTCAATCGTTAATAAAATATTTTCTATTCATCCATTCATGTTCAAATACATTTTTTAAAAAACTTATAGTGGATGACACTTGATGTTAAAACAGTTTTTTCAAATATTACTTCATTAGTTAAACTTAATAAATAAATAGAAACAAACAAAAATAATAGTTCAGCAACATATTTATAAAGGAAAATCGCTCGTTGTGTCCCTGTAGCGCAATGGATAGCGTGTTGGACTTCTAATCTAAAGGTCGTGGGGCTCGAATTCTACCTGGGATGGCCTAATTTCTGAGAATAGGACTTATGAATGAATAAATTGTAATAAACAAACAAAAATAGTCCAACACCATTTATAGAAAAGAAAATCGCTTTCTATTTTGCAACTTAATTTTGTGATTCTGTCATAAGTATATACATATTTATATGAAGTGCAACTATTTAATAAAAAGTAACTAAAATAAAATTTTTCTTTGTTGACTTGAGTAGGAATTGACTTAATTTTTTATATGACTTGTTTTAAATATTTTTTAGCACGAAATTCTTTTAACACAAAAAACATTTCAATCCCCTGAGTTTCATGTTAAACGTTGTTCACTGTACTTACAAATACTACTGTTGATGTGTCGAATACAATGTTTTTTCCTTGCACTTGTTGTGACGCCATACTTTGTTTTTTGTATATTTATCGTAAACTGCAGCTCTTTGGACAATTTTTTATATATTCCCACCGAGGAATCTAGCAGTGCAGAGTAAGAGTGCTATTTATGGGACATCCTGTGTTCAAAACTCGTTCATCGCCACAGGATTGGAAACGAATTATGGAATACATTTCCTACCCGAAAAAATAGAACCACTCATTTGCAAATGAGTAGTACTTTAATAAGTTTCTCTCCAAAGAATAGCAAAGTCAGAATTTAGTATCAAACCCTTCCCGGTTTTTCCCGAGCTGAGCTCGGGCGGGTGAAGCGTACCATTCTCGCTTATCCCGAGTGTAGCTCGGGCATTGTGAAAATTTGCACTATGCAATATGTCTTTCACGAATTATTTCACACGTGCTTCTCATGTTTTCGAATGATTGAAAAGTACCACTCGGTGGAATTTTCTAATAAAGAAGACGTTCTTCTGCTGAGCACACCCCCTTAACGCTTGTTTGAAAGACACTTTATTTCCAACAGAGAAGAAAAACAGAGAAGAAAACCAATGCAACAGTGTATATTTATTTGGTGCACAAACAGAGACAGTAAAGGGAAGCAGGTGAGAAGTGAACAAGATTCTACTGTCCAGATTGTGAATTGGGATATGTGTTGTACCGTGTTTTCACATTTATCATACACAGTGGTGCACACAAGGGGGGGAGTCCTAGTGGGTCCGGATCCCTCTCCCCAAAGCCATTGATTTTTTTCTCGATTGATTATAATTCTAAGTATACAGTACGAAAAATTTAATTAAGTATTTGTTATTAATGATTAATTTTATTAATTAATGCTAATTATTTATTCAATAATTAGTTTTTTACTGTATTTTGTTCCCGAAAATCGACAAAATCAAAAGGAGCATGATACAAGAATGGTGAACTTTCGACCCCGGACCCCCTTGAAAAATTCCTGTGTGCGCTACTGATCATACACGATTAAATTTTAATTAATAATTTCATAATAATTTATGCAAATACAAAAGATATAAATAAAAAATTTGTACTTCAAGATAAAAACTAGGTATTCTAAGCTTTATATTTATAGTTAATGTGAGTTGACTTCAAATTCTAATGTCTTCTTCCATACAGAAAGCCAACTGAATTATTTAAATAGATTTTTTTTACATCAACTTTTAGATAATTTTGTATGAGAATGGTACTTTATATATTATATGTTAAAAAATATATGTATGTTTGAAAATAAGCATACAAAAAATTGACATTTTTTTATCCATAATCTAGAAATAAAATGATCCTGGAAGGGGTTAAACTTATAGCGCTGTTTCAGGCGTCGTCCTCGCTCCTTGCCCATGTTTCAAAATTACGAGGTCCGTCGCCAAAAGCACTCGTGTAGCTGAACAGTGCGACGTTAATATTCACTCACTCGAGCGCTGTTTTATTTGAAAATTTTCGATTATTATTCCGATTTCGAAGCCTATTCTTTAACATTACGCAATGACATTTAATATAAGATACATTATGTATGTAACACAAACACAAGGAAAAGTAATGCATAAATTTAAACTAAACAACCAACAATCATACCATAAACAGAGACAAATTGCTCAAATAAAAAATATATTTATGTATTCAAAAAAGAAATTACAATGCAAAACCCCACGTCTACACAGCCAGCATGACGTCCTGCCTTTACAATCCAGTTTTATGCGTTCTCGGGTGTTTTGTTTTTGCATATGCTTTACGCAAATACTACAAACTACTACAGATTTAAGATAGTTACTTTATTTAAGGGCGAGTTTCATCATTCATAAATGCGCATTTTTACGCGCTGTCTGTCACGTATCCAGGTCATGATTAAGGACGGGTAAGACGTGTTTGTGTACGTGTGAACATTTAAATGAAGACATTAATATGTTTCAAGAACACTTATGGAGATAAAAACGTCTGGATGTTAGTCCCATGTCTCAAAAAAAAATTGGATAATATATAGAGAGAATATAATTTTTTTAAAATTTTTATTTCTTTTCATGTTACCTCTATTTTTAAATGTTATAAATAATTCTATAAAGTTTTATAAAAAAAACTGGAATTTTAATGTTAATATTGCAAATAAACAACTAATGTAAAAAACACTTTATTGAGTCAACTTAGGTCAACAAAGAAAAATTTTACTTTAGTTACTTCTTATTAAATAATGACAATTAATATAAATATGTAATATACATGTGACAGAATCACAATATAAAGTGGCAAAATAGAAAGCGATTTTCCATTCTATATAGGATGTTGGACTATAATAATTATTATTTGTTACTATTTATTCATAAAAAGAAATCGCATCATTAATTAAATAGAATTCATGAATCTATATTTGAAAAAACTGTGTTAACATCAAGTGTCATCCACTGCAAGTTTAAAATTTGGTTTATTTGAATTTAAGTAGATAAATAAAAAAGTATTTTATTAACGATTGAAAATTTGAATAAGATATATATATATATATATATATATATATATATATATATATATATATATATATATATATATATATATTATATGAAAGAAATATGTATTATATATCAAAAACAAGAAATAATAGATAATGAACATAACAAGAAATAGCGAAATAAAAATATAAAAGCTGAACATGAAGAACAAAATTATAGAGAAATAAAAAAGAAACTACAAAAAAGAAGAACCTAGCAAGTGAGAAAGCAATTTCGGACTTAGGACCGAATAAGTGGGGTTAAACTAGTTTGAAGGTGCCAACCTTCCCCCTTTGCAACTCGGTAGGAAAAATTAAATAAAAGAAAATAAACAAAAATTCAGAGTATGTAAAAACTCGGAGAGTATGATAAAACCACTCACTACTATTATGTAACAAACTCTTCCAAACTCTTAATGCAGAAGAATCGCAAAACAAATACGTAAGAAAAGTAGAAAAATCCTAAAACAATTACATAAGATAAGTATTTTTGAAAAAATAATTTAACAAAATTTCTTTACTCACAGAGCTTTTACGAAGAGAATCAAGCATCTTGACATCAATGAAAATCAATTATTCACCAAGTTAAAAATTCGAATATACATAAACACATCTTTTGAGCTAACTTTTAAAACCAGCCAGCAAAGACAGATATAAAAAAGACGACTATCAAATATGGTAGAATTTGAATTGGTTGATTGCCAAAAATGTAAATTTGCTAGGCTCTAATTTGGTTGGTTGTCAACAATGTGTAAGATGTTCAAGATGTGTGTGGAAAAAATGTAAACTGTGATATGAGTGTTATGATATAATCTTCACAGCAAGACTGACTTTGAAATCCTATTGTTGTGTGGTGGTTTTGGGATTAGAAGTAGCAAGACGGTTAATGTATTTGTGATGAATATAAGTTCTTAAGAAATTAAAAGGGTATTCATGATCTAAACAACATTGAAATTTTTTTTTGATATTATTGTATTTATCTATTTTGTGGGTAGTTAAGTTATCATTTCTAAATAAAAAATTCAAAATGATATTTCTGTAAATTGATAAATGCAAGTTACTATTCCATACAGGAATTTTAATTATATGGAACTTAAACGAATCTCTTTTGTCAAAAATGTTATTGACTACATTATTGTTAATAAGATGCAAGTCCAAATCCAAGAATTCCATCATATTAGAGTTGAAGTTAGTTTTAAGGAGCTTGAGATAATCAGGGTAGAACGTAATATTTGGTATGTATTCACTATTTTTACCAAAAATTATTAAATCATCTATATAGCGATAAATCAAGTAAGAATCATTTACAACATGATCAATTTCAAAAAAATGTAAATATAGGTTTGCTAAACAATTACTAGCTGGACCTCCCTGAGGTAAACCTTTGATCTGTTTATAAAGATTCTGATCAAATGCAATGAAATTTTCTTTTAATACGAGGTTAACAAGAATATCAAGTTTTTCTTTTTTCATTGAAGTATATAATTCATATTTATCATAAATTAACTGTAGAATCTTAATCATATCGTCAATATCTATAGAATTAAAAAGGTCCCCTCGAAATCAAAGCCATGCATGGAAAAAATTGACATATCCTTAGTAACTCTAGCAATCTCTAAACTATTTTTAATTATTGCCGTGTTTTGTAAGTTATCAATTAGATTTTGAAGAAGAGATTGTAAGATCTTCCCAGACTTCGTGATATATGTATTGTATCCATTAGTGATACTACGGAATTTTATAGGGCTTTTATGAAATTTTGGTGTTAAAAAAATACTTGGATATTTAATTTTATTTAGATGAATATTCAGTCTTTTGTTCAAAGCTAAAATACGATTATCATCTTCTCTATTGTTGTGAATTGATTTTTGAAATGAATTATTATTTAAAATGTGGTTACTTAATATTTTACTGTAAAAGTATTTACAAATTATGGCATAATTAGCAGAGACCTTATCAACATATGTAATCACGAAGTCATTTTGGATATTTTCTATTGATGATTTAAGATCTTTATACATAATTTCATTTTCAACAGTGAAATCTAATTCCCGAATTTCTGTTGCTACATAAGATCTAAATTGATTGAAAGCTTCAATCGGCATTCCGCATTTAATTGCAATTTTAAGGTAGAATTTATATATATATATATATATATATATATATATATACAGATGGGTGACAAAATAATACGAACACCCGTGAAAAAGGCATGGCCCATTTCAAAGACGCACAACGCGCATGTCAGTTAGCGTGGCAAGTGGCATGTAAATTACGGAGTACCTGTCCCTAAATGAGGGACGTACCTCCTCATCAGAATTTTAAAATTAAGAGCCGAATTAATGGGGTTACATAAGTTAAATTATAAGATTAAATTAAGTGGGCAGAACAGTTCTGTTGGAACGGCGACAGACGAAGTCTGTCGGCCGGTGGGACGATCGCCCCTCTTCCTGCGATCTGATTGGCCGAGGCCGTTCGCTCGCAGAAAGATGTTTCAGTTAGCGTTGCAGTCCGCCACCTAGCGGATTCGAAAGGTAAAGTATCAGTCGCTCAACAGCTGCGATAGGTGTTGCACGCGTCAATTGTAATTTCTGAAAAACGCAATAATGACGGACCTGTCAGAGTTCGAAAAAGGTATGATTGTTGGAATGAGGTGCGCTGGTTGCTCGGTGATGGAAACAGCCATTTATTTGGGGCGTGCAAGGAGTACTGTATCTGCCGTTATGACAGCATACAAGAAATGAGGGAATGTGACGTCTGGCAAGCACAACAGTGGACGGAAAAGAAAGCTTACCGACAGGGATAAAAGAGTCTTAACCCGCATTGTGGCCCGAAAGCGCAAGCAATCGCTATCCCAGATAACGTCTGAGGTGAATAGTCATCTTCGTAACCCTATTTCAGCAAGAACCGTCCAAAGGGAACTTCATGCTTCGAACTTGTATGGAAGAGATGGAATTCCTAAACCATTGGTAACAGCACGTCATGCTATACAGCGACGCCAGTGGTGTAGAACACAGACAGTGGACCCCACAACAGTGGCAACAAGTCATCTGGTCGGATGAATCGACGTTCACCCTATTCCAAACCACCGGACGCGTTTATGTGTGGAGAACGCCCAAAGAAGCATTTGCTCCTGAATGCGTCGTGCCGACTGTTAAGCATGGAGGTGGGTCCCTTATGGTATGGGGGGCGATATCTTGGCGTGGTCTTGAGCCACTTATTTCTCTGCATGGCAAGGTTAAAGCTGCCCACTATGTCAATATCCTGGAGGATCAGGTGCATTCATTTGTCCAGACTTCATTTCCCGGAGAATGCCCACTTTATCAAGACGACAACGCTCCTATCCACGCTGCTAAAATCGTGCAAGAATGATTTGCAGAGCATGAGGGGGAAGTAGGTCATCTTGATTGGCCCCCTCAGTCACCTGATTTAAATATTATTGAACATTTGTGGGGATATTTGGAGTCAAAACTACGTGCTCGATTCCCTCCACCATCTACGATTTCGGCATTAGAGACCGCTCTCCACGAAGAATGGCTTCATATTCCATTACAAGTTGTTTATGACCTCTATGCGTCCCTCCCACGTCGCATACAGTCTGTAATTCATTCAAAGGGGGGTCCAACTCCCTATTAATAAAGTTTTTCTCCTCTTTCACAGGTGTTCGTATTATTTTGTCACCCATCTGTATATAAATTATATAGGAAGAATGTGAACTAATAGTAGGAATTGAAAAATTATTATTGTTTTGTATAGGATGTTTTAATCGTACGAAGATTTCTCTATTAAAATTAAAATGTTTTGCTTATTCAATTCCTACTATTAGCTCACACTCTCTATTTATTTATTTATCTTCGTGGAATTTTCAATCGTTAACAAAATACATTTTAAAGCGCTCAATTGAGCTGAAATTTTATATACATGATTTTTTGGATGACAATACAGTAATTTAATTATAATTAATAAAAATTAGTTGACTGAAACTAATTATTTAAAGAATTACAGATACAGCCACGTTGGTTTCATTTTTAGCGACTTGTGTCAAAACTTTAAAAGATTTTTTTCTCGCGTCTTAAGGCATTCAGATGAACGGAAATTTTATATACATGATTGTTTCGGTTGACAATACAATAATTTAATTATAATTAATAAATAAACATTAATTGATTAAAACTGATTATTTACAGAATTACAAATACAGCCACTTTGGCGACTTGTGTCAAAGCTAGAAAAGGTTTTTTTCTCATGTTTTAAAGCATTCAGCTGAACTAAATTTTATATACACGATTGTTTGGATGACAATGCGATACTTTAATGATAATGAACAAAAACTAATTACCACTTAATGTTGTGATTCTGGCCTATGTATATACATATTTATATCAATTGTAACTATTTAATAAAAAGTAGCTAAAATAAAAATTTTCTTTGTTGATCTAAGTAGAAATTATGTGTGTTTGTGTGACTTAAATTTTTTTTAATATTACTTGTTATATTATTAACATTTATTTATGTGTGTTTATATAAATATTCGGTTGATTGTTCCATTAATAAGAAAAATCAAGTTAGTGTTGAAGTCATTTATTGAAACGATACACATATAAAGAGGAATTTTGATTTTGAGACAATCCTCAGTTGGGATTGTATTTTCAGAAATGAATAAAACATAAAGCTAAAAAGGAAAATAATATGTATTATTCACTTGGTAAAGTAAATGTAAATTAATTACCTGCTGCATTATATAGCTAGAGCACAGTGGCAAAAAACGGAGAGTATTAAGGTCTCCTGCAAAGTCAGGTTTTGTTCCCCAAGTCTTATTGGACAAAGGATTGCGCACTTGACGTCAGTCAGACTTTGGGAGGGACCTTTCGAATCCTACCCCCCCCCCTTCCCACGATGCGGGGTAGTACGTTACACCACTGCTAGAGAGAGAGAGACAATGGAAAAGAAAAAAACACCCATAAATGCACTAATATATATTTATATTTATATATACGTAATCATTCTAGTTAATTTTATCTTAAAAACTTTTTAATTTGTAGTGGTCCTGACCCCCCAGGACTTCCCTTTCGCATAAATAATTGCTGTTAGATTTCCTCCCTAACGGGATGTAATCGTAACTTTTACACTGTAAAATTATGTACTCAGCGTTTTTCCAATTATTCCTTATGTAATCATCTCGTACGATATTTGTTCACCAATCACAAGATCCGTCGACGGAAGTCATGTGAGTTTTGGAACTTCCGGTCTGTGTTTCATATAAAAATGGAGATTTTCTGAAGAATTCACGCCGTACCTTTGTGATAGCCTCCCCCCCCAGGGGAAGCCATCTCTTCATCTACTCGAACTAAATCTGTAGGGATTAAAGATTGATTACCCAAGCTAGCCATAAGAAATCCAATTTATTTTTATCCAATATAATAATCAAAGACAATCTTACTATAGAGGGAAAATCAAGAGTGATATATCTTAGCGCAAAAACTTATGTGAATAAGCGCATGAAATCCTAACCTCTTACATTTATTTAAAGTTATCCTATGTGAATTCTAGCGTTCTTAATTTATTTGAATAGCTAAAGCCCGTTCTATAACCGCGCGTCTAAATTTAGATCCTTACCGTAACCTCACTGCGTTTAGCAACTCAGCTTTCTTTCGTCCTTCTTCCTTCTCAAATACTAAGCCTCCACTAAACATCTACAAACTAATCTGCATGTGAAGGTTTCTTCTTGAGAGGGATGGCTGTGAAATAACTCAATTGATGGCCCCTAAGATTCCCCAAGAGGATTAGTAGAAAAACTCCGTAAGGCCCCGTCACACCTTTTATTTGTCATCATGTTCTGTTAATGTCTGCTGCTGCTGTTTATTTGTGTTGTGTTTCGTCAAGAATCTTCCAGGTGTTTATTTATGTTTGTATCTACAGTGGTGAGCAAAATTGTGGACTCTTTTTAAAATTTTTGTGTTTTTTATGTTTGTATTCATATAAAGAATGTTACGTTTTGCACAGAATGCAAAATATTTTTATATCATTTAAAAGAGAATTTAATGCTAAATGTAATGCAAAAAACAAAATTCAAATATATGCAACGCAAAAAAGGTTATGCTACAATAACTATCGATATACATTAGATACTGATGATAGCAGTGAGTTATCAGTGCTTAGTGGGGTAGCCTTTATTCTTTATTACAGCTTCACATTGATGTTTCATTGAGCTAAAATAGTTTTAGACTGTTTATTCGTTATTACATGATGCCAGGAAACAATTATATCCTCAATTAGTTCCTATTTATTTCATGGGTTCATTTGGAAAGAGATTTCAAAAGGTGCCACAAGTTTTCGGTCGAATTGAGGTCAAAACAGTTAAATGATCAGAACAACAATGATAATTAATCAAAAAGCAATGGTATCCAATAAAAGAGTAGATTGGACACATTTGTGATGAGAAAGTGGTATTTCCTATGTTAAAATTACAAGACAGGTGTGGAGTTCAGTGACTACATCTGGAGAATGAAAGTTTTGTTTAAGATGTCAGAAGACAAATTTAATTTAAAAAAAATCATTAAAAACCGAAAAAGGTGCACTAAATTTGTTGATGACAGAAGAACAAAAATATTATGTCCCTAAGATAAAGTAATGTCTTGGACAATATCATCAGAAGTAATCTGAGTGATGCTGGAGTTTCCGTTGGTTCAAAAACAATCAGGAGAAGATTAGCAGATGTCAGACTACAAGGTAGATCTCCACGAAAAAACCCATATCTTAATTTACAGCAGAGCTAAAAGGGACTACAGAGAGAGAAGAGAGAGAGGGCAATGGAACACATTAATTAGATAAATTATATTGATCACAAGTTATATGGAGGGGTGAAACTATAAAATATCATTACTTGGTAATGATAGCTTAAAACATGAAATACGTAGAATAGCATAAATACTAAAGGGTGTTTTTTAGAGGTATAGAACTTTAAATTGCACTAAAACAACGATGTATTATTCTATTGACATGAATTTTTTTTATTCGAAAGATAATCTTGTGACATTACATTTTAAATATGATTTCTGGCATATGACTGCCACGGCTTTCTCGGATGTAGTCCAATCTGGACGTCCAATTTTCGATGACTTTTTCCAACATTTGTGGCCGTATATCGACAATAACACGGCGAATGTTGTCTTCCAAATGGTCAAGCGTTTGTGGCTTATCCGCATAGACCAATGACTTTACATAGCCCCACAGAAAATAGTCTAGCGGTGTTAAATCACAAGATCTTGGAGGCAAATTCACAGATCCAGAACGTGAAATTAGGCGGTCACCAAACGTGTCTTTCAATAAATCGATTGTGGCACGAGCTGTGTGACATGTTGCGCCGTCTTGTTGGAACCACAGCTTTTGGACATCATGATTGTTCAATTCAGGAAAGAAAAGTTAGTAATAATGGCTCTATACCAATCACCATTGACTGTAACGTTGTGGCCTTCATCGTTTTTGAAGAAGGATTCCACCAGCCCATAAAGCGCACCAAACAGTCAGTTTTTCTGGATGTAACGGTGTTTCGACATACACTTGTGGATTAGCTTCATTCCAAATGCGGCAGTTTTGTTTGTTGACGTAGCCATTCAACCAGAGGTGCGCTTCATCGCTAAACAAAATTCGCTTATGAAAATCGAGAACAACGGCAATCTCGTTTTGGGCCCATTCGACAAATCTACGCCTTGCTTGATGATCGTTTTGATGAATTGTCAAACCAAACTGAGAATAAATCACTTGACAGCTGTTAAATCGGTCGCCATCTTAGAAAGTAATGCCAACTTTTAAACTTCTATACCTGAAAAAAAAAACACTTTTTACATCCTGACTGCATACAAGCAACTGTGACGTACCCACATAGTTTTATTATGTAGTCATGCAAATCAGCAGATGGTATCGGTCACTTTCATATCATCGATGGGACTCTGAATGTCAGAAATACATTGACCGTTCTAGAACCCAAACTTCCACCTTCCATCATGGATTCTTTTTACCAACAATGATTCTTTTACTTTTCAGCAAGATTCTGCTCCTTACCACACAGTAAGGTAATTGAAAGACTGGTATCTTTCTAAGATCATTGAATTGTTGTCCTGGCCAGGAAATATATTCCTGACCTAAATCATATCAAAAATTTGTGGCACTGTTTGAAAACTCTTGTCCACATGAAGTACCCATGAAATAAAAAGGAACTAATTGTTTCCTGGCATCATGGAATAATGAATGAAGAACCCCTAAACTATTTTTAGCTCAATGAAACATCGATGTGATGCTGTAATTAAAAATAATGGATAACCCATTAAGTACTGATAACTCACTGCTATAATCAGTATCTAATGTATATCGGTAGTTATTGCACTATAACTTCTTTTGCGTTGCAAATACTTGAATTAATTTGGGGTTTTTTGTATTGAATTTAGTATTAAATTCTCTTTAAAAATGATAGAAAATACTTTGCATTTTGTGCAACAAAAAATTTCTATAAGAATATAAACTTAAAAAACATAAGAATTTTAAGAAGTGCCCACAATTTTGGGCAACACTGTATAAAAATGTGAAATAAAAGTGGCACATCCTGCTACAAAATTATTTCTCTTGAATCTAACATCTTCTACACTCACTTCTATTTTCGGCCAAATGATCAATAGCTAATCACACACACACACACACACACACACACACACACACACACACACACACACACACACACACACACACACACACACACACACACACACACACACACACACACACACACACACACACACACACACACACACACACACACACACACACACACACACACACACACACACACACACACACACACACACACACACACACACACACACACACACACACACACACACACACACACACACACACACACACACACACACACACACACACACACACACACACACACACACACACACACACACACACACACACACACACACACACACACACACACACACACACACACACACACACACACACACACACACACACACACACACACACACACACACACACACACACACACACACACACACACACACACACACACACACACACACACACACACACACACACACACACACACACACACACACACACACACACACACACACACACACACACACACACACACACACACACACACACACACACACACACACACACACACACACACACACACACACACACACACACACACACACACACACACACACACACACACACACACACACACACACACACACACACACACACACACACACACACACACACACACACACACACACACACACACACACACACACACACACACACACACACACACACACACACACACACACACACACACACACACACACACACACACACACACACACACACACACACACACACACACACACACACACACACACACACACACACACACACACACACACACACACACACACACACACACACACACACACACACACACACACACACACACACGCACTAAGGAACGTATCCCTACTTTTTCCATTCAAGTAATGTCTTTTTTAATGTGATTTTTTTATATGCGGTTTTCGGTAGAACGTATCTACCGCATAAAACGAGACCTGACTGTATTTAGAATTATTAATGTAACTACTTTCAATATAATGTAAGTATAAATTGGCAAGACAGTTGCTCGAAGGGCCAGCTTGTGGCAAACCTTTAATCTGCAGATAATAGTTACCCTTATGAAATATATAGTTCTCTTTAAGTACAAACCTAAGTAGTGAACTAAATCTATCATAATTAACATTATTAAATAAATTATCTTTATGCAAATTTACAAGTATATTAATCATATCATCAATATTAATAGAGTTGAAAAGATCTCCAAAATCTAATCTATTGACTGCATAAATCTTTTTATTTTTCATTTGTTCAAGAAGTGATTTACTATTTTTAAGTATGACTGTGGATTTAAGATTATTTATTGTATCATGTAATATTTCTCTCTCTCTCTCTCTCTCATGGAGAATTTTGCCTGTTTTGCTGATATATGTATTAAATCCATTTGTAACTATCCTAAATTTGACTGGGTCTTTATGAAATTTGGGAGTAAGAAATATATGCAGAAATTTAAAACTATTTTTAATTTGAATTCTTAATTGTTTATGAAAAGCCAAAATTCGATTATTTATTTCTCTATCAGAAAATGATGACTTAATAAAAGCTGTATAATTATCAAAATATCTATTGATCATTAAATTATAATAGTATTTACATATGAAGGCAAAATTACCTGGCACTTTATCAACATTAACTATAATGAAATTATTTTGTAATTTTTTAATCTGATTTTTAATATCATTAAAAAAGATTTTATTATCCGTACCAAAGTTATATTTATTAAGCTGCTGTGTAATATTACCCTTGAATTCTGCGAAAGCCTCTATATGCATACTGTACTTAATAGCTATTTTGTACATAAATTGCTCAATATCATTATATAACTGATTTTTTATAATTTTATTATTATACGAAATCATTAATCTAAAACCAGTTCCTTTATTCATTATGTTTCTAAGATTGTTGTCTTTTACAATATTGAGGTCACCAGTAACAACATGCTTGTAATGTTTATCTATGAATTCTTTAAAGTCATTACATTTACATATTAAGTTTTCTTGCTTTATAGGCACATTATAGTTAAAAATTGATCTACCTATTTTTTTATTGTATTTAAAAGCTTTTTTAATAGTAATATTTTGTATTGGGAAAGAGGGTATGAGTTTTTTAAAAATGCCAGAAAAATTAATATTATCATATGGTTTATTCATATATAAAAGTGTACAATATTCTATTTGATAATCTTTATTTACATTAACTTTTATTTTACATTTATGTTTCAAAAATTGTGAATGTCCTTTATAATATGCAAAGCATGGCAATCTTTAATTTTATGCGAAATTGGTACATCTTCTGTAATACATAATTCTGTCGTACTGAGTCCAAACATAAAAGATTTAATATGTTTCATGTTAAAATTGTTATCACGGTTATTACAAATATCTATAATACTATCTGTAAGTACTTCATTGTCTCTGCTTAATCTTTTAGTTCTAGCCCCTCTAGTTTTTCTTTTATTAGTTATTTTATTAATCCCATTATTGTAATAATAATCTTAAGAATTTTGTTTAATTGCATTGAGAATATTTTTTCCTTGGTGTAATACATTTAGTCCATAAGGATAAACTGCATTATAATATTTAATATAGTAATTTACTACTATATATATGTAATCTTTCTTTAATATCAGGAACAACTTTAATAATATTGAGTGAAACATGTTCAAAACTATGTATACTAAAGTGTCTTATTTCTATTTTATTTGAACTTTTAATACTATTGAAGTATTTAGTATCTGACCTATGTTGATTAATTCTAATATTAATTTTATTAGATGTCTGTACAATATATTTAAGTTGGCATTTATTACACGTCAATAAGTAAATACAGTTATATGTTTTACAGAAGGTAAATTTAGAATCCTCTTTGATTTGATCATTATGGATCATTTTACAAGTTTTACATCTTTTGTCGCCACATCTTTTGTAAAAAGGAATTTTACTAATGCCAAATTTACTATTTTAAAGCTTATCTAAGTACCTATTACATTTGTGAGCATTAGAGTTATTTGAAACATTATTGCAATGCAAAAACTCTTTTTTAGAATTCTTTAAGTATTCCTTATTCCAAAATACTCTAGTATTATATGTATTAAAAAGCCTCGTAGAATCTCTACAATGACCTGCATTCAAAACTTTGTCACTATCTACTGTGTTCATCATGTCTGTAGTATATACTGTTAATAAACTAGCCTAACAGATTATAAAATACTACCAAATATTAGAATATGAATTGCTAAAAATATAAACTAACTAATTAGTCTACCAATATAGCAAAATAAAACGTTTTAATGGTTGCTTACTATCGATGCGACATATACCATTATAATGTAATATATATATATATATATATATATATATATATATATATTAAGATCTGTTGCATTTATATTTTAACATATTTGAGTATTGAGTGACTTTTTCTGTAGATTTTTTAGTAGTTAAGTTCTGTTTGTTATTAGCTATTTTAATATTTTAATATTTTTGTGACTTAACATTTCTAAAAATATGGAGGTGATTATTTTAGTTTCTGAAATAATAACTTTTATATTTTCCGGATTTTTAAGAATTTAGATATTTCTATTTCAGCCTATCAAATTGCAGTATGATGTAGGTTGGTATCATCAAACCGGTTTAAGCCCTTTTTTTGGTTTTATGTCCGAGGTTGCACTTGGTTTATTCATAACCTTTTAAACTAAATATGAAATTAAATTTTTACTGTAATGTTTGACGGTGAAACTTTTGAATTGTGATTTTTTATTTTGATATTTTATTAATTATTTTGATATTTTTTTGTTTTTCTTAGGATTTTACGTTTCACAATTTTTATTTTTCCTTCTTTATATATATACGGTTATTTTTCAAAAAATTCCTACTTTAGTTCACAATCTCTCTATATCTTGTTCAAACTTTCAATTGTTAATAAAATACCTTTTAAAGCATTCAATCGAGCTGAAATTTTATACACATGATTATTTTGGATGACAATACGGTAATTTTTTATAATTAATAAAAATTAATTGATTAAAACTAATTATTCAAATAATTACAAGTGCAGCCACGCTGGCATCATTTTTAACGACTTGTGTGTCAAAACTTCAAAAAGTTTTTTTTCTCACATTTTAAAGTGCCCATTTGAGGAGAAATTTTCTATACACGTTTGTTTTGGGTGCCACAATATGGAAATTTAATTATAATTTATTAAAATTAATTTCCACTTAATATTGTGATTCTATCATATGTATATACGCGTATTTATATTAAAAGAAATTACTTAATAAAAAGCAAATAAAATAAATTTTTCTTAGTTGACCTTAGTACGAACTGACTTCAAAACTTTTTTTTTTGTATTACTTGTTTTCTAGTGATTTATATTTATCTAGCGATGGGAAAGTAGTTTAATGTAGGGGGTGTAAGCTCTGGTGTTGTCCTCCTCACTTTATTTCAGCTCAAAATTGCGAGGCTTTGTTGTTTCTTCATGGGACGTAAGCGTGTAGCCGATCTAGACCTGTTATATATGATTCAGAACCATTCTCGTAACGAATATTTCAATAGAAAAGTGTCTCAATATTCATATAAGTTCATCTGGTTTTAACACGTACTTTCATTTAACGTTGTGAGTTCTTACAATTTAGGAACGCTTTTGTATTATGGAATTATGTAATATGGTCCGGGTTACGTTATTTCGGTATTATATATTATGAGTTCAGCCACCGTAGATTCTCTCACATATATTATTATTACCTAATCTGTTAGAAGTTTAAGTTTTAAGATCTAAATAAAGTCAAATTAAGATCATGGCAGCTTCTAGTTCTTCCGTTATTCCTACACCTCTAGCTCACGTGGGTAATCAAGGAGAAGGGCACCCGAGGGGGGCACCCTTACAAAGTCGGAATGAAAAATTAATGTGTCTCAAGTAATTTTCTATTTGAAAAAAAATTTCAAGTTTCTAACTTCTTGAACATTTGCGAGGAAAGCCCCAAGGATCAATGCCACAACCCTAAACTGTCTGCACGGATTAAAAAAGTCATCTATTAGGT
The DNA here is from genome assembly GCA_019973935.1 of Trichonephila clavipes. Taxonomy (NCBI): domain Eukaryota; kingdom Metazoa; phylum Arthropoda; class Arachnida; order Araneae; family Nephilidae; genus Trichonephila; species Trichonephila clavipes. The sequence continues at coordinate 228,124 of BMAU01015763.1, read as the reverse complement.
ATAAAGAATGGGAAACTAACAACGAAATCCTAGGATTCGAGATGAGTTATCACGCAAATAACCTCAACCATCACAGGCATTATCTCTTCATCACCAATGCCTGAACTAAGTCAATCTCTCTCAAAAAAACAGGTTGCAAAGCAAGTTCGATGGGCGATGAACTGCATAAAACAGGTGCTAAAAGCGTGGGTGGGGAGTTCCTTTTTTTTTCTTCCTGATATTGCATTCAATAGTGACCCGAATCACTGTTCGTGACTCACCAGTATGGGAACTGAGAAAAGTCGAACGGAGGAGTGATTTTCGCGATGTCGTCTTGCGTCTTTTCTGTGAGCCAAGTAATTGCTTTGATGCTCCCGGGACAGATGTCCTTCTTCATTTGCGTGAGGATTGCAGCTGTGTACTTTTCCATCGAAAAACATTTGAACAAACAGGCAGATCTGCTTTTAAAGCCTTATTGCTGTCTATTTTGGGTAAATAGAATAGAGAAATCATATCTTGAGGGTGTATGGAAATGATGCAAGAATAATTAAGGGTTTCGTGTTCGGGTGAAATTAGGACACAAATGTGGTGTGACGCGAAAGATTCCACGTTAATGGTTGGGGGGTAATTGCTTAAACTCATGGTATCTTTTGTGGCATACTGCAGTTATTGTCAGTGTTTACAAATACCGCTCATGAAAACGTCCACCGGTTTCTTAAAGCTGTTCACACTTGCGTATGATAGCATTTGCGTACATTAAGTGCTTACTGGCGCTTGCAAACATATTGACGTAATCTTACGTCTGGCAACAAGGAAACCATTGATACTGATAATAATGTTAAATATAGTTTACAAAGATTGTTTGTGGTGTGCATTGTTTTGTGTATGCGCTGTACATTGTTTCGAGCATGACTTAACGCGTGTGTTGTGCATTGATTTGTGTGTAGTGTGTGTAATGCGTTGTGTATTAAGTGTACGTTATGTGTTGTGTATTGAGTGTACGTTATGTGTTGTAAAGGGTGTTTTTTAGAGGTATAGAACTTTAAATTGCAACGATGTATTATTTGATTGACATGGATTTTTTTATTCGAAAAATAATCTTGTGGCATTACATTCTAAGTATGATCAAGCAAGGCGTAGATTCGTCGAATGGGCCCAAAACGAGATTGCCGTTGTTCCCGATTTTCATAAGCGAATTTTGTTTAGCGATGAAGCGCACTTCCGGTTGAATGGCTACATCAACAAACAAAACTGCCGCATTTAGAGTGAAGCTAATCCACAAGTGTATGTCGAAGCACCGTTACATCCAGAAAAACTGACTGTTTGGTGCGCTTTATGGGCTGGTGGAATCCTTCTTCAAAAACGATGAAGGCCACAACGTTACAGTCAATGGTGATCGGTATAGAGCCATGATTACTAACCTTTTCATTCCTGAATTGAACAATCATGATGTCCAGGAGCTGTGGTTCCAATAAGACGGCGCAACATGTCACACAGCACGATTTATTGAAAGACACGTTTGGTGACCGCCTAATTTCACGTTTTGGACCTGTGAATTGGCCTCCAAGATCTTGTGATTTAACACCGCTAGACTATTTTCTGTGGGGCTATGTAAAGTCATTGGTCTATGCGGAAAATCCACAAACGCTTGACCATTTGGCAGACAACATTCGCCGTGTTATTGCCGATATACGGCCACAAATGTTGGAAAAAGTCATCGAAAATTGGACGTCCAGATTGGACTACATCCGAGCCAGCCGTGGCAGTCCTATGCCAGAAATCATATTTAAAATGTAACGCCACAAGATTATCTTTCGAATAAAAAAAATTTATGTCAATCGAATAATACATCGTTGTTTTATTGCAATTTAAAGTTCTATACCTCTAAAAAAACACCCTTTATATTGAGTGTACGTTATGTGTTGTGTATTGAGTGTACGTTATGTGTTGTGTATTGAGTGTACGTTATGTGTTGTGTATTGAGTGTACGTTATGTGTTGTGTATTGAGTGTACGTTATGTGTTGTGTATTGAGTGTACGTTATGTGTTGTGTATTGAGTGTACGTTATGTGTTGTGTATTGAGTGTACGTTATGTGTTGTGTGGGATGTGTGTTGAGTATGTTACGCGTTGTGTGTGTTACTCGTTTTATGTGTTATGCATTGTGTTCGTTATGTGTTGTGCATGCTTCGTGTTGGCTGCTGTGCGTGTCATGCGTTGCATGTGCTCTATGTTACATTGCGCGTATTTCGTGTTGAGTGATATGAGTGGGATCTCTCTCTCCTCTCTTTCCTACATAGCTTAGAATGATTAATTTCTCGAAAATATACAATTATTTAAATGAAGAGATGAAGGAATCTCTCTCTTACATATTCAAAATTATATACGCATTAAAAAGGATCAAAATGAATATCTTTGTTTTTATATGATTCTTTTAAATAAATTTATGAATTTTCGATAGTAAATTCACACAAATAATTTTATTAAAATATACCAATTACTAATTCAGAGTTTACAATAGACTAATATACTTTAAATGTGATAAGCATGTTTCTTTTGTTGAGTAGGGATCCGCTATAAATGGGGTTTTAGGTTGTATTTTGGATACAAATTCCTGTATTTAAACTATTGGATCTATGCACTTAAAATTTGGCAAAAAAGTTTATTTTGTTGAGTATAGATTCTCTAAAAATGGGTTTTGTCGAAATCAACTTCGGGGGGGAATACAGGATGTAAAAGGAAATTATATAGCTACTTTAGAAATGCAAGTTCTGTCCTTTTTAAATAGAGAGACCAGGGCGAAGAGAATATTTTTCAATACAAGCAAATGCTTAATGCTAGGTCTTTGATATAAATGATTTATAAACAGTATATAATCAAACAATACCCTGAAATATCCAGTGAAATGGGCGGGTGACAGCTATTGTATGTAATATTTTCAATATAATAATTATAAATAATAATTTGAGTAAGACTAATTTTTCTTTTGAGAAACCTAATTTTTAACACTAGATGTATCGATTAATCTTTGAAAAAAAGCAAGAACTAAATTAAATATACGAAACGCAATATCGTGCAAAAAATAACGCTCTGCTTTCTAAAGATAATTATATGATACTTTAGAGTATAAAGTTAATAACTGAAAATGTGTAATCTAATACAAAAATATATAGACAATTATTTTTCAACATTATATTTTTTAATACTCCTCATTTGCAATTTTTAACTATTTTACATGTTTTTGTATCTTTTCGAACATTTTCTCGTTATATCTTTTTTATATACGTACTCAGAATGTTCCAATTTTTGTTCCCGTTTCCGATTACACCAATTAACTCCGACTCCACGTTATTTTTATACATCCCTAGACGGCATGAGAGGTAAGTACAGAAATAAAGAAGAGTGTTTTGACAAATGAGAAACCGATAAAACTATTTTTTTAATAAAAATACACCAGAAAACTTTTTAATCCCTGCTTGCATGAAGGATTGCAAAATCCGTTATGACATCGTTTAAAACTGACATCCTGCTAAGAAAAAAAAATAATAAATTAAAACATTAAAAAAAAGTAAAGAAGGAACAACTCAGCTCACACACCCACGGAATTGATCCTCGAATTCAAAACATCAATAATCTATCAGAAAAAATTTCGAATGCCAGAGTGGCATCTTGGAACTCTTAAACACTGTCTTTAACGTGACATGCAGAGCTTAATCACTCTTTTGAGACACGAAAGAAAAGAAAAAAAAACAATAATGTAACAACTTCTGTCTGTAGTTTTCCCAAAAAGGGGCCAGATCACGGAAGGAACGTGCCGAATTATAGAAATGGCAGATCATAACTTGCACAGTGACGTGTTCTTGCAGAAGGTGCCAGTTCCTCGCGTGATGGTTCCAAACTTTTCACGGTCCATGGTTGCTGATGCTGGTGTCTGTGCTGTAAAACAGCGCGGGGTGCAAAAGTTATGGGTAAGTTTTGTGTTAACCAAAGAGAATACAATGTTTGGGTGTATTAATTTGCATATTTTTAAGACTTCATTAAGCATTTAGGGGTAAAAGTGTGCAATAAACTGTCAGGTTTTACGCCGAGTTGTAATATATTGTCCACTGGTAAGATGAATTGTTGGAAAGTTTTGTATTCTTATGATACATTTTTAATGTTGGACAAGTTAAATGGCAAAGAACGTTTATTAAAACTTTCCTAACTATCATACTTTGGATAAATTAATCTTAGTCACTGTTTCTACTATACTTTAATAGACAGACATTGGAGTTTATGCTTTAAATGTTTTACCATATTGGGGATTATATATATCCATAGAAATTGATTGAATATTGAATTATTTCCGATTCTTTCAATATGTATTCAGTAATCTTTTTTTCGTTGTAAACTTAAAAATGTAACATGAATTTTATAATTGAAAGAAAATGAAAAGTTGTAGTAGAACCGAAGATATGATTTAATGTCTTGGATATTTCTTATTTTCTCAGGAAAATGTTCATCTCCTACTAAGAAAGACTTTAACCCCTTAAGAGGCCAATTTTTTTTGCCCGAAAACGTAAGAAAAGGCACATTTTTTATTACACACAATTAAGCATAATAATTAACAGAATGCGAAAATAGAAGAATTTTATTTTAGTTTTCAATTTTACAGATTTCACACTATTTTGCAATTTCTACTATTAGTTAACACTCTGCCTATATATATTAGTTTATATATAATGTCCAAATTTTTGATCGTTTTTAAACTACTTTTTATACATCCACTCAAGTTCAAATACATTTTTTTAAACTTGTAGTGGATGACACTTGATGTTATACAGTTTTTCAAATATTAATTTCATTAAGTTTAATTAATTATAGTTTAAGATATGTTTCAATCGATATTATTTTTCTAGATGGCAGCACCATTGGATAAAACACCTTTTGTTATATTTGTGAGGAAGACTTAACTTAACCTAAATAATCATATACTAGTTAGACGTCAGCATTCTTTTTACACTGCTATTAAGATGAATTCTTACCAATTACATTAAAGTTTTACTAAGAAATGTAATTTCAAATTTAATGTGATTAAAAAGTTTTTAATGTTAATCTAAAAGGTGTTTTTCCACTTAACATTGTGATTCTTTCATATGTATGTACATATTTATAATTAAATGTAATTACTTAATAAAAAGTAACTAAAATAAAAATTTTCTTTTTGATCAAGTAGGAATTGGCTTTAATTAATTTTTTTAATTACTTGTTTATTTTATAATTTTGGTGCACAAATACCCTTAAATGTTTGCTTTTTTATAAATACACTCTGCATGCTATGAAGAATCTTTCATGTACTTTAAGAGAATTTCTCACATGCTTACAAAAATTTTTACGTTCACACCTCTTTTTCAAACGATTAAGAATTTTGAGTATGAGGACCTATTTATATGCACACAAAATTTGAAGCATGGTTTAGCACTAAGTCTAACATTGCAATGGGGACATAGATAATATTGAATTTTTTGGATTACCATTAAATTTCCATTTCTTTTCAAGCCACAAATTACACATTGAACGGTCAATCTCTTGTCTTTATCGAATATTTTCAAGAATCTAAATTCTTGCGTTCAAAGAGGAATTCCCGTCTTCCCCTGAGAACAGAAACACTTCCTGCGATCCGAAACCCCGGGAGTAGTTGGAGGTGTAGGAAGCGACCCAACCCCTAACGGAATGGAAAGATGGTCTAATTCGAAACACTGGAAAGAACGGTTGTGTTTGCCTTCTCCTTCACAAATAACATATTCTGTAGAATGGAAATAGTCAATAATTTGAATAACTACTAACCAACTGCACATACTTTAATTAATAGCTGTGGACGAAATAAATCAATTATTTAATTCTTCTAACTCTCATGCTACCAATCAATTTTCTCAAACATCACATGGCGTTATTCTGTTGCCAAAGAGCATAGGAAATTCCCAACGAAAGGAGAGTGTCACTGACCGTAGTACATCATCCACGTATCGCAAAACGAAATTTGTCATAAAGAAGCCTTGAATAGATCTCTTAAATAATTTTACAAATATAGGAGTTCAAAAGAACGTGTGCCTGTATTTCAATATAAGTTTATCAAGATATGAGTATAGTTAATCAGAGAAAAAGTATTAATTATTAAAAAATGTTATATGAGTTAAATATTGAAAATAAATGTTTATATACATATAAACTTTTTATTAATCAAAGAATAAAAAATGATGATAGACTGTAGAGATATTTTTAAAAATAGAATGGTGTTCTTTACTACAAATATCTGGCAAATTCTCTTTTGTACAGATATTCTCCATAACACACAATGTATCAGAAAGCGCATGAGTCTTTTTATAAACAATTTATCACAATCAACTTTACATTTGACGAAAAAAATTTTAAAATGGTTTTGTCAGCCAACATAACAAATACTAAATATCTAGTGCAGGAGTGGCCAACCCAAACGACCTTTCCGGACACATTGGAAAAAAACCACATTATAATCCCGCGGGCCACATTAAAAAATATATATCAGATTTGAACTCTTTACAAACATTTATTGGAGTGAAAATTTAAAACATAAAATGAACTGTTATTATTGCTTTCATTATTTTTCATGGATACAAACATAGATAATTTAATAATAATAATGCAATGATCAAATATGCATAGTTCTAGCAATAAGAAACGCGATAAAGCTACAGGAATCAAGCATGATGCTGAGAGCGGTCGCTGCCATGCAGTACTGCACACTTGTAAATATGTATAAAAACAGAAGCACCGTAATAAAATTGAGATATGGGATATATTTGTTACAAAACACTGCACTAAAAATTAAAATATTGCTCAGAATAATCGTGTTTTGTCAAGTTGTAATGAATCTCGCGGGCCTCAGGATTATTCTAGTAATGCCAAGAGTTAGCTACCTGTGATCTTGGAATATAAAGAGTGTTTTTTTTCCACGTATAGAAGTTTAAGTTGGCATTACTTTCCAAGATGGCGACCGATTTAACAGCTGTCAAGTGATTTATTCTCAGTTTGGTTTGGCAATTCATCAAGACGATCATCAAGCAAGGCGTAGATTCGTCGAATGGGCCCAAAACGAGATTGCCGTTGTTCCCGATTTTCATAAGCGAATTTTGTTTAGCGATGAAGCGCACTTCTGGTTGAATGGCTACGTCAACAAACAAAACTGCCGCATTTGGAGTGAAGCTAATCCACAAGTGTATGTCGAAACACCGTTACATCCAGAAAAACTGACTGTTTGGTGCGCTTTATGGGCTGGTGGAATCCTTCTTCAAAAACGATGAAGGCCACAACGTTACAGTCAATGGTGGTCGGTATAGAGCCATGATTACTAACTTTTTCATTCCTGAATTGAACAATCATGATGTCCAGGAGCTGTGGTTCCAACAAGACGGCGCAACATGTCACACAGCTCGTGCCACAATCGATTTGTTGAAAGACACGTTTGGTGACCGCCTAATTTCACGTTTTGGACCTGTGAATTGGCCTCCAAGATCTTGTGATTTAACACCGCTAGACTATTTTCTGTGGGGCTATGTAAAGTCATTGGTCTATGCGGATAAGCCACAAACGCTTGACCATTTGGAAGACAACATTCGCCGTGTTATTGCCGATATACGGCCACAAATGTTGGAAAAAGTCATCGAAAATTGGACGTCCAGATTGGACTACATCCGAGCCAGCCGTGGCAGTCCTATGCCAGAAATCATATTTAAAATGTAATGCCACAAGATTATCTTTCGAATAAAAAAAATTCATGTCAATCGAATAATACATCGTTGTTTTATTGCAATTTAAAGTTCTATACCTCTAAAAAAACACCCTTCAGAATCTCGATTCTGACGATATATTTGAAATATGTAGGTAATTTTTTCTTGGAGAATTTCATTGTAAATCACTTAAAAGTCCATAATATACAACGTTTTACAAAATAAATTAATTATTTTATCATAAGTATCATTTTAATACAGTTATTAGTCAGTTAAATAACCAATGAAGGATTAATTACTTAAATTATTTATAAAATCATACGACTAAAAATAGCGCTCGAGCCCTCATTGATCAACGTAAAAGTTTGTGATGATATCTTTGACAACTATGGTATTTCTTTCTCCAAGTATCTCATAATTAATCTCCTGAAAGTCCCGAAATATCATTTGCTGTAGAACAATGGCTGATTCGCTAACTCTGCAATGGGGGTTTTCCAGTATTAATATCTATTGATTGCCACTCAGGGGTGGAGCAGGGGTGGGGTGATGTATTTGCTTGTCAAAAGGACCCCGGAAACCTCCAATAGAGAACACAATTCGCTTGAATGATGAAAACCCGTCTTATGAGTCACGATCATTAATCTACCTGTTATGAAGCATATTCATTTGGGGTTTTGCTCCATGACTTTTCTAGGATGCTCATTCATTGTTGGAGACGACCACACCAGGGAAATGACAGCTTGGATTAATTAATATGGATTATTGGGATGTCAGTGGTAATGTTAGCTTTACTCTCAATGACGTAATTTAATTGTACAATTAGAAGTAATGGTTCCAGGGCGCTATGTTTCAGGTAGGGCAAAAATAGGATGTGAGGAATAGTGTGGGATTTTAAGGGTTAGAAAAGTAAATATATTCTGCAGATTTTATCGGAAATAATTGAAGTTCCGTGAATTATATTTTGAGTTTGCATTTTGGTAGTTTTATAGTAAACGTAACGTGGAAAAAGCCAGTGTCATTTAAATGACTCCCAAAAAGGGTTCAGTATAGTTTAAATCAGCGTTTCTCAAACTGTGGGGCGTGCTCCTCCCCCAGAGAGACGTGATAACTCTGCGAGAGGGCGAGAATATTAAAATTCAAAAGATTATTTTAAAAAATTATTAATTTACTGAAAGTAAACATACAAAAATACATTCTGACATCATAAAAAATAAAATACACATTCACTGTGATATAATACACTTATAAATGTATCAATACTGCACAATGTGTTTTATAATTAATTTAACACAATACTAAGTTAAGAACCAGTTGAATAATTACCAGTGACCCCATGGGCTTGTCATATATAAAATTATATAAAAAATTAATACTATCTTGATAATTTGTTCGGTTTATAATTAATCCCTAACTCCCGATTAAAAACTACGCTACTCGCTCCCCAATGCTACTACAATGTAGGTGTGCGTATGTGATACATTGGGAGAGGGAGGGGAAGAGAAAAGGAATAAATAAGCAAATCCTCTGAAATAAGTAAATTCTTCGCAAACACTGTCAAGGTCCTTTTATTGTATTCCAAAGCCATCGGAATAATTTATGGATAACAGTGCACAGAAAAGATCGTACTTCAAAAAGACGTATATATACGTCCGGGGCAATTGACGCTTTGACTGAGGAAGATGTTTATATACGACGGGGGCACTTAAGAGGTTAAAGTCGTATTGTAGCGTCAAATTATAGTATTATTGAATTCAATATATTGATATTGTATGTAGGGGGTGCACAATGAAAATTATGATTGAACATCGGGTTGCAAATATTGAAAGTTTAAGAAGCACTGGTTTAAATGCCCTTTAACCAGTTAAGTGTAGCGCCCCTGTTTGAGAGCTCGCTACCATTTGTATCATGGAAATCGTCGAGTATATTCGTCTATCACAGTTTTAAGAGAGCAGAGAGTTTTTGTGAAAACTCTTCTGCTGTGCTATATATTTATATATCCACACAATGATATTGGTGTATATGTCATATTTATTGAAATCCAAGCCGTACTTTTTTCCAACGTTAATGCTATTAAAAATATGGTGCGGCTGAAAACCGGAGTCAGAAAAATTCGTTGGATGGGAGAAATTAAACATGATACTGACGTTTAAAGCGATTACAGGTTCATAATGTATTTAAACGTTCTTTATATATTGGTAAAATAAATTAATTATTCACTCCTTATTAGTTCTCATTTTAATTTTTTTAAATTTCGTAATTATCGGATATCAATAAACAATTTTACTAAGTTTTTTCACGTGATAACTTCTTTACACGCGTTTTGATGGAGAGTGAACGTCACACTCGGGTTTGTAACGCTCATTCGGCGTTTTTCGTCTTAAGTCGGAAATCGTGCTCAAGGTCGATCGCGACACCCTCCCCCTAAAAAGACATATGACCAAAGGAGTCGTTTCCTCCCCCACCACTCCGAAACGACATGAAACGTGGTAGTCTGTCAACCCTCCCCCTACCAATACACCGTGAAAGTTCCAAAGTCATATCTTATCTATAGCTTCGATCTAAGGGGGGCTCCCTCCTCCTCGCGACCTCTTTCTACAAATGGTGGGATTCTTTCTAGTCCTAGTAAAAGCATGAAAAAGAAACTTGTAATATTTTTTAAAAAATAGGCTCAGAGAGGTAGAGAAATCCTACACTAAAATTAAACTTAAAATATAAAAAAAAATGACAAATTTTTATAGAACTAAATAAATAGTATAATTATTATTAGCAATATTGCAGTGAATTTAAGAATAAAAATCTATTTTTGTAAGCGAATCAGAATGACAATGAACAAATAGTTTTATTAACAAAATTAAGTATATAGGTATTAAGAAAAAGTTACATTAAATAATTTAAATACAATAAAGCAAAATATAATTAAGAAGACTTACCTTGCAGCAGCACCGGATATACTTGTACAAAATTGCCATACAAAGACAAAAGAGCTAATATAAGCTGGAGATTATATGATATAAATCTTCTGATTAAATCACTTTTTAATGGTTTTGACCTAGATTCCTCTTTTCCCAATCAACTACCTGTCTTACTATCCCTTTGCTTAAGTTAATTCATGGATAGAATTGAATATTGTTAAATTACAACCAAAATTCATAAAGCCGGATCGAGTCTTCTGAAAAAATTACTTATAACTTTAAGTGGGGATTTTAATGTAGATTTTTTTCAAAAGACAAATCAAAACATTTAGTTGAATTTTTAAAATCAAAATTCAATTTAATTACGCCAAATGATCCAAATAAAAGCACGGCGAATTATGGAACAACGATTTTGACGGAGTTTTTTTTTACATATTTAAATAATTTTGAATCTAAAATATTTATAACCTATTTCAGCTACCATAAAAAACCTATTGTTTCCTTCTTAGAATATAACTAATTCACAAATATCATTGTATATCTCACAAAAAATATTACTTTATGAGTACAGTTGTATGAATAAATAATTTTATAAGACAATACTAATATCCCTTTATTTTTTATTCACCGAACTAATCCCTGAAACAACATTACAAAATTTGAAGTTATCACTTCTATCGTGTGGTCATAAGCACGCACACTTTTTTTTATGTATATTTTTAAAAAACGTGTTGAGAATTTGGGGTGTGGCATAAAATCGATAATGGTTTAGATTTAAATAAATATGATAACAGTATAATGCAGGTATTTTTTAGAATAAGAAAACTAAATGAATAGATTAAACCAAGTAGTGAAAAAAACCTTACAAAAAATAATCTGTACATTAAGGCATGTTGAAAATCCCTTTACATTAATCAACAACTACATAAATTATTATCATTAATTATTAGTTAATATGATTATAGCAAATTCAGAAATTTTATGAATTTCAGTTTCAGTAATAGAGTTAACTTAGCTTTATATTTACAAATAAAAATTTATAAAAAGTAAACGCAGAGAAATTAAATTTAGAGTACTTTTTTTTTATATATTTTTCATAAAATTTATTCTAATCTTGAAAGTGTCTTTAGCTTCAATAATCTTTCTTACAGTTAAAGTATTATCTTTCTCTCTCTCTAAAATTTTACAAAAGGAAATTTAGTGCATGGGCAAAGACATCCAGTATTGCAACTTCCTGAGAAAATGATTTTATAACAATGATCACAAAGAGCTGTTATAAGAGAATAGCACGTATAAAGGCCTGTTATGTACTTTATGACGGCTATAAATTTTGTACCATTCAAGTACCAAAAAAAGGAGACTCAAGGATTGCATTATAATCAGATGATTCACAACTCCGTCTCGCAAAAGTGAAGCACATCTTATGTAGAACAAGTTAATACATTAATTCACACTGATTCAAAAGTTTAGAAATTACAAATGTGGCTTTATGAGAAATGACACACAATAATGACTGTAATAAAAGATAAAAAAACATAAAGGCTAAGGTAACTTAACCTTTTAAAACTTGCTGTCAACTTGGTAATTGATTATATATGGAATATACATCAAATACATCTACTTTAATCTTAGAATAAATTTAAATTTCAGTATCAGTAATCTACTTACATAACTTGACTACAAGATTCTAGAAAGATATGCATTAGTTTTATGATTCGGGAACATTGAGAAACCGTTCTTTTTTAAAAAATATTTCAAATAAAATTCACGACAATATAACAACAGTTTTCATGAACAGAAGAAATGTCATTTTTACTATCGAGTATGATTACTTTATGAGGTAATAAAATACAGAAAAGGTGTGAAATCTCTGACAACTAGATAACAATGGTTAATTCCTCTGAATTGTGTAATGAAGAATGTGAATTTTAGTAATAAAATTTATATCTTTTTTAAAGCGTTTAAAGAGACTGCCTTTTGAAAACATAAAAAAGGGTTTACTGATTAAATCTAATAGGTATTAGTCATTGCTTCGCCTTGAACTATAAAAATTTAGAAAAACTTGTGACTTAGGGCTTAGCCGTAATATTTTCATTGATAGGATTTGGCTTATGGTTGTGAAATTTATGATTTTCACTCAGCCCAATTCACTGAACTTACAGTCATTGTTGTATTTATAAGTTTTATAGGCCACCCTTCCTTGATGTTCAGAAATATATTTTAATAATGGGATATTTGGGGTCAAGGTAGCACAACACAAAGTCACAAGTTAATTTGTACTTATAGTGAACAAGGATATATGCGAATTTTAGAATTATAACTGAACATGAACCTCCCGAAAAACCTGTTAAAATATGGTTTAATAGATTTATCATCTTTTGCCCTTTATCTAATGCTACATTCATGCGTGGAGACCATTTAGTCTCTAGTTTCGGATTTGGCGAAGTAGCAGTAACTATTACTGATAAAAATCATTCTAACTTTTTTATGTTTCTGATTTGTGTTGAGCTATCTGTTAGAGACTAATGTTCATGGTTTTTTTTTAAAAAAAATAAGAGATGTATGAATTGAGCCTAGAAGTTGATTCCCGAATTTTTCTAGAACTACCTTTAGCAAAATGTCTAAAGTTCACGTATCTTAATTTGAACGGAACTTCAAATTCTTTTTACACCACCATGTGAGTTTAAGATGGCGCGTACAGTTCAGGTGCCTTTTATGCATCCCTTATTAATCATTATTTAAAATGTAACGAATGATTGCAATCAAAGTATAACATTCAATAACGAAATCTGTCGGTAATAATCTTTTAGTATGAGTTTAATTCAAAGCAATCAAGAATTCATGTCGTCATATGACTTTAAGGTAGTACGTTAAAGTCCAGAGGCCACTTTTATCACTTACTAATCATCAATTAAAATATAAATAAACTAAACTCAGGGGTGCAACAGCCCATGAGGGTCAAGGCCTGCTGTGCCCCTCTCAGTTTTTGTGACCTTGGGCACTGAGTTGCCTGAACTGATATGGTCAGTCGGTGAGATGTTCAGCCTGATGCAAAAAACCCCAGTGTTTAGTTCCCAAGCAAGCCTGGGGCTTATTTATCGACTGACTGAAGGGATGAAAAGCTGAGTTGACCCTGACCCAGCCAAGGGTTTAAACCCCAACCCTGTGGCGGGGGAGCTCGATACGCTAACACTCCGTCGCTGGACTTCAAAAAATAAAGTTACAGTTAAAATATAACTTGCAATGATGAAATTTGTCATTAATAATCTTATAGCTTAATTTGAATTCGAAACAATCAACCAATTTGTTTAATATCGTTTATTTATGGGATCTTTAATCGAAATTGAATAAGAATCAAGAAAATTCAGAATTTTTAATGAAAGGGTGCAGAGAGTGTGGTTATCTTTGAGATTATAATTAAGAAAAAGATATAGGTTTTTAAGGCATTGTTTATCATTAAATTACGTATGTATTTATATATATTTTCTCAAATTACAATTTTAATAACTCTTCGATGTCTCTTGAAATACGGTATGGATTAGTTAATCCCAGCAACGCCTCGAACTTGAGAAACAATTATCAGTTTTTAAAAGGTCTTCGGAATTGATTTCACAGAGGGAAGAGTCTTAGAAGATTACATATCATTCCAGCTCCTTTAAATACCCTCTAATACCAAACTATTAGACACTCCCTTTTCATTTATCGCTATCCAAAAAACCCTGACATTCCGTTTATCGAATGCGAATGGATGCTTCCCAACCTATTAGAACGTTCTCATCAGAGGGTCTCTTTCAATGGTCTTCCATTACAGCCGATAATCGAAAATGCCAGGGACAAAAAAAAAAGTTACTCATTTTCTTGAATTTCTGTGAGAGACGGGAGACAATAAAAGAGAAATGGAACCCAGGGTGTGTTGACGAAGGTCTATCTTAAAATGTTCCACTTCCTCCAAATGTCGGCTTCTACAAAAGAGTTTAGGTTGTGACACCCGCTTTAATTACTCACCTTCACGTAGGGGAGACGCCCTTATTTGCTGATCATCAACCTCTTCAATATAAAAGGGGACCCCCTCTTTTTTTTCAGTGCTATGAGTAATTCATCAACAGCGCGAAAAAGAAAACAGTGGTTTTGTTTGAGAAGTTGACTTTGTTCGTCCGTTCTTAGAAGCATTAAACTGAATAAACTTTTGATCAAAAGATTGTTTAGTATGAATTGTTAAGTATGTTCAGTATATTTATTGAATGTATTTTCTTATTTAAACAGTATTTTCTTATATATCCAATGGTTTATCTATAGCGGGATGACACTTAATCAGTGGCGCACACAAGGGGGGGTCTCGAGTCTGGATCCCCCATAGACCTTGTTTTTTTTCTCGTTTGTTTATAATATTATGTATGTAGAACGTAAAATTTAACAAAACATTTGTTATTATTAATTAATTTTATTAATTAATGCTAAATAATTATTGAATAATTAATTTTTTACTGTTTTTTATTCTCATAAGTCAACAAAATCAAAAGAATATGTTTGGCGGCGTATCGGGGAATAATACGAGAGTGATGGACTTTCGACCCTGGATACCCCCTTGAAAAATTCCTGTTTTAGATACCTTAAGACAAAGCTGATGTAGAAAATGAAGTAGGAATCTCTGTATATGTATAATTATATTTGAAAATTTTAAACTTTATATATATATATATATATATATATATATATATATATATGTAGTATAATAAAATAAAAGTGAAGAAGTTATAGAACCTACAGTGCTAAAGGAGGAAGAAATTGGAATTCACCAGACACAACAAATGTAGATACAAAAAAGTCTTTGGACTAAACTGGAGACCTATTATGATTTCTAAAGCTGTCGCTGAATTAGGCCAGCGATTTAAGGTTAGCAATGCCTTATGGATCCAACCTTCCCCGTATAGCAAAAATTTTCGACATAATAGGGAATATAACATATATATATATATATATATATATATATATATATATATATATATATATAGAAAGAGAGAGAGAGCTTTATTGTGTATTTGATTACACGAACAAATTTTATTTTTCTAATGGAAGGGAGGGTTAGGATCCCATAAGCAAGCTTATCCCTACTTCAGTGTGCTTAAATTGGGGATGGGTTTAGAATCATAACAGTTTTTTCTTTTGGGACAATCCACTTTTTTTTCATATATTGTTTTTTTTTTTTTTTTTTTTTTTTTTTTTGTTCTTGGTTCTCAATTAAGAATTCAAGTTGTTAGAAATCCCTTATTTTGTAAGAAGCAGGACGCTTAATTTATCTATAATTTCTTTTATTATATATATATATATATATATATATATATATATATATATATATATATATATATATAATGATAAGACTAGCAATGCATAATTTGTCGTGGCGAGTGGCTGATTACTGTAGCGAACCAAAGGTTAGGGCGTGGCCGGTGGTGAGTGATTCCTGTATGTTGATGCATTTTCTATAGAAAGATTGACGAGGGCAGGACAGGGATTTCTGATTTAATAATATTAGTCGATTTCGATTAAGATCAGGATGTTAGTTACGAACCAAATAATTAAAAGATTAGTTAAATATTATTAAAAAGAGTTAATTAAAAAGATGCTAGGGGGAATTATTACATATATATTTATATATAATAAGTTTTCAAATTTAATTTTTTTCAGCAAAATTACACTTAATGAATTTTATAAATAAAATTTTCATTCTATGTCACATGTGTGTTGCTTTTTAATTTTAATTAATTCCTTCAGTTATTTGCCCATTTTGTGCTACAACAATAACGTATCCCTTACAAATATTTTATAATTTAAACTTTTGAATAAATATATTAAAATTTTCCATTTGTTCTTGACGCAAATTTTATTCGTTGCCAAGTAACTGGGGAAGCGTTCTTATCGTCTTAATTTTTGAGATTCGTTTTCAACCTTTGAAGGCAGTCTTCGCGTAGTGAAAATTAAGAAAGGACCACATATTTGGAATAGTTTATGTGGTCTGAAATATTTTTGGCTTTAAATTTTATAGTAGAAACGTGCTCAAAGCACAGATACAGTAAAACCTCGACTTACGCTACCCGATTTATGCGAATTCGGAGTTACGCGATTTTCAAATCTCGTCGATCCGTCATTTTTTGCTGTTGTTCATCATTAAAACCAGCGAAATCATTGCCAGAGCCTGATGAAATTGGCAGTTTGATTGAAGAAGTCGTCGATCTTGCCAGGCAAATAAATTTTGAAGTGGATAATAGTGAAGTTTAGGAACTGCTGATTCTCCCACAATCAGGAGTTTACAACTGATGAACTCATAGCGCAAGACATTGAAGAACTTGAGTCTGTAGACCCAGTTCAATCGGAAGATCGAATGACGATTGGTAATTTGACAGACTTCTGTTTAATTGAAAAAATGTTGCAAATTTTAGAAAAAACATACTCTAACGAAAAGCTTATTTTCCCAACAAAACAAGGAATTAAAAAATTACTAGCACGTTATGAGAAAAATTTTGCGGGAGAGAAAAAAAATTTAAGTCGGCAGAATACTTATATATATAGTTAGACTTTATGAAACCTTCTACATAAAAAAAAAATCTGGTTTGCGATTTTGTATTTTTGTTATTTAAGAATTTATTGCACATTTTTTTCTAAGTTGTTATATTATTTCGTCTCCAGCCCCAACTAAAAATAATTTACTTTAAAATCTGACGTATAACGCACACTTTAACACAACAAAATAAGATCGAAACTTATGGGAGTGCGTTATAAGCCGGGTATAAAAATGATAGCTTCAAAAATAAAAAAAAAGAGATGTGCATGAAAAAAAACTTAGAATTCTACAAAAATTTGAATACTGTTTATTTAAAAGAAAGGTCATGCCTTATGAACTTAAAGGGTTGTTTTTCTAGAAATATGCTATTTTTTCAAAATCCTGGGGTAAAATACCTCGATTGGCTTAAAACTTAATAGCATTGCTAAAGTACATTACAGGTTTCCTCGTAAAAAAGGGGGTGCGAGTTATACGGCGTGTATACCTTAAAATTAAAAAAGTGCAGCTTAAAAGTATAGGTGGGCGCTATACGCTGAATTTTACGGTATATGTATTTATATGCGAAATTATACCCCGACAGGCGGTTATCACTCAGTTCCAATTATCGCGTAAGTTAGGGGCATTACTGTATTTATTTTAATGTCTTTATTCTGTGCGGTATATTATATGTAACAGCTCATTAGTGATATGTTCTTGTAAATTATTTTTTATAATTAATGTTTAATTTCATCGCAGAGAAACTCACAAATATTCATCGTTTTTTACTTCCATTATTTTTCGTTTGCGCGATATATGTGACGGCTAATTGAAAAACATATGAAGAAAAATATGTTTTTACAAATGATTTTTATGACAATGCATATTTTATTATATTACACATATTATCTGATGAAAAAAAAAAAGATTTCAAACAATTTCATTATTTTATCCAGAAAAAAAAATTAGCAAGTAATAATCAATCCCTGAACAATATTCAGTAGTTAACTCCAACAAGTGTGAACTACGAGTAACAGATTTTGCTAGGTATCGAAGTAAATCGGACAGCTTCTCTTTCAAAAATGATGTCAGTTATGATGAAAGAAGTATATTATTATTTTTTAAAAGGATAGGTTTTGATGTATTTGTCCTTTTGTTTAAGTTAGGATTCATTCTTCCAGGGAAATGTTTTAGCTATTTACGAAATGTTTTTGCCTAATTGCATCCAGGTCATCTGTTGCGATGCTATTGATGCGGAGTGACCATAACAAACCTACATTTAGTTCTAATATTTCGATGGTTTTGAAAAATTATACTTTGATGTTCAAGATGATGATTGCCAAAAGAACAACTTATTCGTCTCCCAATAGTATTTTATATTAGCTGTTAAGTATTCCATAAAAGTAACATTTTTTATCCTTTAATTTCTTACAATATGACATCTTGACTTGGGAGTACGTTGAATGTAATTTATTCCTTCAATCACAGCATATTCATTTTTGTCCTGCCTCTAGAATATACACACGGAAGTGTTTTGTATTAAAACCAAAAAGTTTTTATTTATTTTTTTTACTATCAAAATCAGTGAGTACTAGAAACTATTAATATCCTTTGAATTATTCTCTAGCACTTAAAAGATATAAACATATTACGTGAAAAGTGTGCTAAAGTGTAAAAATAAGTGTAAAGAGAAAAGAGACTAGAAACTTGAATATGAAATTCATATGACCTTTTCCAATCACTATCTTCTTGAAATGTAAATGTTCTTCTCTAAGTGATATACTTACTTTTTAATTAGAACTAAAAATTTTTAGTTAGCATATCGGTTTACTAAATTTTTATACATTCAAGTATGGTATCAGTACATATTATTGTATCTTTATTCTCTTATGTATCACAAAAAATTTATCAACAGAAAAACTTATTCTCTCTCTCTCTCATACACTTTATCCTCTTTCTCTTTCTCTATCGTCTCTCTTTTTCTCGCTCCCTATCTTCCCTCTCTTTCTCTATGTTCCCTCTCTGTCTGTATGTTCCCTCTCTGTCTCTATGTTTCCACATTCTTTATCACTCCTTTCTCCTTTCTTTCTGTCTTTTCTCTCTGTCTTATTTTTCTGTTTCTATCTCCTTTTTTCCTCTTCTCTCCCCTCTGTCACCTTTCTCACTCTTATTCTCTCTCCTCTCTCTCCTTTCACTCATTCCTCTCTCTCTCTCTCTTCATATCTATATCTATCTATCTATCTATTTCTCTATATTTAGTTTAGAGGAAGCTGCTGCAAGTTAAACCTATCGAGGATCAAATTTCTTCGTGTTGGTGTGGTGTGGAAATTAGGAGACGGGGGTACCAGCTCAGGTGATGCTCTCGTCTCTTGACCATGGTTAAAAATTTCGAGACCGAGACTTCAAGAAACTCTCACTCTCTCTCTCTATATATAAGAAAAAAGGGACTCCCTCTCTCATCACGCATCTCTGGAGCTGTTAGACTTACAAACATGAAATTTGGTAAACATGTTTCTTTTTTGAGTAGAGATCTACAAGAATGGGTTCTGCGGAAATAGACTTCCAAGGGAATCATGGAGGTGATTTATATCAACAAAATAACTTTTTAAAGTATTAGACTTACCGACCTGAAATTCGGCAAAGGTGTTTTTTTTTGAGTTGAGATGGTTAAAAATGGATTTTAAAGAATCTACTCGCGGGATGGGTTATGGTTGCGTAAAAGATAATTATACTTCTTTTTTAGAAAGTCATATCCTGTCATTTCTAAATTTAGAGGTGAGGGCTCTAGGAATGTGTTTCAATGTAATCAAAAGCTTAATTCTAGGACAACAACTAAAAAATGACAGCGCAACCATACAACAAAACAATACAGTGGGTGATCGGTTAACGAACATAATCCGTTCCAAGACTATGTTCGCTATCCGAATTGTTCGTTAACCGATCATCGATTCACCGTAGACTTCTATGTACAATCGATTAATTCGTTCTGGAGACCCTAAAATTAAATTTTTAAAAAAAATAAATACTTTTCTTAGTAAGTTTTTTTAAAAAAAAAATACATACACATAAAGTCTTGGATATTAATCAGTCCTTTTCATTTTTTGCTTTTGGGGCATTGAAGAACATGTCCTATGTCGATTGCTTTTCTCTCTTTTTCAGGATTTTCCGGAAGTAATTAATAGCATTGTTGTTGTTAAGATCCCCAACCCTACTGATATCAGCTTGGTTTGTTTCCCATTCTAAGACCATTGCTTTGACAGCCTCCCACTTTTTCAAAAGACCTTTAATAGCAGATGTTGGCATAGGTCCTCTTTCGTCTTCCTCTTGTTCAGAAGGAGACACATTTCATTGTGTTTCTTTGGTCCTCTAAAGTCTTCCTCTTGTTCAGAAGGAGACACATTTCGTTGTGTTTCTTGGTGTTCTTCGTTCAAAATTTCTTGGAGTTCTTCTATTGTCAGATAATCTTCATGTCCCATTTTGAGCTCTTCTATGTCATCCTCGTTCACCTCCAATTCAGATCTCTAGCAGTTGTCAAAATTTCATCCATAATTTCAGAGTCTCCTGATCACCTCTGAATACGTTGTTCGTTGTCCAAACACAAAAAATCTTTCTTGAAAGTGTTCGTTATCCGAATATGTGTTCGTTATCCGAACACAAAAATCTTTCGTGAAAGTGTTCCTTAACCGATCACACACTGTACAATTATACAACATCATGAAACACCCAGCGAAGATTATACAATATATATATATATATATATATATATATATATATATATATATATATATATATATATATATATATAAAACAATGGCGCACACGGGAACTTTTCAAGGGGAAGTCCGGGGTCGAAAGTTCACCATTCTTGTATCATGCTCCTTTTGATTTTGTCGATTTTCGGAAACAAAACACAGTTAAAAAACTAATTATTGAATAAATATTTAGCATTAATTAATAAAATTAATAATTAACCACAAATACTTGATTAAATTTTACGTACTATGTACTTAGAATTATAATCAGTCGGAAAAAAAAATCAAAGGGTTTTGGGGTGTCGGACCCCAGGACTCTCCCCTTGTGTGCGCCACTGATATATATATATATATATATATATATACAGTCTAACTCTCTACAGACAAGAGATAAACATTCCCCAATCACATTCGAAAAAAAACACAGAGACAGTAAAGAACATGCAATGAAGGACACTAGATTAAAAATTATAAAATGGATGCTGCAGTATTATAAACATTGCTGACTTAGGACGGCTAATATATAAATTATATAAAATATATATAAAAGTGGGGTTGAACATGTTTTTTGGCCAGCCGACCTTCCCCCTTTATATATATATATATATATATATATATATATATATATATATATATATATATATATATATATATATATATATATATATATATATATATATATATATATATATATATATATATAAAGAGTGTTTACAATGCTTAACCATTTGGAAGACAACATTCGCCGTGTTATTGCCGATATATGGCCACAAATGTTGGAAAAAGTCATCGAAAATTGGACGTCCAGATTGGAATACATCGAGCCAGCCGTGGCAGTCATATGCCAAAAATCATATTTAAAATGTAATGCCACAAGATTATCTTTCGAATAAAAAAAATTCATGTCAATCGAATAATAAATCGTTGTTTTATTGCAAATTAAAGTTCTATTCCTCTAAAAAAACACCCTTTATATTTATCCCATGAGTAATACTTTTTGAACGTAACTCTCTCTTAAATTATCTATAAAATCCTACGACTGAAAAGAGAGCTCGAGCCCTCATTGATCAAAGTTAAAGTTTGTGATGATATCTTTTTGACAACTATGGTATTTCTTTCTCTAAGTATCTCATAAATAATCTCCTGAAAGTCCCGAAATATCATTCGCTGTAGAACAATGACTGATTTGCTAACTCTGCAATGAGGGTTTTCCAGTATTAATATCTATTGATTGCCACTCAGGGGTGGAGCAGGGGTGGGGGGGATATATTTGCTTGTCAAAAGGATCCCGGAAACCTCCAATAATACATCGTTGTTTTATTGCAATTTAAAGTTCTATAGCTCTAAAAAAACACCCTTTAGAATCTCGATTCTGACGAAAAAATGTTATATGAGTTAAATATTGAAAATGAATGTTTATATATATATATATAATATAAACTTTTATTAATCAAAGAATAAAAAAAGATGATAGACTGTAGAGATATTTTTAAAAATAGAATGGTGTTCTTTACTGGCAAATTCTCCTTTGTATAGATATTCTCCATAACAGACAATGTATCAGAAAGCGCATGAGTCTTTTTATAAACAATTTATCACAATCAACTTTACATTTGACGAAAAAAATCATTTTAAAATGGTTTTATCAGCCAACATAACAAATACTAAATATCTAGTGCAGGAGTGGCCAACCCAAACGACCTTTCGGGACAAATTGGAAAAAAAACATTATATTCCCGCGGGCCACATTAAAAAATATATATCAGATTTGAACTCTTTACAAACATTTATTGGAGTGAAAATTTAAAACATAATGAAATGTTATTATTGTTTTCATTATTTTTCATGGATACAAACATAGATAATTTAATAATAATAATGCAATGATCAAATATGTATAGCTCTAGCAATAAGAAACGCGATAAAGCTACAGGAATCAAGCATGATGCTGAGAGCGGTCGCTGCCATGCAGTACTGCTCACTTGTAAATATGTATAAAAACAGAAGCACCGTAATAAAATTGAGATATGGGATATATTTGTTACAAAACACTGCACTAAAAATTAAAATGTTGCTCAGAATAATCGTGTTTTGTTAAGTTGTAATGAATCTCGCGGGCCTCAGGATTATTCTAGTAATGCCAAGAGTTACCTTTGATCTTGGATTATAAAGAGTGTTTTTTTTCCAGGTATAGAAGTTTAAGTTGGCATTACTTTCCAAGATGGCGACCGATTTAACAGCTGTCAAGTGATTTATTCTCAGTTTGGTTTGGCAATTCATCAAAACGATCATCAAGCAAGGCGTAGATTCGTCGAATGGGCCCAAAACGAGATTGCCGTTGTTCCCGATTTTCATAAGCGAATTTTGTTTAGCGATGAAGCGCACTTCTGGTTGAATGGCTACGTCAACAAACAAAACTGCCGCATTTAGAGTGAAGCTAATCCACAAGTGTATGTCGAAACACCGTTACATCCAGAAAAACTGACTGTTTGGTGCGCTTTATGGGCTGGTGGAATCCTTCTTCAAAAACGATTAAGGCCACAACGTTACAGTCAATGGTGATCGGTATAGAGCCATGATTACTAACTTTTTCATTCCTGAATTGAACAATCATGATGTCCAGGAGCTGTGGTTCCAACAAGACGGCGCAACATGTCACACAGCTCGTTCCATAATTGATTTATTGAAAGACACGTTTGGTGACCGCCTAATTTCACGTTTTGGACCTGTGAATTGGCCTCCAAGATTTTGTGATTTAACACCGCTAGACTATTTTCTGTGGGGCTATGTAAAGTCATTGGTCAATGCGGATTAAGCCACAAACGCTTGACCATTTGGAAGACAACATTCGCCGTGTTATTGCCGATATACGGCCACAAATGTTGGAAAAAGTCATCGAAAATTGGACGTCCAGATTGGACTACATCCGAACCAGCCGTGGCAGTCCTATGCGAGAAATCATATTTAAAATGTAATGCCACAAGATTATCTTTCGAATAAAAAATTTTCATGTCAATAGAATAATACATCGTTGTTTTATTGCAACTTAAAGTTCTATACCTCTAAAAAAACACCCTTTATATATATAACACTTAAATCTCATAAAAGCCCAGTTAAATTTAGATTTGTGACAAATGGTTTTGAAACATGTACCACTACAGCAGGCAAAATGCTTCATAATTTTATACAAAACTTCATTAATAAGCAATATAATTAAGCTATAATTAAAAATAGGAAAAAAAAAAGATATAGATTTTTTTAAAAATAAAAATATTAATTCAGTTCATAACTATGACTTTGAAGATCTTTTCAATTCAATTGTTATCAATGATATTATTAAAGTAATTTTAGAAAATCACTGTAAATATAATCTTAATATTAATTTTAATAAATTTAAAACTCTCATATATTTAGTCTTAAAAGAAAGTTACATTAATTTTAATGGTTCATTATATAAACAAACTAAAGGTCTGCCTCAAGGTGGCCTTGATAGCAATATATATAATTTGGGGTTAACTTATATTTACCATTTTATGAACATAATTATATTATTAATAAAGATTATTACATTTTTAGATATATTCATGATCTAATTGTTTTTGGTAAAAATAATAGTTTTAACCCCTGTACTAATTTTTATCCAGATTACTTAAACCTAGTTAAAATTAATCGTAATCCAATTAAAACTAATTACTTGTATGCATCATTGTATATTAAGGATTATAAATTACATAGCAATATTTATGACAAAAAAGATGCTTTTAATTTCAACATTCTTAAAGTGCCATACTGAAATTCAAATTTATCGATCCCTATTTATAGAAATATTATTTTTAACTGTATTTATCGTAATAATGTATTAGTTAGCGATAAATCTAATATATATTTAAATTTTAATAACTTTATTAAACAATGTATTGAACATGAATATCCTGCTAACTTTCTTCAGAATTATATTTCTAATAGTTCTCAGTGAAATGACAAAGTTTATTAATATTAACATTTTTAATTAATTATACAGTTATTCAATAGATAGCGTCACACGTTTAATAAATTAATAATATTATATTTTATTTAAATATTCTTGTGTATGTCTTGAAATCTTTTACTTTCTATAAAATTTTATATCAATATTTATGGTTTTTAAAAGTACATATATAAATAGACTTTATATTATTCTGTCATAATTTACTAATTTTACTTTTATGCGGTAATGCTTTTACTCTGTTGTATTTGGCGAGGAACATAACATGTTGCTATACTCAAGAAGTAAGTATTACCATCTACTTTAAATATATACTAGAAAATACTAGCAGGCTATAATTCTATCGTTATATTTTAATGATGTAGTGTATTTTATTTGTAATATTTAAAGTTCTCCTAGTATTATTCTTTCCTTTCCCTCTGGTTCAGTAATATAGGTAAATTACAAGTGAAGGTTGGCTAGCCCTAAAACTTGTTTAAACCTGGAATCTTGGTTCCTAAGGCCAGGAGTTTGTTATTGTACTACTGATACTAATATTTCCTACTATCTTGACTAGTCAGTGTGCGCATACAAGAGGGGGGTCCTGGGGTCGGACCCACCCCCCAAAGCCCTTGATTTTTTCCGATTGATTATAATTCTAAGTATATAGTACGTAAAATTTAATTAATTACTTGCTATTAATGATTAATTTTATTAATTATTGCTAATTATTTATTCAAAAACTAGTTTTTTACTGTGCTTTGTTCCCGAAAATCGACAAAATCAAATGGAGCATGATACAAGAATGGTGAACTTTCGACCCCGGACACCCCCCCTTGAAAAATTCCTGTGTGCGCCACTGTGACTAGTTATACTTAGGTTTTATAGCTATTTGTTTATATTTATGGATTATATATATATATATATATATATATATATATATATATACATATATATCTATAGCATTTCTAACCCTAATTCGGTGGCCTAATTCAGCGACAGCTTTAGAAATCATAATAGTTTAGTCCAAAGACTTTTTTTTGTATCTACATTTGTTGCGTCTCATGAACTCCAATTTCTTCTTTCTTTGGCATTGTAGGTTTTAGAACTTTTTCACTTTTGTTTTATTGTACTATATATATATATACACTGGTGTGCAAAAATTAAGGACGAATATAAGCTGAACGAATAGGCAGAGCGGACAGAAAGACCAATCAGGAGATAAAGTAAGGCGATGTACGGTAGCACATGCGCAGATATGCAGGTAGACGTAATGGGGGACTGTCTGAGTAGTATAAAGCATGTTGTCGGTGTACGATCAGTATTTCTGGCAAAGAGATTGCACGCCGTATAGCAGTTAAAATCACACCGAGTTGCTGCCTCAGCGAGAAATGGCGAATAATCAATCTGTTAGACGACATCTGGATGCTTTTACCCGAGGTCGAATCATCTGGAAGTTGGAGGAAGGCCGCAGTGGGACAACACGACTTTGGAGACAATTTTAAACTACAGGAACAGCTATCCGGGGGTTCAGTAGTGGTCGTCCACGAGGAACCACACCCGCAGATGACCGGTACATTGTCTTACAGGCCAGAAGAAACAGGCGGCAGACAGCGGGAGAAATCGCTAGACACACGACACAGGCGACTGGACGACCGATATCGCGTTTTACCGTGGCCAGAAGACTGCACGGTGGTGGTCTGTTTGCACGACGCCCTGTACGGTGTGTACCTTTAACGCCTGCCCATCGGAGAAGGCGTTCTCTGTGGTGCCGGGAACACCGGAATTGGAGAGACAATGTATGGGGGACGAGTACTCTTTACAGATGAGAGCAGATTCAGTTTGAGTAGCGATTCTCATCGCATACTCATCTGGAGAGAGCGGGGAAGCCACAATCATCCCTCGAACATCATTGAAAGGGACAGGTATGGAGGTCGTGGTGTTCTCGTTTGGGGAGGCATCATGCTTGGTAGTCGTACAGACCTTCACATCTTCGACGCAGGTTCAGTCAACGAGACCCGTTATTGTAACGAGATTCTTCTTCCATATGTGCGACTTTTTAGAGGCGCTATGGGTCTGCAGTTCCTTTTCATGGACGACAATGCACCATGTCATCGCACAGTAGCTGCAGAACAGCTCTTAGAGAGTGAGGATATTGAACGTATGGATTGGCCGGCACGATCTCCGGATCTCAATCCCATCGAGCATGTATGGGATTTTCTAGGCAGACGCTTGGCAGCTCGTACCTTACCACCAGTAACGATTCGGGAGCTTCGATTGGCGCTGCAAGACGAATGGGCAGCAATGCCTCAACAACTCAATGACACCCTCATTCTCAGCATGGGCAGACACTGTGAAACCTGCCTAGCAGTCAAGGGAGATCATATCCCCTACTAAAGACCGGATGTTTCTTGCTGGACACCCATCACAGGGATGTTTTGGCTATCAGTTGCATTGCGCTCCATGCTACTTTTTCAATCAAGCTTCTTTTTATCCCTCTGATTTCTCTTTTAGTAAGTGTTGCTTACATTACACATGTCCTTACGTATTGGGGATCTTACGGTATTAAATGTGTTGATTTGGAAAGCTTTTGTACAAAGTTATATTGAAAAAACCGTCTCGTCCTTAATTTTTGCACACCAGTGTATATATATATATATATATATATATATATATATATATATATATATATATATATATATTACCCTTCTGTCTCGGCTCTAATTCTGAGTATTTGTTTAATATTCCTATGAATCCTATCTTGTTATGATTTCTTTCTCTTTCACAATATTTCCTACTTGATGAAATTAACTTGTTGCTGTTACTTATGCCACCTGATCGACAGTAACATCAGATCAAGGTCCGCAAAATTCATCGTAGTCAGGGGCTAGATTTGTACGCCGGTAATTAGCCTTAGCTTTGAGCATCATGCACGTGACAGAATGATTTTGCTTTGTTCCATTACAATTTTGAGGGAGCACACCCTAGGGGGTTCAGGTTACTCCCAACTCTCCAATCTTCCACCAACCTTACGAGAGAACTTGTGGCTCGACGGCTGTTTAGAGTACTCCCATGCCACGAAGGCACTATGCATTTAGAAGCACCCATGCTTTCTCCTTGATTCGAACCTAGGTCCTACGGCTCCGCAGTCAGCGTCACTAACCACTATACCGTATTGATGGCTGTAATTAACTTAAATTAGGTAATTGAAGTGAAGCCCAGTGGCTGAGTGGTAGTGTATTGTGCTTCCACACCACAGGTCTGGGGTTCAAATCCCAGACTGGGCAAGGTCGACTCAGACTTTCATCCGTTCAGTGAGTCGATAAAATGAGTACCAAGTTTGCTGAGGAACTGAACACTGGGGGCTTTGCGTCAGACTGACCACTTGACTAAAACATCTGCACATGTACCACAACGCCTAAAGTCACGAAAGCTGACATAGGCACAGTAGGCCTTGACTCTCGTGGGCTGTTGCACCACTAGTTCAGTTCAGTTCAGGCAACTGTAGTAACTTGACATATTATTTATGCAGCAGTGTATCTGAAATGATGATCGAAACTAGAAGTGAAGACAGATGTTACCAAAAACAACACAAATCTCAATACAATATGAAATGGGAAAGTGATCGACGGGGCGGAAGAAATAACTTTTTCTTTTCCCTAGCAGAAGCAGCCCATTTAAATCCAAATCCTAAAAGAAATTTACTCAAATCTGGATCAAATGAAAATCATCCTTTCAATTCTCTTCCTAAAACAGACTGAAAAAGCAAGTTAGCACAAAACCTTCATGAATCGAATCTCAACACATCGAAGAATATTCCTTTAAAAAGAAGTACCACTAATTTCATTCGACTTATATTCATTGTCAGAGAGACTAGAGAGAGAGAGAGAGAGACTCATATGCTGAATAGTCTGACATGCATTTCATGTACCAGACTGTCAATGGTAACCTTAATATTTTTAAAAAAAGTGATTTCCAAACAGGGAAATTTCCTTTTGGAGAATATTTCATTGATTACTGTTGGCGGTAGATTTTGGAATATTTGGCGCAATTTTCGCATATGCGGGGTATGTTACTAGTTTTTTAGAGGAGAAAATAGTTTATAGCCCGACGCACAGGACAAGATTTTCTGTATTAATAAGAGATAGTTTCTCGGGTTTTGTGTTTAGAGCGAAGGAAAGCGCTTGGTTTGTTTTGTTGTATTTAGAAAGATAAAATTCCGTTATTATGGCATAACGTACTGTTTCAAGAATTAGTGGAAAAGTAATAGAGAAAGACATTACAAGCTCCCCTGGAAATTCTTAGAGACGAGTTCATTCCAAGTCCAAGCACATAACAAAGTTAAAAGCAAGAGCCATCATCCCAGTAAATGGGGTGGAGGCAATTCTGGATAAAGTGGATTAGTAGTCTCAATCAAGCAAGCAAATGGTATAGCGTCATTACGGGGTAATCCATGGTTCTTTAACTGGGCTGCGTTTTATTATAACGTTCGTATTCACCGCTAACCTGACCCAGCGATGAAACCTGGAGTTAAGTAACCGGCAGTCAACCCCAGGTTAGAACTCCAATTCACAGCTCTTTTTCGACCTCGACTCTGAGTTTCTTAACTTGGATTTACTGGTCGATTCCCATTGGTCGGAATAAACCCCGTGACTTCCGGCTGGAGCTACAATTTCTATCTTCGCCTCGTGCCAGCTTGTTTTTAACCTCGTGTATCGCTATCTGTTTAAAATGAATGCCAACAGAATTCATTTTGCGCAGTACGAAAAAGAGTTGGTGAGGGCTTTGATGAAGCCGCACTTATATATAATAGAATTTTCTGACTTCTCTGGTTTCCAGTTTTTCTAAAAAATCTAATTGAGTAACAGTGGAAACTTTCTGAATGGTATTCATCGTAAACTAAAAATCTATCCAAACTCAAACTACTTCAAAACTTGCACGGAAAACGTAAACACTCGAAAAATCGCTTACTGCGCATGTGCGGTTAAAACTAACCCGGCTGTGACCCTGGGTAAGGATTTTTTTACTTGAGCCGGAGTTAAGTTATTAACTTGCGATGGTGAATAACGTTTTCGGCGAACCCCCGGTTTCCTTCCTCTAACCGGCGGTCAGGTTAGCGGTGAATATGGGCGTAAGCCACCTAGATGGACAAAATAATCTTCCCCCCCTCCTACAAAAAAAAAGCTGTCGAGTTTGCTACCAGTTCAGGTGAATGATTAAATGCTTCCAGCTTGACCGAATGTCAGTTTATTGTGAAAGGAATGTGAGCAACCACCTGGGCATTCATAAGAGATGGATTTGTTACGGTGGATCTGCTTTCTCACTTTTCAAATTCGAGTTTCTTAATCAATCGCATTTGGATTTTTTTCTTTGTACGAGATTCCCATTCAGTGGTCAAAGGATTTTGATCCCCAGAATTAGTGTCTCAGATGCTGGCGTTCGAAAATGTGTGTAGTTTTTCAATGAGATTTTTCCTATCACCTTGTATCGCATAATGCGGCTGGTGGTCTCTGATTTGAACAATTGTCAAGTTTTCCCAGTGGTTCTCAAACTTTCACTACTGGTGACCCAATTTTTAATCATAATTTTTATCGCGCCCCCCCAAAAAATTATAATGTGTTGAATGCAATAATAATGCACTTTGGCGCTAAAGGTACAATACGATCATAATTATAAACCGTACAAATTAACAAGATAAGTATTAAATTTTGTATATGTTACTTTTTAGTAATATTTTTTTCTTTACTTTTTGGTTCGATTCACTATAAAAGCGTGTTTTTTAGTATGTTTTAAAACTATAATTTATTTTATAGTCATTTTTACTATACACGATAAAAATCACAATTCCAGTGAATAATTTAATTAAGAGAAAATATACTTACCTACTTTCAAGGACTTTTCAATTTTTCTTAGAAATTTTGAGAAAAAATCCAACAAAAGTAAAGAAAATGTTCCAAATGTGCGTGTCCTTAATACAGGACATAAATCACAGACACTTTTCGTTAACAACACAGAAACTTTATTTTCCAGCTAAACTGTCATGTTTTGTTCCCGTTTTTGTAGTTTTGCTGTCGTTTGATGATCTACAAATAGCATTTTGAACTTTTTCTTCCTTGAGTCTTTTTCTCAAGGCGAAGTGCTACATTATGGCTTCATAGTTTTCTTCATAGAGATCTTTAGGCAGCATTTGAAAATTTCAAATTAACTCAAACGTTCCATGTCTAAAGCTTTTCTGATATTTACTTTCGCTATATATCTTGATTAATATGTATTATTTCAGTAGGTTCTTCAATTGCTTGATCAGTTTCAACTTCCTTCAATAGGGATCACAGATGCCCATTTTTTAAATATTCTGTTTATTTACATTTATAAACCATAATAAATCGTACAACACAGCAATCAAAACTACAAAATTGTTCATGGGGAAAGTGTAGCATGTTCTAAAAAATAATTGTGTAAAACGTTTTTCATTATGCATTATATGTTTCAGAATACTCATGCTTATCCATATATCATAAAACTCTTTCATATGGAAAAAGATGAAACAGAAATATATTACATATATTGACAACTTCCCTAAAAAAAAAGACGGAGATAACCATACCAGTAAATTCGAAGGTCAGCTAAAGTAATATTTTAGGTTAAAAGAAACGTAATAAAAAAAATCTCTCATCGTTTGATATCGTTAAAAAAAAACGTTAAAAAAAATCTCTCATCATTCTCATATTGACCGCAAAGCAAACAAAATATTTTTTTTAATTTGGTTATAGGATCAAAGATGGCTATTGAACGTTTGAAGTGGAATCTTTTATTTTTGATGATCACCAGATGATCAAAATAAATTATATCAGTGTACATGTGTATTTTTTATTATGTCACACACAGAAAGCATTTTTTTTTACTTCAGTCCAAAAAATTATTTTTTTAAACCTTTTATTTTGAATATGCTCGCGCCCCCCTCGCTGGGTTACCGCGCCCCCAGGGGGCGCACCCTACAGTTTGAGAAACACTGCCTTAAGGTATCCGACTACGTTCGGAATCGTGATTTTGCAAACGTGTATAAATGGATAATATTTATGATATTTAGCGTCACTTAGATTAGAAAATGTATAAAATTGTTTTAGACATTTTGACAAAAAAAATTATTTAAGGACAATATTTTGACAAAAAATAAACATAGAATGACCCATTTTCAAAATATTCTCCTTTTGCGAAAAATGCTTCTATTATAATAATATTTTGCCTGTATATAGCTCAAACATCTCTACAGAGGCTCAAATAGAATTTTTGAAATATATAACTTAGAAGTGGGTTTATATATCCATGTTTTACGACAACAGAGGGGAGAAATTTTAAGAAAAAAACGCCGATAGTTATTTCAAATGGTTGTAACTCTGAAAATATTGTGATTTTTTCAAAAATCGTAGTTGAGCCTCTATACAGAGGTCTGAGCTATATACAGGCAAAATATTATCATAATAGAAGCATTTTTTACAAAATGAGAATATGTTGAAAAAAAGGTTATTCTAAGTTAATTTTTAGCCGAAATATTGCATTAAAATAAATTCTTTTGTCAAAATATCCTTAAAACAATTTAATACATGTATTCTAATCTAAGTGACACTAAATATCATAAAAATTATCCATTTATATGCCTTTTTTAAATCACGGTTCCGAACTTAGTCGGATACCTTAATAAATATTTTCTTTGAATATGGATCTTTATACTATTTTCTTTGACCATGAACGTATTCTCTAGTGGCTGTTTGGCCACTATAAGTGTACATGTGACTTTTTGATCCCATATTGTAATGATGTTTTTTTTTGTTTTGTTTGTTTTTGCGATTTTTATCCCATTTACTTCTGTGGCCACAGTAGCCTTATAGTTTCGGTCTTGTACTCGGCGTCGTTGTTGTATCACGGATTCGAAATTTATTGCCTCTGAAGAACCGCGATGTAGAGCGGTTAATGCACGTAAAATCTTTGGAAGCCCAAAGTACTTCCATTGGCATAGTGGGGATGTTTGGAGCGGGAGGATGTTGACAGCTCAGGCGTAATTCTCATCACTTGACCACGGTCCGTCATCAATAGCCGTCGTGTTGCTTTCACAGTGTGGTGTAAATTAAAACCATTCACTCTTCATTCATTTCCAGTCGAGCTCTATCGTCTCAGATTCCCTGTACATATAAATTGCTTATGGCCAGTAGTTCAACTCTTTCTTTTTAAATTTTTATTTTAGTGCGAAACAGGTGAAATGGAGAGCCATCAAAAAGATAATAGTTTTCTACACTTAAAATACAATGAGGAGATAGTTGTATGTAATTTGGAGAACAGTGGAGTGTTTTTCATTTATAGATGTGTACCTCCAGAATATAACTCCAGATGTGTACGTTTCTTAGATAGTTTTTATAAATAATAATAAATAAAAGCTAAATTGATTTGTGTGAAATTTTAAAAATTTAGTTGAGATAGCTAATAGAATAATGAAGATAGCTTATCTAAAAGACGGAATAAAAATGAACAATTCAATACGTTTCTTAATGAGTCGCTTTATACAATACCAAGTATTCACCCACTTCTAACTACGTAAGCGGAACTAGCAAAAATAAAACATAACACAAAGAAGGCCAGCAATTTAAGAATACATTTTTCTTCTAGAAAAACAGGTGCATGTCACTAACATAACCCTTATTCTAGTAAAATTTGTACTTCTTCAGTCGCATGCACCTAGTCTCGAAGGCTATCTAAAGAACGAAATTAATACAAATTACCCATATTACTTTTATTTATTCAAATATTATTACTCGCCTACTTAGTAGTGTTGGCTTATTAGTTTCTGCATGCCTACGCTTGCTAGCCAATTGGTTCGGAAGTGCGTCTTAGGTAACGCTAAACATCTCAGGTGGTCTGTTGTGAGGTGCTGTGGGCGATAGTAGCACTTTTGCGTGACTACTCGGTGAAATGTAATTGAGCAGTCATGATCAAAGTTTTAGCTGGAGGTGGCTCTTTGCTCCTTCTGTTGTTATCATGGAAATTGGCTTCTGGATAAAGGATATGTCTAATTATTTCTTAAGGACGAAATATGTAACCGACAAGGTAGCGTAAATCAGTGGTATTTTTATGCTGCAGAACCCACGCTGTAGCATTTAACATGTTCTATATTGTTTGTAAAGATCTGTTATTTAAGTGCTTGGTTATTATGTCAAAAAATACAAAATATTGATGCATTTTTTTGTTGAGCAGTGTTGGTGATCAAGTGGGTTAGACATCGGTTGAATTGGAATAAATATAGGAAATGCTTGGCAATACTAAAAACTTATTTATATATTTGTTTTGATTTAATCGTAAATTATGTAGTAAATGTTCTCTTTGTAAATAAGAGTTTTAAGAGAGAAACTTTCTTTCATTGTAATATTTCTTTTAAATTTGTCAGTTTTGCTTATAATGTTTTATATAATTAAATTTAACCTTTGGAAAGTTTAATTCTTTTTACAGTAAAATAAGAAAACGTATTTCATTATACGGACAAACGTTTTACGCTTATGTGCATATTTAGGCAATTTTTACAATTTTTTTACCTTCTGATGCTGTTAAGATTTTTTTCTTCTACCTAAAAAATAGCAAAATTTTCTTGTGCTTTTTCGTTTTTTAATTACATATACAAAAAGTAAAAATGAGCACAAAAGTTTTTTTTATGTAAAGAGTGTTTTTTTTCCAGGTATAGAAGTTTAAGTTGGCATTACTTTCCAAGATGGCGACCGATTTAACAGCTGTCAAGTGATTTATTCTCAGTTTGGTTTGGCAATTCATCAAAACGATCATCAAGCAAGGCGTAGATTCGTCGAATGGGCCCAAAACGATTGCCGTTGTTCCCGATTTTCATAAGCGAATTTTGTTTAGCGCTGAAGCGCACTTCTGGTTGAATGGCTACGTCAACAAACAAAACTGCCGCATTTGGAGTGAAGCTAATCCACAAGTGTATGTCGAAACACCGTTACATCCAGAAAAACTGACTGTTTGGTGCGCTTTATGGGCTGGTGGAATCCTTCTTCAAAAACGATGAAGGCCACAACGTTACAGTCAATGGTGATTGGTATAGAGCCATGATTACTAACTTTTTCATTCCTGAATTGAACAATCATGATGTCCAGGAGCTGTGGTTCCAACAAGACGGCGCAACATGTCACACAGCTCGTGCCACAATCGATTTATTGAAAGACACGTTTGGTGACCGCCTAATTTCACGTTTTGGACCTGTGAATTGGCCTCCAAGATCTTGTGATTTAACACCGCTAGACTATTTTCTGGGAGGCTATGTAAAGTCATTGGTCTATGCGGACAAGCCACAAACGCTGGATCATTTGGAAGGCAATATTCGCCGTGTTATTGCCGATATACGGCCACAAATGTTGGAAAAAGTCATCGAAAATTGGACGTCCAGATTGGACTACATCCGAGCCAGCCGTGGCAGTCCTATGCCAGAAATCATATTTAAAATGTAATGCCACAAGATTATCTTTCGAATAAAAAATTCATGTCAATCGAATAATACATCGTTGTTTTATTGCAATTTAAAGTTCTATACCTCTAAAAAAACACCCTTTATATTTATCCCATGAGTAATACTTTTTGAACGTAACTCTCTCTAATGCATATTTTTAAAATTCAATGTTCTTTGATTTGACATAAAATTAACTTGACAGAAATAAAATTATTAAAAAGATATAGTGTATCGAACAATCTACAGGGAAAGGATGATGAATATATAATCTCATAAGTTATAACATTTCTTTTAAAAAATACAGTATTGAGAAAAATATACAAATTTAATTTTATATCCGGCGTATAACGTGCACCCGCAAGAGCTAATCTTATTTTTATGGTAATAGTGCGTATTATACGCTAAAATAAACGGTACGTCAAATGCAATGTATTCGTATATTAATGAAAGCTACGAATTTATTTTCTATACATATTTCCATGAAAATAAGAAATAAATGAATTGAAAACGAAAGAAAATCAGATAAAAAAATAAATAAATAATAATTTTTTTTAAAAAAATTAACTTAATTATTTATGCATAATTATTTAATTAATTATTTATGCATAAAACTATGGAAAAAAGGAATCTTATTTTTCTTTCTTTTTCAGCTGCTTTCAACAAGCAACATTACTAATGATA
This sequence comes from Trichonephila clavipes, assembly GCA_019973935.1. Classification (NCBI taxonomy): domain Eukaryota; kingdom Metazoa; phylum Arthropoda; class Arachnida; order Araneae; family Nephilidae; genus Trichonephila; species Trichonephila clavipes. The sequence continues at coordinate 192,056 of BMAU01015763.1, read as the reverse complement.
TATAACAGTCTTTATTTGTATCTACTCTTAATTATTCAAGTTATAAAGTTATTTCGAAATAAACACGACATTCCATGTTTTAAACACTAATCTGCAACTTCAAACTTACATTTTAAGAGATTTTAATGGCGTCTCCTTTGTGCAAAACTATTTTTCCTTTATATGTTTTCGAATTAGTGGAAATAAACTCCTCAAAGCCCCCCACACAACATCCAATTACCGCGCGCATTCAAATCTTTCCCTAATAACTCTTCGAAGAATTCTCTACTGATAATTCATTTTCCACGAATTCGATAATATAATCTCTGCTTACCTTATTATACATGTCCCCTTTTATTTGGCGGCATAAAGGGTCCATTAGCAACACGTGGCGGTCCTGTAACCTCATCCTGTAGTGTGGGCTTACACGCCGAATCCTATGCTCCCAGACGGAAGTCAACTAATGCATCTTTTCATGTCAAATTTTAATGGGCGCTTTCATGGAAGTCCCGTCTAAAAGGTTCGACTGGGATTTGAATATGCTTTTTAACTTATTAGGTTAGTCTTCTTTTACAGGTTGTGAAGCAATGCATTTGATGTTTTTTCGTGGGAATACCGTGTTTTCGGCTTGTTCGAATCGGTGTTATTGTGATGTGTTTTGATGGAATTTGAAGTTGTGGGAAATTTTGTTAGATGCTGAAGAGTAGTTTCAAGAAAGGGAACTAGATTTCGAGTGGCTCTGAGTGATTTTATTTTATTGCTCTTTCTAAATTGGAGTAGTGGAATTATTTTAAAATAAGATGGTTATTCGTGGAATGTAAACTGCAGCATAATGTTGTAGGTTGCTTTATATATATATATTTGGTAAAGAAATTTTAAGTTTTTAAATATCGCATATACCGCATAACGCACTCTTTTAACACGAAAAAATAAATCGCAATTAACGGATGCACATTATATACTGGGTATAAACATGATAGCTTTAAAAATAAAGGCAACATGAGCATAAAAAATAAACTTCTACTGATATTTAAATACTATTTATTTAAAAGAAATGAACTTCCATTAATGTGTGTGTGTGTGGATAACATAAAAAGTTCATTTCGTTTTCCATTACATCTTCAGGCTCATTCTCGAATTCTATTTCATCTCTTTACCATTACTTTAACTCTGATATTTAAATAAAAAACCATGTTTCGTCCCATCTAGATTGTTAGATGGGACGTCAGGTTTAATTTTGTTTCAAATTTTTGTAATCCACTTACACACTTTATCAAAACTTTAAAAGATAAAAGCATTACACATATACATTTCAGGTTTCTTCGTAAGAAATTGAGCATTATACGGCAAGTATGTATACCTAAAATTAAAAATTACAGTTTGAACAGGCACGCGTTATACACCGAAATATATACAGTACTTGAAAATTATTGCTATTTTCAAAAGTTGCAACGTATATGTAATAGGTAGTTTTATTTATCAGAATTTTATTTTTATGATCTGGAATTAATTCTACATAAAAATGCAAGTTGCAAACCCTAAAAATGTATTCCCCGGAATATGTGAGACAGAAGTTATTAGTAAATATTACGCAGTGAATTTAAAACATATCTTCATAAATTCTGTCATTATAAACGAAATCCATAATTAAAAATTTTACTTTACCCTTCATCCATTATAGTATTTGGTTATTCAATTAGCTGATATCTATTACATAATTAATTGTAGCGTATAATTAACACATTATGATTAAAGATTCTTTAATAAGTGTGGAGCATCGTTTTCTAGAAAAAAATTACCTAGACGAATTATGCAAATACATTAATTTATACTTAGGAGACATGTTTTGAATATCCTCTGCATGGAATAATTGTTATTATGATGTAGCGATTATAATAAATTGTTGTTATTCAATTGTTAAATAAAGAGTGTTTTTTTTCCAGGTATAGAAGTTGGCATTACTTTCCAAGATGGCGACCGATTTAACAGCTGTCAAGTGATTTATTCTCAGTTTGGTTTGGCAATTCATCAAAACGATCATCAAGCAAGGCGTAGATTCGTCGAATGGGCCCGAAACGAGATTGCCGTTGTTCCCGATTTTCATAAGCGAATTTTGTTTAGCGATGAAGCGCACTTCTGGTTGAATGGCTACGTCAACAAACAAAACTGCCGCATTTAGAGTGAAGCTAATCCACAAGTGTATGTCGAAACACCATTACATCCAGAAAAACTGACTGTTTGGTGCGCTTTATGGACTGGTGGAATCCTTCTTCAAAAACGATGAAGGCCATAACGTTACAGTCAATGGTGATCGGTATAGAGCCATGATTACTAACTTTTTCATTCCTGAATTGAACAATCATGATGTCCAGGAGCTGTGGTTCCAACAAGACGGCGCAACATGTCACACAGCTCGTGCCACAATCGATTTATTGAAAGACACGTTTGGTGACCGCCTAATTTCACGTTTTGGACCTGTGAATTGGCCTCCAAGATCTTGTGATTTAACACCGCTAGACTATTTTCTGTGGGTCTATGTAAAGTCATTGGTCTATGCGGATAAGCCACAAACGCTTGACCATTTGGAAGACAACATTCGCCGTGTTATTGCCGATATACGGTCACAAATGTTGGAAAAAGTCATCGAAAATTGGACGTCCAGATTGGACTACATCCGAGCCAGCCGTGGCAGTCCTATGCCAGAAATCATATTTAAAATGTAATGCCACAAGATTATCTTTTGAATAAAAAAAAATTCATGTCAATCGAATTATACATCGTTGTTTCATTGCAATTTAAAGTTCTATACCTCTAAAAAAAACACCCTTTAGCTATAAAATTATTTGCTTTGTTGTACATAAAACGTTATCTTTGATCTGTAATGAGTATATAGACATTAATAATTTTTTAAAAAATAATAAATATATTTTTCCTACACTTTTCTAGGACTGTATAAAGTATCTCGTTTAACTTTAAGTGTTATTTAAGTTTTTTTCAGCAATCGCAATAATAGGCAGTGCTTCTCAAAGTTTCAATATCCGCGATCCAATATTCAATCATCATTTTCATCGCGCCCCCTCATACAATAACAATGCAGTGCATTCAATAATGCTATACTTTGACGCTAAAACTACAATACGATCTTAACCTTTTAAGTGCCATCGGTGTATATAAACGTCTCGCTCAGTCAAAACGTTAATTTCCTAGGACGTATATATACGTCTTTCTGCAGGACGAACTACTATCCATAAAATTACTCAGAAGGCTTTGGAATGCAATAAAAGGACCTTGACACTGCGAAGGATTTACTTATTTCAGATCATTTGCTTCTCTATTCCTTCCACCACAATACATCGCATACGCACCTCTACGTTGAAAACAGTTGGCACTGGGATAACTTTTAATCGGCAGTTGAGAGATTAATTATAAATAGTACAGATAATTAAGATAAGTGCTAATTTTTTTATTTAATTTTATGTATGGCAATTTCATGTTGTCACTGGTAATTATTAAACTTGCTTTTAGTATTGTTAAATTAATAAGAAAATATATTGAATAGCACTTGCACACACACACACACAACACATTTATAAGTGTAATATATCAATGTAAATGTGTATTTTTTTATGTCAGAATGTATTTTGTTTGTTTACTTTCAGTAAATTAATAATTTTGTCAAATAGTCTTTTGTTTTTGACTTTTCAATATGCTCGCGCACCCCTCGTAGAGTTGTCATGCCCCCAAGGGGGGGGCGCCCCACAGTTTGAAAAAACGCTGCAATAATGATCAGAAATAAAACAGACTTGATTGGAATGCATGATGAAATAAAAACCTTTTGGTTACATTTAATATGATTTATTTGTACAGATAATGCATTTTTAAATAAAAGATCCATACTGGTTACAAAATACTGAAGTAATTATTTTATCAGTAGCATTTTTTATGAGTTCAAAAATATTTTACACTTTCATCAACTTAAAATCATAACATAACTTCGTTCTTTTTCAGTCAAGCATTGAACGGAGTATTCTCATATCCAAGCTCTTGCAATATTTTCTGGTGCATTTTAAATATTAATTTTGCTTTCGCAACATTTACATGAGAGCATTTGAATGTTTCTCAATAAAAGTAACATAAATAATTTTATTTGCAACCAAACTTCAAAGATTTTTTTTTGTTTCAAAAAGACAAAGCAGATCACTTCTAAATAATAATTTTTAGAATTGTAGAACTTTTATTTGTTGGTTTTTTAAAAATATTTTACACTTTAGAATAACTTTAAAACTATAAAATTCATTTTGTTTTATTGCACGATTAGGAATAATGTGCTAAATTCATGTGGCGTCATAGTCACGTGACTGCAATCACGTGTTTCAAGCTAATCTGTTCATACGCTTCGCTGTTGCGAACTTGTGTTTTTTACAGCAACTTTCCTTAAAAAAGAACATATTTGTAGCAGAATAGGTAAACAAAGTGTACTTGATTTTAAAAAAAAACATATGTACTATCAAATTTAAAAAAAAAAATTGAAAAACTTTTTGAAAAATCTTAGTATTTGAACATCTTTAAAAAATTATCAAACCAGAAGTTGTATCTTTAGATTTATACTTGATGTTAGACAGCACCAGTTTCGTATTTTTTCAACAGAGAACACGGGATTGCATTTATCACGTGGCCGTCATGAATCCAGCTCATTACATAAACAACGACAACAACAAAAAAATAAGCATTAAAATGAGTTTTCTTACAAAACAATTCCTCCGGTTGATTTGAGAATTTCTTTGACAGAACAGATTATTTTAAGTGAAGTCCAAAGAATATTCACATCATAAATTCGATGCATTTCGAAACATTTTTACTCGTAAAACCTCTTTTCTTATCATTATGACTAAAAGATAAATTTGATACTGATAACCCATCACAAAACAAACGCTCGAATATATTTTGAAAATTAGTTTAAGATAAATAAACACATTTGAACACAAAATATGTACAACAAATATACATTAATATGTTAAAATAGAATACAAACATCTGTTTATACTTTTCGCATCGTTTCTTTGATCTTCACCAACCCTTACTTATGAGAAATTAGCACTTTTATTAGCTCCAACTGTGGGAAGAACAGAGGTACTAATTTTGAAGAGATATATCACGGCAATGGGACGAGAAGAAAAGGAACAGATGTCCACACCCACTCGAAGCTGTGATAAACGATTCTATCATCCTGCCTTCGGGCCGGCCATTTTTCATCTTCATTCGTCGTGCACAGTTAGGAGCTTTATTGCGGCATTTACCGCTTTGCTGTATCAAGGTATGGGAAAAAAGAACGGGAAGTTTTTGTTCTGTAACGTCTCGTGCAAAAAATCCTAAAGAACGTAGTTTTTTTTAGCTAAAATTAATATTTCTTCGGGTTTTCTAAATTTTTTTTAAGTATAGTTTTCATTAATTAGAATGTTACGAAATTTTCCTGTTAAATAAAGAACGAATACATGATAATAAAAGTCAAATTTTGTTTTCAGGTGTTTTTATAATATTTTCTGTTTAAATAAGAAGTTCGTAATTATTTGCCATAGCAAATATGAGAGTTTTTTTTAAGGATATTAATTTAGTATTCGGTATTTTACATGGGTGTCTTGAGATGTTTCAGTTAAAATCAAGTGTTGCTCTGTCTGAGATATTACATTGTTTATCAATATTTGTTAATAAGTCGAATATTGGGGGAACATTTCTCTAAACGGGTAAAATGGGTGGAATATTTTCCAATCAAAGTGCCGTAAACTAAAGCACTAGATACTAACTACGACAGTTTTTATGTGTGACAACCTTATCTAAAGCCAACACATTTTCCTTTCATTTGTTTCCTTGTGCAGTATTAATGCTGGTTATAATTTCTGCTCCATTTTTTTTAATTTGGAAAAGGAGCGAGAAAAGAAACTCGTTTTCGGCTCGTGATCGTCGACCAATGTCTCATACTCTGGATTAAAACTTGCTGCTTGATGATCACATGCATTCAGACATTCTAATCAGTGGAAATGAAGAAAAAAGTATTCATAAACTCTGATTTTGAAGGATTTATGCGACATTTTTTATTTACGTTTAGGATAAAAGTTCCGTTCAAAACCTCTCCCCTCTGCTTTTCTGAATTAAGCTGATCCATATATAAGTCGAGCCCCTTAAAACCTTAAAAAAGTTCCAAAAGTTTTTGGCTTGTCCACAGAAGTATACGGTAATGTAAATTTTTATTTCTTTGAAAAATAAGTTACAAACATAAAGGAGTATTCACAGAATAGGGGTTCTTATGTAAACAAAGGGGCATTACTTATTATATATAATTTAAAGCATTTTAGAAAATTGACATTGGAAAAAAAATTATTTACCTTTCTTGTTATTAGTATTCTATTCTGTTCAAAATATTCCTATGAATATTATTACATTCACAAAGAAAAATTGTGATTATTCACACGTTTTTCAAACAAAATAACAAATAGAATATAAAAATTTAATTGCATTTTGCTATCCAATTCAAAACTTTTCGATCAATTCGCCCGAAATTTCAATTTACCGATTAATAAAGTTTGAGAATAGGGCATACTTTTTTTTTGTCAGAACCAATTGACTATGCATAACACTTCATTCTGCAATACAAGTTAACATACTGGGCAATTTAACATGTTTATCATGTAAATTAAACATTTTTATACACGAAGCAAAATATTAAACATTTTTGTTATGTAAATCCAGCTCCCAGAAAGGACGAAACACACACTCCAATTTCTCTTTCACAAACTCTATAAATATGTAAAAATATTCGATTCTGTCAAGTTCTTTTGTGGGGTGTTACACAGAGATAAATGTTCCACCCTTAGGGACTAGTTCATTCAGCATGGCAATAGCGCACCGACCCCCAAATTTGCTCCCCTCTTTATCCCCTTAATGATAGGTTGGAGTACATCGGTCTGTCAGAGCCTTCGTTCACAGCATCTGGGATGGATTCAGCGTTGCTGAATGTGTGTGCTTAAGCATTACCTGGAGAGATGTCCATAAGGCAAAGAATGCAAACATTGTACTGGGGCGTGTCTGGTAATATAAGTGTTCAGGTGGAATAATCAATTACGGGAGAGGAAAATTAAATGTACGTTTTCAGTTAAGGATGAGTTTTAAATTGGTTTGGGATTGCTACTTTTTTGTTCTTCTTAGAAGCTGGTGGTAATCAATACTAGGAAATGAAATATTCTACTAGTGTGGATTGATTGTTCCGTAAAGGAATGGTTCCGGAAAAAAAAGATTTTGGGTTTAAAGTAGAAGACAAAATATTGGGAATTGTTTAGATTTCGCATTTTTTTTAAACATGGGGTTTAAGCGATTCATGAAAATATTTAAAGATGTATATAGTTGATTTATGGGGATTTTAAAAACGTAATTTTCTTGCTTTTCTTTTTCAATAATCATACTGATAATAACTACAAGTTGTTTATTTCGTTAGTATGAACAGAATTCATGATAATTCAATGAAACATATATGTATATGTAAAGAGCAATATACAATAAATAAAATATGGTAAGGAAATATAGTATAAATCACAATAAATTGCGTAGGGTATTTAACTACAAATGCTGAATGAAAAAGTTATGTAAGGAATATATATTGCATGTACGGGGGAAGAAAAGCATATTGAAAATAAGTTCTTTTTATAAAGGAAGCGAAATAATGAATGGAAAATTTCTGTGCTTTTTATAAAAATTGCTCATACATTCTGCGAAGGATGTATGTGCACGTGTTATTTATTAATACATGTTTTGTTTTTTACACGTAATTGTTGCTTTAGACACTTTCCCTTTTTTATATAAACAACTCTCCACACTATTCTCAAATGTTCCCGGTGTAATCAAGATACCCTAGAAATGATCTTCTCAGAGCTTATTCAAAGTATCATGGCTGTGGTAGATATTTACAACCTTAGAAGGGAGGTGGACCTCAAAGAAAACGGCTGCAATACTAAGGGCATTCTGCAGATTTTCAGGTAATAAAGGGAACTTTGAAGTTATTCAAGAACCCACCAATAATTTTTGCGAGATTTTTTTGTGATTTTTTTCTTTATATATATATATAATATATATATATATCCCTTTATTTTTTCTTTCTTTATTTCCCTTTTATGCAAAACTTAAAATTCGAAGCTTCTTAACAACCCCAAAAGATAATCATGTTAGATGAGCTCAAGTAGTTTAATTTATTTGAAACTGTTAATTGTAATTCTAATTTAGAATTAAAAGAGCATCTGCCGGTTAATTTTTGTTACATGGCTCTAATTTTTACGCATGGAAATAGGTGGTAACCATGTATTGATCAATTATTTTTAATTTTGAAACATAATATGATAAATGAGCGTACACGCGTTACCCTCACGTGAACTTGCATGAACTCTGGAATATGTTTCTACTTAAAAAGCAGAAAATATTAAAAATTTGTGTTAAGCATGAAAATTACCTAAAAACACTGCCTCAAGACAACCTTGACTTAGGTATTTTAGTAACAAAATATTATAAGTAATGTTAAAATATGTTTAAGTTATATGTAGTCGGACCTCTATTTAACGAAGTTGCTAAATCTCGAAAACCAGTTTGTTATGAAGAAAATTCGTTTTAAATAGAGATTCATCTTTCAATATACTTAGTAATTTTGGTTCCAGGAAAAAGTTCCCCAAACAGATGTTAGTGAAATGGAGGTTCAACTGTATTTTCACATGAGTTTCAGATGTAAATAGAAAATGCTATTAAAAATATTTGTTAAAAAAATGCTTTATAAATCAGATTTTTAACTTTAAAGATAAAGTAAGTTATTTTCATTTTTTATTTTCATAATCAAGTTTGTATTTGTTTCTTTAGCACTTTATACCAAGAAAGATGAAATTAGTTTCCAAAAGTAACAAACACAAACAATGAATAAAATTGTCCATGGTTCTCTGTCTTTTTTGATTTTTATTTTTTAAAAAATATTTTTGTCGTTATATATATATATAAAAGAAATATGTAATATATCTTCGCGCAGGCGCAAAACTGAAACTGTGGATTTTGAACTAGTGAAAGTGAAACAAAAACTTTTGGACATTAGAGCAGAATTAGAGAGAGAAAAAGAAGAACGCGAGAGGTGCGCGAGCAGGCGTTATAATATATCGTCAAACTATATATAATTAATTTTTGTTTAATGTTAAAATAAAATAGAAAAAGAAACGTCTTGGACCCCTATATATATATATATAAAAAAATATATTATATATCAAAAATATATATATATATATATATATATATATATATATGTGTGTATATACATTAATAAATTCGTTTACAGATTTAAAAGCCTCAAATTCGAAAAAGAAAGTATAATTGTAACAAAAATATGTTTTTAAATATTGACGAAATATATACTCGTTTGTTGGCGGAATATTTCGGCATTCTTTCAAATAAGGATGATGTCCACGAACATAATATGCGCACTTCTCTAAATTGGACTCGCTCTAATTAAATGACATTTTATCTTTATCTAAAAGATCCGGAAAATTGATCTTTCAGTCACTTAAGACCATTTATAACTCTCCGCCTCAAACCTATCGTCATTTATATTCTTGTTTGAAGCATAAACACTTCAGTCAAAATGATGATAGACGGCGAAAAAGATGAATTTCCCATGAGGGCATTGTTAAACGACATCTTCTTCAAGAATTTTTCCGTGTTTACGCAAAACATTTTCTTAAAAATTCCTAAAATTAGGAAACACTCTATCACTGTGCTGGAAAATATTAGAATTCAATCATTTCCATTTAAAATAAATTGCGAAAACATTTACAAAAAATTAAATAAACGAGGTCCATTCTGTACAAAAAGTTTATGAACAAATTTTCAATTTTGATGTGTTGCTTTGCTATTCATTTTTAAATGACCTTCAGTATAAGAGATATTTTAATTTTGACAAAAACTAGAGCACTTTATCTTAGTTATTATATGAAATTGCTTAAAAAAAACAGTGTTTTATATTCACATAAGGGACTGTAATTTTTTAATAAAACAGTGATTGGTAAATCTGAAGGCTAAAAGACTTCTACTATTATACAGAAAACACACACAAAATTTCAGTAAACTATTTTCAAAACTTTTCGAATAATCATTGTCCCCGTTTGAGCATTTTCAAAAAAAAAAAAAAAAAAAAAAAGAATTCACATTTCGAGTAAAACGCATTTTAAAGCATGACATCTTGCTTAAAGTAGTGGCGTTGGCTTTTACTAACAATAAAACCCTTGTAGTTCTAGTGAATGGAAAATATTGATAATTTTATAAAGCTTATAAGATGGCCCATAAAAAAATGATAAAAAAATTTGACAATTTTTGGCAAAATTCCTAATTTTAGGGTAATTGGATACCTTAAGGTAGAATTTACCTTAAAAGACAGTGTTTTCTGCAAATTGAAGATTTAATATTCCTTATGTCTTAAATGCTCAATATACCTGGCCTTTTGTTTCTTTAAGATTACTGTCTACGTTCGGAACCGTGATTTTACAAAAGCGTACAAATGAGTCGTTTGTTTGATATTGAGTGTCATTTAAATTTTAATACAGAATTGTAAGAATATTATTACAGAAAAATATTATTTAAAAGCAATTTTTGGACAAAAAATGATGATATATTTTCAAAACTTTCGCCATTTGTGTACAGATTTTCTGTAACCATAATATTCTGCCTATATATTACTAAGACTTCTCTAAAGAGAATAAACTAAAAGTTTTGAAAACTTCACGTTATTTTCAAAGTTAATGTGAATAGAAATTATAAAAAAAGCGGCGTTTTTTATAAAATTTCTCTCTACTCTGATACATTAAAATATGAATAAATCCACCATCTTAATTATTTTATTGATCAAAAAGCCTTGTCCAAGCTGTGTACAGATAAAAGACAAAATATTATTTCTATAGAAACATTTTCCATAAATGGAGAAAATCTTGAAAATAAGTTAATTTTTCATTTTTTAGGCCAGAAAATTGCATTTAAATAATTTTATATGCGTATTCTAATTCAAGTAACTCGAAAATAACAAAAAAAAAATCATTTGTACACTTTTGTAAAATCGCGGTTCCGAACGTAGTCACATATATTAAAATATTGTGTGGTACGTATCTTAAGATTGCTGATTTTTACACTAAATAACACTTAACGAAAATCATGAAATAAAGTTGTAAAATCTAACGAAAATACAAATGAAGATCAATTCGAATATACTTTTAGTCACTTAAAAGTATATATTATACATGCTTCGGGAAAGAAATTGAAATTTGACTTTGAATAAATATTAGTTATTTAATTTACTTTCAGTAACCAGAGGTATTGAAAGTCATTAAGTCTTATTTTGAATTTCATATATCTACAAATTTTTTTTAAAAATTCGTCTAACAACTGAATAATTGAATATAAATTACTTAATTATACGGCAAAGGTTGTTCACTTAATTAAAATCATCGTTAAATTAACAGATGCAATCTTAAATTCATAAATATTTATTTGACTTTTCAACATAAGTTATTTATGGAAACAATTTGCATTAAATCGTAAGCAAACATGATTACGTTCGAATGGTTCAACGTTGTAGCTACTGATTCTGAAACATAATAAATAATACATTATTTGTAAATGCGAAAAACAAATTTTGCCGTTGACTTGTGGATTAGACAAAGGTATTTTTGATTAATATGAGTTTTACTTAATGTATGAATTTACTGTGACTTTTAAAAAATGTGTAATGTTTGCACTGATTCGTATAGCAAAATATTTGGTTCTACTTAAATTTTTTTTCTTTATTTTAAGCTAATTTTTAATTGACTATTTAAATTGTACAGTATTTATAAATATTATTTACGTTTAAAATTCTTTTCCATATTATTATCGTCTGCTTTAATTCAGCATAATTCATGTAATTCTAATTTATGTATTACTTAATTTATTTGCTGATATATAATCGTCTGTTGTCAAAGTTATGTTGTTTCAGTTGGCATCTTTTGTTATTATTCTAAATATGTTTTTTTCAGTTGGAGAAATGAATTGTAAGAATAATATCCGAGCTGCTTGATCATAATGCGTATTTCATTTTGTATATTTTCGAAATATTATCATTCATTTGAAGATCACTTTGATTATTTGAGTGATTTTAAAATAAATGCGTCTGAGGAATAAACTATGGCTACTATCATTCTCCCGCATAATTATTTCTGGGAAGTATAAAGAAGGCTGTTTAAAGAATGTTTTATAACAAAATCGGGTATGGTTTTCTTTCTAAATAAAAAGTGTAATTTTCTATCTATCATAAAGGTTTATATGGGATATATTTTTCTGAACACATGTTAATTATAAAAATATCATTATAATTTCAACAGAAATCAAACGTGAAAAAAAGATTTTGTTATTTTTCATTACCTTTCTTAGTTAAAATAGAGCTTAAAATCATATCACACAAATAATTTGTATTTCATTTTGTTTATGTTATTTATTCTGATTAATTAGACTAATTAAACGTACATAATTAATACAAAATATTGTATTTAATTGAAATGTTATCAAAAATAATAATGAACTGGCTGTTAATGAAAGGAAAAAAAATACCGTGTTATTTTTCTACGAATTTATTTTTAAGAGATGATTACTTAAAAAAGGTTTTAATGTACTTTTGAATGATTTTGAATTGTAATGGCTTTATTTATACTGAGAGAGACGCAGTTAGTTCATTGCCAAAATTGCACTAATAATTCTTTTTGCACTTTTAGTATCTATTGATACTATCCACGTTCATAACATGCTATCTCAATTTTACTGACTCTTTTTCTTTTGCTATTGGCTATGTGCCATTGAAAACATTGTTCAGCATCTCTCGCCTGTTCGACTTCTAAATATACAACTTTTTTAGTTACTCTACAGCTATGTACAATTCTTTCAGATGTTTTAGTAATGGTCCTTAGCGCGCAACTCTTTTTTTGTATTATTGTAAAACTTAACTATATGCAAGATTTGTAAATCATCAGTGATAGCATTATTTGTAACATCACTTTTTTTAAAATTGAAAATAAGTATTTTTTGAAGTTTGATTAGCGCTATGTTAAGTCATCATTACGGGATATTGATGATGGAACTTCAATGATATACCACGATAATATTCCGTAGGTAACTTAGGAGTTACGCTTTGATAACTCTCCTACATATAATATGATGAATAATCGTTATGGTACTCGATGATGGAACTGAATTGAAAATATTCAAAACTTCAGCAATCAGGAATCAACGTTACAGAACGCAATAGAAAATTCTTTGAAGTTCATGATTTGCGTATTACAATATATATATAACCTTTTAACTGTATTTTAAACTGCTGAATTCTAAGATATTACTGTCGAGAGAAAGGCACAAATTTGAGAAGAAGCTTAGTGACACTTCAAGGTTGAATGTTAAAGACTTAATTCCTATAAAGATCATTTTGGATAACAATGAAAAAAGAACTGCATTTTAAATGTAACTGGTTTTGATACTGTTACGTGGGCTAATGTAGAATTTAGAGACCGAGATATGACATTTCGATTATGGCTTTTTTCATTGGATTGTAATAGGTATCATTTCATAGCGTATTTTAGTATGATGTAAACTGAAAGAGGGGGGAGAGGCTGATAATGCCTTATTTTTTGTTAAAATTTCTCTTTTGTATGTATAATATCATATCATAGAACTTTTTAAATTAACTCAGAAAAATTAACTTTTGACTTTGGAATATAGGAATGATTTCTTAGGATTGTGTATATATACATTTATTTAAAAATCAGACGAAAATTCTATAGCATATTTCAGGAAAGATTCGCGAAGTGCAAATAGGCTTAACTTCATGTCTTCACTATTTTAAGCGGTTCTTCTTTATATTTTTGTCGGTAAGGCCTACCCACAGCATCAGTTCACAGAGTTACTATTGTAGAGTTACGATTATTACCTTTATCGCTTTGACATCCGCAAAGGTGAAAAGCAAGGGGTCTTTTATGATCTACGGCTGCAAGGCAGTTACATACAATGACTAAGGGAAAGATGAATGCGGCTTCGAGGAGAGGGGTTGAAGAAGTAAGATTAAAAAAGAGGTCTTTTTTTATTGAAAGGAATAATACTCGGTTTTAAGAATCAAGCGATTGGTTGTATATGCATCAAAAAGCATTGTAGACCGTGTAGTTCTGCTTGCAACAGTAAACATTTTCTGACGGATGAAGCTTTTTTTTTTTTTTTGTTAAAGAAAAGTGATGTCTTTAAAAAGAAGCTAAAAGGATAAGATCATTGTATTTATTTGGCATTCGAGAAAAAGTGTACTTTTTGAACAGGAGGAATGCATTTTTGATTATAAATGTAAAAACAGATAAATTGCATTCACATCCTAACAAGTGATCAGAAAAGTAAATGACAAGCAAATGAAACAAATATTATAATTATTACGCATAACTTTTATGTATTGCGTGTAATTACATTATAGCTACACGCATAAACAATTTTAAAAAAATGAAAAATATCTTAAATTATATACAAGGCTACTCACCAATGGCTTAGAGGTGGGATTCAGGAGTTCAAACCCCATCATAGAACAATAGATTTTTAATTTTTTGTATAAAGATTACGCCTCGGTGTGCTTTCTTTAACGTTTTTTAAAAAAAATGTAATTCTTCCATGAAAGTAGCTTGAGTACGGCACGGTGTACACAATAAAATCTGCTTATTAATGGACAACTTTTAAATTTTATCAATTTTTCTTCATATATATTGCTTGAAACAGGATTTTTGAAATATATAAATTAGAAATGAATTTGTTCTTATTTAAACATATCAGATACGAAGCATTTTAACAAAAAACACCTGTTAATAATTTTAATTGATAGTAATTTTAAAAATAATATATAAATTTTTCCAAAAATTTTAGTTCAGGCTCTGTCGGGAAGTCTTACCTATATATAGGCAAAGCTCAGTAGCACACACAGGAATTTTTCAAGCGAGAGGTCCACGGTCGAAAGTCCTCTATTCTGGTATCCTGCTCCAATATGCCACCCAACATTTTCTTCTGATTTTGTCGATTTTCGAGTCAAAAAAATTATTAAATGAATAATTAGCATTAATTAATAAAAATAATATTAATGACAAACACTTAATTAAATTTAGCGTACTATATATATAGGATTATAATTAATCGGAAAAAAATCAAGGGCTTTGCAGGGGGTGGGGTTCCGGATCCGAGGATCCTCCCTTGTGTGTGCCACTGGCAAAGCTAGTGGCGTAACGATGAATATTACGCTCTCGCTGCAAACTCAGATTTTGGACCCTAAGCCCAAACACGTACTTTGCGTCAGTCAAGCTTTGGGCTCCCTAGAGTTCCTGGACCCCCCCTTGCAATGCGGAGGTTGCCACTGGGCAAAGCATTATTATTATAGAATTACTTTCCATGAAAGAAAAATGTGTTGGAAAGTATGTCATTTTCCCCCTTCATTTTCAAATAGTATGTAAATAATTTTTTACTACAATAATATTCTTAAAACTATTGCATATGTGCGTTCTAATTCAGGTTGCTCTAAATGTCAAAAAAATTATTCTTTTTCAAAATTAGAGCTTGCAACGTAGTCGGATACCTTCATCTGGGGATAATAGGAATAACATTCTTCAATTCCAAAAAAAAAAAAAAAAAAAAAACTGAGCTGAACATAGCACTTCCATTTGTCCTGATCTAATTTTAAGTAAAATTTCCTTGTGTCAATTATATGAAGACAAGTCAGTCAAAAACTGCCCCCACATATCAAATTCCACTTTACACCGATGTAGATATAAACAATATTCATCAGTTTCTGAATACCATACTAAACATCCCGGTGACGCAATATTCTTCGGTAAAACGTCCTCATCCGCCACTCATCTCCACCAATGAACGATCCCGCCTGAACTTTCCCTATCTTCTCATTCGTCCATTCTCGTAGGTACGCGTGCGCCGTTCAGGGTGTTATTACTCTCATTTCTTTTTTTCTTTTTCTTCTTTTTCCAATGCTCGGTAGTCATCCCCGACGTTAAGCTTCCCCTTTATTCCAGTAGCTTCTTAGGCAGACTGAGGATCGTTCTCTGCATGTTCAATGAATCCGTGTTTCACGGCGCACTCTCGCGTCCAGTAATGTGAATTTTCGCGCCATACGCCGGAATCCATATGGATTTATTTGTTCCTTGTTTTGTCTACGAAACGAATGTTTGTGTGTGTTTCAGCTAATCAAGCCGAGAATAGGAGTGAACGTTATTTTTTTCTCGAGCGGATAAACTAACACCTGTTGAGTAAACCGGGAAGTAAGTTGGCTTTTTCTTTTAATATTATCGTTTGTTTTCTAGTGTTTTTGGTTTCGGGTCTTTTCAGTCGAATGTTAGTAACAAAGTGTTTTCGTTCGATTGGAAATAAATTTTTTTCTTTTGTTTTATAATTTTGGCATCACAATTAAATTTATCAGAGCATGCAACTTCTGTTCAAACGCAAAATTTTGTTTTTATTCGTAATAAAATTTTACATATTTCGAAACATTTGCTAATAATATGCTGCATATAAGTGGATAATAATCGAATTTTTTGAAGAAAAATGTGTGTTTAATGTTATTGAGAATATTATAAAATAGGGAAATGATAAAAACGTTTTCTTTTTTCGAATTTTGTCTCTTTTTAATTTTTTTTATTATTCAATTTTTCTTTTGTAAATTGCCAATACATACGAATTATTATTAAGGATTTATTTGTTTATAGTTAGAAAATAAGAAGTTTTTCTTTCGAGTAGAATACGTGTATATATTTCAAAATTAACAACAAATTGCAACTATATACATAATTAAAGAAAGAAAAGTATTTTAATACGCTTCTTGTTTCAATTTAAATTAATTTTTCTTGTATATTAAAAATTTCATCTTTTATAATTTAACATATAATTATTTTTCAGCGAGTAATTGCGTATTTATAGATTAATCTTGAATTTTAAGACTATTATAAGCAAACGTGTATATTAATAATGAATAAACGTATTTTTATTCATTATCGGATATTTTTTATCTGAACAATGTGATTAGTTTGCGTACTGATCTTTGAAATTAGGTGAAAACAACTTTAAAGGCGAGATCGAGAGAGGAGTCTTGATTATTTGAGACAAAGTATATTGATTTATTTGTTATAAAAAAAATTGAGTAACATGGATAAATAGGGCATTTTGGCATATACAATACAAGATAAAAACTTTTGAAATCCTTTATTTATTTTTTCTGAATATGTCGACCTTGTTTAATTACCACATAAAAGTGCCTTATTAGCATGTAGTTTTGTAGGTGTTTGTTTTATTGTTTAATTCATAATGTCAATTTAAAGTTAAAAAAAATTTCATTGCACTTTTGCCAAACAGCTGACATTTATGTCTCGAATAAACTGAGCCAGAATATAAATGCATTTATACTTGAGTATTTGCACTATGTTCCATTTTGCTATTATTATTTTAAAGTTTAATCGTTTTACTTGATTTCTGTTTGTACGTTTCAAACATTGAGAAGGAAAAATATTAGATACGATAAAGAGGGCATTCGAAGTTTTCAAGAGGATATACAGTTTTAAAGAATTAGGTACGCTTGATTTCTATTAATATAACATAAAAAATATATGTTCGCGCATATTGTGATATATTTCGAAACAGTGAAATACTTTTTCTTATTTGAATGATCATATACCTTTTTGTTCGATATCCAAGTAATAAATATTAGATATAGTGGTTACATTGAACGGAGAGAAATGTAAATTTATTATTAATTCCTGGCGAGTTGTTTTTTCCAATGTTTTTAGATTGAGACTAATGTTTCATTTCCGTACTACATACGACTGATGAATGATGACGTCATAAGAAAGATATGTAAGACCTTTTGCAAGAAACTGATTTTGTGATTGAACGTAGTAGTTCTTTCCCACCCAATAAAAAATACAATGAGAGAGAGTCAAGAACAACTTAGAAATGTAGTTATGCCGTTTTTAATTCAATGTATTTCTTTATTTTATGACATAGAAGTAGACTGATGGAAAATGAATAAGATTTTGCCTTGAACAATTCGTCATTTGCATTTTAAGTTATTTTCTTCACTAGTGACTTTGGGAAGCTAAATAAAATTCATTACTCGTTAAATTTAGAATCGATAGTCCACGACATTTTTTTTTTAAAAAAGGCGTTCTTATTGATCAAAGAACTAATTGCATTTGTAGTTTTCTTTTTTAAAATATATTTAAAGCAATTTAAGGGGATACTATTATTAATGCTTGAACTCGTTACTGGATCTCTTTTAGAATGAAATAATTAAAAGAATCTTTTTGTGGATTAATTATTTTTATTTTCTTTATATATATCGTTTGTCGCATGGATAAATTGTTTACTATTATTATCTAAATGATCACTGTTTCCGTAACTGATTTTTAAAACAGGATTTGTGAAAAATAACAATTCCACACTACGAGTTTTGTCTTAGTGTTTTAAGCCATGGTTGTCTGATTTGCAACTTGTTGTAGTTGTGCTTATAGAACTACGGATGTGTTGGATAAAGTTGATTTTTATGACTTTTATATGCAAAGAAGTTCATAAAAAGTGTTAAGAACAGTAGTTAATGCATCACGTGGGAAAATGATTTTAGAAAAATGTGATTGATCGAAAGGTAATACGAGATTGATTTGAAAGAAATACGTAGCAATGTAGAAAGTAAAGAAATCGGAAAATACTTGTTGGTTCGGATAAACGAGATCGTAATAATTGGCGAAAGGGAATTAGATATTCCATAAAGCATTGACCCGATTTAAGTGTTAAGAAACCGGCTAAATAACTAAAACTGTTATAAGCAACATATTGCATATAATTTTTTTTATTTTACATATATTTTAGTTTATTTTACTACATTTTTACTTAAAAAGTACAAGGGACCTGCCCTTTTATTACATATGACCCGTTTTTCGAATTTTCGAAGTTCCCTTTCTATAGCAACGCTCTTTATACAATGAAACTAATTGTAGCAGCCTTTTGACATTATTACTTTATTCCGCTGTCTCGGAATAATTATTTATCTTGTGGGTGACCTTTTCTCTGCAGAATATTTTTATTACAACATAACCACAGGAGTCATTATTTCAAAAGCATGACTTCATTTTACCAGTCCTTAATAATTATTATCCCATGTAGCGACTATTACAGAATATTTTTATTACATAGTAACTCTTCATGATCATTATATGAAAGTCAAACATTTTCCTTTTTCATCGCACGATCGTCTATGTCTGTATTTGAAGTTAATAATCTTTTTATGACGTTATTTTTTAACGTAGATATGTTCCTACTTTATGGAGTAACCCAAATTTTAAATTAACTAATGTTGGTTCACTTTTCTGATAGATTGCTAAAATGTTCTATTTCGCAGTTATAGCTAACAATAAGTAAAAAGTGTGAGTTTCAACTAAAATCCTAATTTTTTTTCCTCTATGGAAATTAAAAAACATATTAAAATGTATTAAGAGATAATAAATGTTGAACCCCCCCCACACACTTTTATGGATTGATTTAGTTCCTGGTACATTTTAAGTAGAAATATTTTTGCTATGGAAAGATTTATTTTTATTCTAGTGTCCCAGCATTAGCCAAAGACCGACGATGGGAAAGCTGCGTAAGAGCTTTCAACATTACTGGCAGTGTCGTCCTTAAATAAAATAGCAACATTTTAAACTAATACATGAAATGCATCGTCTTTGAACGCAATAGAAACATTTTAAGCTAATACATGAAATAAAAATAATTAGAAAATGAATAATATTTAACTTTTTTTTTCGAAATTAGTTCAGTTTATAAGTCTATGTGGTTGCGTTAATCCAGTGGTCATGGTAACGGACTCGTAGCTGGTGTGTCTTGGGATTGAGTCTAATACCGCTGAAGAGCCGCCGTGCAGAGTGGTGCGATGTACATTAAATCTGTCGATGCTCTAACGTCCTCTCGTTGGTGTGGTGTAGAAGTTAGGAGAAGGGTAGGGGCAGCACAAGTATCATCCTCATCACTTTACTATGGTTTAAAATGACAAGGTCCATCGCAAATTCCCTCGAGTGAGTGAATATTTACGTCACACCGTTCAACGTCTCGAGGGCTTTTGTCGACGAACCTCGTAATTTGGAACCTTGGTCAAGTGACCAGGACGACACCTGAGCTGGCACCCATACCCCTTTCCTAACTTTCACGCCACACCAACAGGAGGACATTTGAGCACTCGACAGATTTAACGTGCATCTCTTCCCTGCACGATGGGTCTTCAGCGGTACTAGGCGCTAATTCATGACACGCCGGCCACGAGTCCGTTACCTTGACCACAAGGCTACCGTGGCCACCCAAAAGCCCTCGAGTCGCTGAATAGTGCGACGTTAATATTCACTCGGTTTAAAGTCTATTTCGAGATTTTTCATGTTCTTTTTTATTTTTTTTTCATTTAAAACATAAATTGTGAAAAAAAATAATAAAATAAGCTATATTCCTTTTTTGAAAAAATTAATATTTAATGCATTCTTTCTTAAATAAATCCCTGTATCCAAAAGAAAAAAGAATGCTCTTTTAATCCACAATCCGTAGATAATTAGTTCAAGGGAAAAAATTCTAGTCTTTATACATGCGTGATTGATACTACAAAAATCAAATTTTCATGAGAGAATACACTCTTATACACTTCTAAAAATATATTGAGAGGATTCGGTACAGGTTTTGATTTATTGCCTAGTGGTTTCATTGCCAATTTATAGAAAAAAGTTTTCTAAAGTGCAACTATAATCATCGAAGAGAAATAAATTCTATAGAGATATAAAATATATTTTATTCGTTTATTATATTAGAAGAATTTGTAGGTATCGTTCAAGCGGAACATTCACAATAGAATCTTGATATTGGATATTGGTATGTCTAAGTAAATGTTTGATTCACAGAGTCGTTTTTACAAAACTTTTGTCAGTAAACAAGGAAACATTTCGTAGCACTTTGAATTGACGTAGCTCCAAGCGCGCTTGCAATTTTTTTTACTCGAAAATGTATCAAATGTATTTGGAATTCAATTTTTTTGTTTGAAATGCGTTTTGGAAGCATGAAAGACATAGCAAAATGCATTAGGAAAAAAAAGTTTTAATGAGAAGTTTTGTTTTAAAATCAAAACTAAAAGTTTATTACATGGATACATATACAAACTCAAACCTGGATATATAAAGTGTTCATCAATTTAGTTAACAAAGTTCCTTAAAACTTTTTAAAATTAAATTCTGTGAGCGTTAACGATTTTTATTGTGCTATAGCTAATTAGCAGTTTCGTCGGATGTATATATAGGTATAAGTTTATCCTTTTTAATCTATCTCAATAACAGTTGAAATATTTGATATCTACGTTATCTTCATGAGGAATTGCGTGTGTTTTAAAATTCTACTAAATAACTTCGTTTTATACATCCATGCGAAAAATCCTGAACTATCTTATACGAGTATATAAACTTATACTATCTTATTTGTATTGAAAAAAAACCCTTCTGGAAATCAATTAAGTGTAGTAGTTAAAAGAATCATTCTGATTATAACGCAACACTAATCAGATAAATGAGTTATAATTAAAAGTAAATTGTACTTTTAATTAGTCATTAAAGCAAATTTCCACATGATTACTGAGGCATGAAATTAATTTGTCTTGAATTAAGAACTTTTCTAAAAAAATTAATTAAAATCAGTGGCGTAACGGAGAACATTTGGGCCCCCCTGCAAAGTCAGGTTTTGGGCCCCCAAGTAGGATTTTACAAAGGGTAGGTACTTGGCGAGAGTCAGGTTGTGGGCCCTCCCCGCGACGCGGGGGTGTACGTTACGCCACTGATTAAAATGTTGTTTTGTACTACTTCAAGGAAATTCTAAAAATCAAGTATAAGCAGGATTTTTTAATCGAAAAATTTTGCTTCCTAACAAAAACTTCTTGAAATCTGTGTGCGAAGTAAGAAATCAAAATACAGCGTCTTCAAACACCAGCTCTAAAGGTGTGATTTAAGATTTTAGAGAGACCCTTCTTAAAAAGACACAATTTTCTAATTTCAAGTTGGAGCGTTTGGAATTATATATATATATATATAGTTTTTGATAAAATAACTTTAAGAAAGGTATAGATTGTTAGAAATCCGTTAATAAAAGAACTCGTGTAAAATTATTTCTGTACTAAGGTAAGTCATACATTTATAAATTTTTGCTTAAATTCTGTTTAAAATGTAGTTTTTAAAAATGCACCGTTATTTCAACATTTTTTAAAAAAATTAATACATTACTTATGTATCATCATGATTTAAATATTTGATAAACAATTTCTTCCCTTTGAAAATTATTTTGAAAGACAACATTCGAGAGACTTTATTTTGACATTGTCTTTTTAACTAAGAATCTAATGCTTTATTTTTGCCTTTATTTGAAGATTAGATTTCTATCGTATGGATTATCGTACCTTGAATTCAAATCATATGAATATCTTATTCTTTAACATTATAACGGAAATTTAGCAAAATTTCATGGGAAGTTTTAAAACTGTAATGAAATAACAATGAGAACGCTTATGCTTTTAAACAATTCTTGGTAAAAAACTATCATATGAACTCTTACACATTGCTTGAAAAAAAAGGAAGTACAAACCCGTATCATTTTTTGAAAAGTATTTAGTAATAACTAGATCTATGGTATAAAGTTATTTCATAATGAAAAAAAATTATCATAAGTAGATAAATAATATTTTTTCTAGTTATTTTAGTGTTCAAATCTTGGTTCTATTAGGGTATCTGACTACGTTCTGAACCGTGATTTTGTAAAAGCGTATAAATAGATAATATTTATAATATTTAGTGTTACTTAAATTAGAAAATGTATAGACAATTGTTTTAAGAATAGTATTACAGTAAAAAATTATTTAAGTACGATATTTTGATAAAAAATGAACATAGAATGACCCATTTTCAAAATATTCTCCTGTTGTGAAAAATACTTCTATTATAATAATATTTTGCCTGTATATAGCTCAGACCTCTGTACAGAGGCTCAACTAGAATTTTTGAAATTTATAACTTAGAAGTGGGTTTATTCATATTTTACGACAACAGAGGGGAGCAATTTTAAGAAAAAAACGTTGATAATTATTTCAAATGGTTGTAACTCTGAAAATAATGTGAATTTTTCAAAAATCATAGTTGAGCCTCAGTACAGAGGTCTGAGCTATATAAAAAGGCAAAATATTATTCTAATAGAAGCTTTTTCACAAAAGGAGAACATTTTGAAAAAAGGTTATTCTAAGTTATTTTTTTGCCGAAATATTGTATTTAAATAATTTTTTTTGTCAAAATGTCCTTAAAACAAGTTTGTGTTTGTATTCTAATCTGAGTGACACTAAATATCATGAAAATTATCCATTTATGCGCCTTTTTAAAATCACGGTTCCGAACGTAGTCGGATACCTTAAAGATTCGTTGAACAGCCGGCTTAATACACGTTAAATATCTTCAGAGCTCAGTGGCTTCGTGACCCATCCTGTATAGTAGTTAGCGACGGTGACTGTTGTGTCGTAGGGCCTGTTTCAAATCCCGATGAAGGCATCGGTGATGGTAAATGTATAGTGCTTTCACGGCATGGGGCTTCTCTAAATAGCTGTCGAACCGCAAGTCCTCTCGTGAGGTTGGGGAAGGAGAAGAGGTGTTCTCTCTCAAAATTGGGATGGAAACGAGCCAAATCGTACTGTCACCTGTATGGTGCTCTAAGATGCGACTAACAACGGACGTCACTGAGCACTTTGCCATGATGAATTTCATGGGCATCGATCTGGTCTTTGCCAATCAGCTGGCATTAGTAAAAACAACAACGCAGCTCAATGCTCTCAAGTTGGTGTGGTGCAAAAGTTAAGAAAGAGATCACTTGATTGGGCAGTTCCTAATTATGAGATAGACCGATTGATTGTTTATTAACACTACTGTCTGGAGCAAAATATTGGAGAAGGACCTCATAATTCTGAACCACGGTCAAGCAACAAGGACGACACTTGAGATTGTAACCAATTCTCCAGTCCTACTTAGATCGTTAATGGGAGAACTTTGAGGCTCGACATATTCAACGTGCATCTGATCCCCTACACGGCGAGTCGTCATTGGTACTAGAACTTGAACGAAGATTTGATAGAAACAATGCCAGCCACAAAATTATGAGGTCTTCTACAAAACTCCGGGGCCGTGCTTCTAACTTTGACGTTAACAAACAAGCAATCAATTAATTTAATTGTTTTGAAATGTTTCCAGAGAATTATTGTAGATATCTTTATCGGAAGAAATATGTTATCGAGAGATTTTTTCAAGCCTTGTGTAAAGAAAAAAATAATACGGCCTGAGTGTAGTAAATATATTAATACACTACCTTTCGCACACAAATTGTAACGTACCAGAGGACGTTGGCGTTTGGGTGTTCAAGTAAAGAGATAAGCCATAGTACTTTAAAGACAATTATATTATTACCTCCACTTAATTGCACCGCACAATTAAAGGGAGAGAATGCACAAAACCCAGCGATACTTAACCTGCGGTCCACTGGGCCTTTTTAAATGGCCCAGTGATGAGTCATTGCTTTGAAAAATTCATTTATTTGTTAAAAACTTTGGTGGGAAATTCTTTGTTAAGAAATCAAATATGTAAATTTTGATTTTTGTTGTTAATGTCGCATGGGTGCGCTTTGATATTCCCCCCCGCTGATCAGCGATAATAGACAACTGTGGAGTAGCGACCATTTTATGAGTGGAACTAATTTTTAACTATCTTTCATATCTTGTAAGCGATAAATATTCGAAGAAAATAGGCTGTTTCAAGACGATTGGAAAGTCGACTATTTTGTAGTGAAAAAACAAGCATGGATCAGTAATTGTTTGATTTGTCACAAAAGTGTATTTAAAAAATACCAGTAAACAGGAACCGCGTTCAATGACACTTTTCCTCAAAGATCTCTTTCAAGAGGGGATAAATAGGGCTTTCTTGAATGATGTTTACTACAACAAAAAAGTGTTTTGTCAGTGGTAATAAAGGCACCTTATGAAATTTTTATATTATTGGTAATCATATGAAACCGTTTACTGATGCAGAAATTGTGAAGTAGTGATTCTTAAAGTCTCCAATTTAGAAAAATTCAGTGGCAAAAATAAAAAATATATAAAAAAAACAATAGTTTAGAAAAGTTAAATAGAGGAGTTTTTTAATATTTTTATCAAATTTCCACCTTTTAAATTTTTTATCTCTTATCTTGGTCTTAAAACATTTCTCTTCCCCTCCCCTCCTCCGTTAATCCTCATGGTGCAGCCCGTGTGAAATAGCCATTATATATATGCGGCCCGCGTGAAAAATGTATAAGGCTCGGCAAAAAAGAAAAAGGTTGAGTATTACTGCACTAAACGTTAAGCCCGGAAGATCAATCGCTTAAGACTAATTTAACTATCATATAAATAATAGCACTTATCTGAAAACTGGAGCGCTCTTGACTCCCTTGCTTGCATTCTCTTTGAATAACTTGCTTAACTATACAACCTCCGGTCGTAATCTTATTCACGCTTCTACCTCCGCAATCAACCATCAACCATTCTCTTTTACTGTACGTTAATATCGTCTTCTTAGCAGAGAAAGCTTTTCACCTGAACTACCAGTTAAAGAGATAAATTTTACCCAAGCGGATTAATGGAAAACTCGCTGATAGACCCGTTACAAAATTAAAAAGAAAAAAAAAGAGAATCGAATTGCAAGGGTTTGAAAATACATTTTTCATCGTTTAGAATTTTAGATGCATTTTTTTAAATGTTAAAATGAAAAAAAAATGCTTTTTGAAAATAATTTATTGTTCAGTTCTCTCAATTAGAACATTGAGAAACAGATAAGAGAAAAAGAACATTAAGTACATTTTTTTTTACTTTTTCGTGAAGATATATTTTTGCATTTATTTAGTTAAGATGGCAATAATTCTTGAAAAAAGTTGTAAATTAGAAACAAATGAATGGTCGAGAAAAAAATTGCAAGCATCACATTTTTTTAAAAAATAAGTGTAACCAATCACATAAAGTCAGTTACTTTACTTGCTATCTGCATTATATTATTAATTAATAATATTCGCAAGAGGGTTAAGTCAAATTTCTTTCAAATGTTTTGATTATACAATTTTTATCAAATAAAAATTATTTTCTATTTTCTTACATGCCATTTTTATTGAATGATTACGTTTTATCGGCAAAGAGAGGATAATGACTTTATATTTATAAGTGTTTTACTATTCAAAAACTATCTTAAAAGAACATCATTTCAGATTTTAAATATTTACTCAGAGAGCTCGACTTAAGTCTGTACGTTAGAAAATTATTGTGGTGGATATCCTTCAGGTTTTGTTATATGAAAATTCTTTATTTGCAGATGTTGTTTTTAACCTACTATTGTCCTTGAATCAATTGTTGAACA
Organism: Trichonephila clavipes; assembly: GCA_019973935.1. NCBI lineage: Eukaryota > Metazoa > Arthropoda > Arachnida > Araneae > Nephilidae > Trichonephila > Trichonephila clavipes. The sequence continues at coordinate 165,495 of BMAU01015763.1, read as the reverse complement.
TTTTTTTAAATGATGCATACAGCTCTCGAGCGTAGCAACCGCCGTATCAGTCGTATCTGTGATACGGGGTCCACCAAGCAGCAGAGGATCAACATGTGTAACTTTTTTTGGCACACTTTTATATTTTTATTTTTTTCTTCAAAAAAGGGCTCCCTAAAGAATTAGGATACAGGGCCCACTCAGGACTAACTAGGCCAAAGACGCAACGCAAGTTATTAATACTTAGATATTAAAACATTCTTCTTTAACACAACAGAAATTTTTTTTATCACATATGCATTTTAATTGCGTGCACAAGAATTCTAACCGAAATAAAGAATGACTTCAGAAAGTTTGAAAAAAAAAAAAAAACCGGAACACAACCATCACTCTTGCATCATGTTATTCCAAAAAAAGCATAAACACGGAAAAAATTAATATTCGAATTAATTCCAAACACGCCCACAGAATAATATCAGCAACTGTGTTGACATTTATATTCAAAGCTTTGCTTAGAGATAAGAAGGCTATAAAAAAGGGAGGATAAATGGTTTTTGACCGGAAAGATAAAGTGAGCAAAAACTTGGAATTTCCATTAAAAGCATTAATGAATCAAAGGAGACTTTAATGATAAATGCTAATGGAAACTCTTGAAATCAGAACAAATAATTTGCCAAGGTTGCAACGTTTGTTAACTACGGCGCTGACAAATTTGAATCTTGTAAGGTTCACTCTTACTTTCCCTTAGTATGATTTTATTATTTTCTATTGATTCTTCTTTTTCGAGAGACGTCACGTTCAACTCCCGAAGTTGTTTATGGAAATATGCGAGAATTGAAGTGAATTATATTTTGTAGGAGATGAAACAAACGAGAGAGAATGTGTGAAAATTTAACATTGAGATTTATTGATGCTGCGCAAGCTGGGTATAATTAGTTTCATCTTGAAGTAGATGACGTGGATTTATATGATGATGCTGGATTTAGATTGATATTTTAGGTCGCAGATTAAGTTAATTGCAAATATGATTTTTTTAATAGATTTAACTGGAATGAACAATTTTCTATTTCTGTTAAGGTTGATAATATTTCGTCATTTCATATTGAATCCATCTTCTATTGTACCATTGAGGCTCTGAGTTTTTTTTTTAATTCACATATATTTGTTGCCGTTAAAACTCCTAAGCTGTTGCTGTGCAGATTACTTTCCAAAACTACAGATTAACTTGCTCCGTTTAAGTGCAGAATTGACAATTTTCCTCATTTTAACTAGAGAATTTTCACATTAGCGGTTTCTGTATCATTTAAGTTCAAAAGTTTGTTTCTGCAAGGAATTTTGATTGAAACGTTGACTCCGTAAGCATTTAGAAACAAAATGGCAGAGACAGTAAATGTATTCGTTAAAAGACTCCTTGAATTAAAATATAAATTTAAAAATGATAAATTGTTTGGATCTTTTTTTAATTTTTCAATTGATTATGATTGTTTCTATCTACTAATTTGTTATTTACTTGATTATATTAATGTGATTCTTTAGATTTCGAAAAGTAAATGAATAAAATGTTAATTTCCTTGATTACAATAATATTTTAAACCGTTTGATTCTTCGCGAATTGTAGTTTTTCAATTGATTGATAATTGATTCTATTTAATATGTTTTTTGTTCGACTGGAATAACATAAAAAATTAATAAACAATGTTTAATTTAAGCGAATAGAAACGTTGCTGTTTTTCCATCAAATGATCTTATTTTCACTGTAATGAGTGTCTAGTAGGTAATGTGCAGATTAATGAATATCTAGTTGGTAATATGCAGATTAATGAGTGTCTAGTAGATAATGAGCAGATTTCCTTGGTCGATAGCAGATTGCTTATGTCATTTGAGAAACGAAACAATTTTCTGATCTTTAACAGATCATTCTAGTTTATGTACAGTAATTACCCAGTTAGTAATGTAATTATCTAGCTAGTAATGTAAATACCTAGCTAATCTGCAGATTAACTAACTTCTGCACTTTAGCGGTGACATATATATGAATCTTTCTCTCATGCACTTTTGTATAAAGAAAATATGTAATATTTTATAACTTAAAATAGGATAATTGTGTGGATTGATGTAATTGAGTAAAAAAATATAAATTAAGACACAAAATATATAAAGAAATAAATTTTTCCAATTAGAAAAAATGTCCATTTTGCATGTACGAAAATTTAGTTTTTTAAACTAATCTACTTTGTATATCAGACAAATTTATCCCTTTATTGGGCAGAATTAGCTTTACTTCATTGCAGTATTTCATCACGTATTTCAATAAAAGTCAGTATTTTTTTCCCATTGTACTACTAAATTCAATACTTTAACCTTATTTTACGCTATAAACTATAAACCTCAACGAGGAAACAAAACTGACACTTGTTTTGCAAATGGAATAATTTTACCTATTGAAATAAAGTAATATTTTGACTCAGGACTAACAAAATGACTTTTTTAAGTAAACATTTTTTCAATTTCAATGTATTCTATTTAGAAGTTTGTTGAACTTATCTCACAAGAGTTACATCACAAAGAGGCATATTTTAAATGGAAATTATCTTAATCAGTGTCGGTTAATTCACTGGGTGTTTAGGGCGAGCACCCAGAGAGGCCTGGGGCCCAGAGTGTTCCAGAAGCCCCGTAAAGTTGGACTTAACCAGGTTTTCTGGTATAAATTTTGATTCTGTCAATGCCAAATAGGCTATAAATGAGCTTAAACCGGCACTGATCTTAATACAATTACTGTTAACTTGATATTTGAGAAAAACATTTTGTGTGGAATAAAAATAAAATTAATCACGCAAAAATGAGCATTTCACTTGATGAGAGTGAGACTTCTTCTTGTATCCAAACTTTGTGTGCAAAAGATTATGCTCATTTCACTTTTAATCATTTTGTTTGATTTAAAGTGAAGAAATAAAAATCTGGTTAGTCATTTATCTTGTTTATATATATATATATATATATCGCGGTTATTAGCTAAAATCACCTCTATTAACCTTAAAAAAAACAATTGTAACTTCTATGTTAAATTTTCCTTCTTAAAACTGAGGACAAGATTGCAAAGAAGGAACATCAATTTCTGAGATATTATGTATATTAAAATTTAATATAATAATGATTATGTTAATTTATATTTCATTCTTTTTTTTAACTTGGTTTCATCAGTCTTCAATTGTCTTGGTTATCTTGGAATGAACTTAAATTAACCACACCAGCTTTAACAACTAATTTGAATGCAAAGCTATGCTCAGTATTACCTAAGATGTGACCATAAAAAAAGATTATATTTCAAATGGAAGTCACGTTAAAATGCTTTGCAGGTTGATTCTCAGACAGCCTCAAAGAAGCCTAGATCTAAGGTCCTATTTGAACAACCGCATAAAAACATCCGCAAAGAGTATATGGCTTTCAGCATAGAACCTAGGCTTTTAACACCTGTTATCTGAGCCCATACCTGTTATCGGTGGAGAGTGCAAACATCCAGGGAAAATGCTCAGTGACGGGGATAGCTTTTTACGTGGTCCTTTCAGAGAAGACTATTACTATCGGAATACTTAAGCAAACCAATTTATTTCAGCCTATTGCTAAATTACCCTACCGTAAAAAAAGATGAAGGGGGCAGAAACGACTTTCTTTTTTATCGACGTTCGTCGCTGGCGAAAAATTTATGGTTTTCACTCTGTCGGGTGAAATTGGGATTCAGTTTACCGTCTAATGGTAGTTTATCTTTCCACTCCTTGGTTGTGTAAGACAATGCCTGGAGATGTTAACAAGTGAAGAATTGTCTAGGACGTAAGGTAGTTTATAATAAAGTGGTTCGTTTTCAATTTGCTGCTTGTTATATATATATATATATATATATATATATATATATATATATATATATATATATATATATATATATATATATATATATATATATATACTCACCTTTTATTGAAGTAATTCAAAGGAATTTATGCTTAAATATTTTTTTACAACTAGGCGATATTTTAGATTATTTTTCGAGTTTTGATTGAAGTTCATTACGTATAATATAAATTTTTTTTTCATACTGTTGCTCAACGAAACTAACTTTCAGTATTTTTATGGGGAAAAACAACGCTATAATTATTATTATTATATTACAAAATAAAAAAAATATGGCTGTTGAGTGATTTGTTTCCTAACAAACTGTAGACCAATATCTGATCCTGGTTCTGTAGAAGACCAGTCTACGTCCTAATTTATATAAAACATTTAAAATTATTCCGTTAATAAGATATTCACATTATTATTCTTAATATATCACATTCATTATATTTTTAAAGAACTTAGAATATGTGTAAGAAGTAAAATTTTAAATCCAATTTTGAATCGATATTTATTAACGTCGCTCTTTTAAAGGCAGGGGTTATTGGAAACGGATGTCATAATTTTGAACCGAGGTTAAAGATCAATTACGACACATGAGCTGGCATCACCGTCTTTACAACTTCTACTCCATGCCACTTCTTAACACAAGCACCAACTTCTTAACACACGGGCCACTTAGAAACCAAGACAATATTCTAGCGTTTTGAAAAATGGATGCTTACTGTTTGAGTTTACCTCATCCTTTGTAAAAAAATATTGAAATTATTGTAACGAAATTGATATATTAAAGTGTATTAACGTAAATTATTGTAACGTAATAAATAAATGTATATAAAACAACTCATTTGAATTCAGTAAGTTGTAGCAGCAAAGAAAATGTATGTTTAAATACTGTATATTCAGATCGGGGGTAAAAGATTTATAATGTAAAAATTATTTTTGTATAGAAAATGATTGAATACATAATTTAATAAAACCTTCTTATATATAGTAAATCTTAATACAAAAAAAAACCCAACCTCAAACTATTTATTTTGATTAAAAGTCTATTTAAATAAGCGAAAGGAATTACTGCAGTCAAAAGAAAAGCTTAAAATACATAGGAAATAAATAATTTTTTCGCCTACACTTTTTATTATATCTGGATAATTTTTCTTTCTTTTAAAACTAAAACCTCCAGTAAACATTTAAATGTAAATTATAGAACCACTTTTCCGTTTCGTTCATTAAAAAATTCCATTATAAATTATTCTTTTTTTGTATCTATGATGATTTATTTATTGTACTAAAAAACAAGAAGATATTGCAGTATTTATACGTATTTTTTAAAATGGAATGCATTTTAATTTATTTGTCACATTATAATCTTGTAAATTTAAAGGGAGGGGGGGGGGTATTTTAGAACTTATGTATAGTTATTTCTTTTGTTTAAATAGTAGTTAACTAGCATCGAATTATAGAAAATGCTTTCTTACTTTACATATCCCAACGCTTTTTCTGAATAAGAAAAATGCGTAAAATCCAGTGATTTATGATGAGGGTATTCTAATAAGACTAACGAATTTTTCGAATAAATTACTACTCCCTCTGTCCCATAGCAATAATAGGAATCAGCAGATTTAATTTGTACCATAAAATTCGCAACAAAATAAAACGAAAAATATAGAAAGCTACATTTATTATCAAAAAACTAGATTTAATTAAGCAATTGATTAACTAAAAATATTACTCCTAATTTTTATTTGATATAATTGTCTGGATAGTTTCTGGATTTTTAAATAATTTTGTGAGAGTATTTTAAACTTGTGAGCGATTTACCCCTGAAGTTGCTCCCTTCCTGTCTTGCCTACATAAGGGTGTCGGAGGAATAAAAGCAGAACCCGAAACTTCCATAATAACAATTATTTATTTACTCAAACACCCCAACCAACAACACTTTAATCTCTAAGTGAATGTCAAAGGAGTAGTAGAGAGTAAGCAATGAATAATAAGCAAACAAGCACAAGTAACTAATTTAACACAACCTAATCTATTGTTGATTACTAACCTATAGACTTATTCAACACGCTGGTCAAACTCCTCCTTTAATCTTTAGCTACAAAATCAACTTTATTCACTCTCACCTGCGTAGCGAGTGTAAATGCTTCTTACCTCCCTTCTGCTCCAATTACAAAACTCTAACTTTATATAGTCAAATTAATATAAATATCAAGGTTTCTTCTTGAGAGGGATGGCTGTGAATTAAACGCGAATGCTAGCCCAAAGATTCCCCTAGAGGATTGATTAGTTTAGAGGTCGCGTAAAGATCTGTCACAAACTTATAGCTAGGACCCATCGTCTGCGAAGCTTCGTACCCTTTCCCCTACATCCATTACTCTTTTGTATAAGAAAGGGTTTGAGGGTGCTTGAAATTCATTTTAAAGAGATTTACTTTTTTTTTCATAGTTCAGAATAATTTCATTTAGGAACTTGAATGACTTGATCTCAGGGAAGTCTTAAGGCAGGGGGGGGGGCACTTTTTTCGACTCTGTCTCAATAAGATCATGATCCGGATAATTTTAATGGTCAAATATTAATCCTGTACATATTCTCCGAAAAACAAGGAATTTCAAACTGCATGTCAACTGGAAAAAATGGTAAGATTCTATTCTTATGTGATAACCATTGTCCACCTCTGGCTTAGGCCTAACACCATAAACAGCTAGTCAACTCATTTAATCGAAATGCGGCTATCGGTCGAGCCGGTTTGTGATTGTGAGTCGCGTACATTTATTTGTTTCATTTTACAATGCATATTATATACTGTCCACTTTTAAAGATCTCAGGTAGGGTCTACTTTTGCAGAGGAGTTCATTGCCTCAAAAAATCTTAAGATATCTCTGGCCCAGGGCCTGAAACAATCTTAAGATGTCCCTGAGTGAGCTGCTGATCTTTTGATACTTCTTCTGGCAAGAGAACTATGTCTAACTTTTTCAAGTTCTTCACTACGTACTTTTTGCACTAACGACCTCAGGTTTGTTTTTCAAGCAATCATTAGCATTAGATTCACTTGTGTAGCATTTCCCTAGACTAAATAATTCCTAGGTTTCTGTACTTGTTAGGTTGTGACTCCAACCCAATCTGAAGTTAGGAGTAGTTGACATGATAGAAAATACCAAAATAAGAACTGACAAATGATTCAATTAATATTTTACTGAATTAATCGGCTTTCTCAAAGTACGAGGGGAAGACAACTTAGCTATCTGATTCTACACTTATCTATAATCTTCAAAAGAATTGCTGGATCTCCGACGCTGATTATCTAATGATAGCTACGAACGCATTAAATCTGAACCAACATGAAAGTTTAGTGAACGATCTCACAATATCAACTACTTTAATCAAAAATAAGGAATTGCTATCTAGCTGATCGAACCATCAATATCTTACACTGGAAGTGTAAATACCACTTTTTTTTACCTCACTTTACGTACTGAAACACCACATATCACATTTGCAGAGTAAAAGCACCTTATTTATTTCCACATTAGTTAAATTTTCAGTAAAACTGTAAAGAAAATAACCCCAAGTTAGTTTTGAGAGAAAAACCTCGTGAGAGGTACCCCGCTCATCTTGACAATTAGTTTCGAAATCACGTTTCCAAACACCTGTTATGGTTATTCTAATGCTTTCAAGTTGTTTTGTAGCTAACGTAATTGCATGCTTTTATAACTTTTCGTTTTTCTTTTGATACGTCTAAACCAGAAAATCACAACTCAATTTTTTTCCTTGGAAATTCTCTTTTTTGTATTTTACTTATACAATGGGTTGCTATTCAACTGAAATAATACAAATAATTTCGATCAGTGGATGAAATTAGAAAAAATAGTTATAATTTGGGATAATTAGGTTACCCTAAACATTGAATGATGTGTACAAACAAATGAAAAATGTCATGGAACATTCATTTTTCAAAACAATTTTGCGCTACAATGTAATTTGAAGATATGCATTCGCCAATAATGATAATAATTCACCTGTTTAAATATTCATTTGCTACTATTAATATAGGACAGACGAAGTAATAGCTTATATGATTTACCTTATAAATTTTACAGCTCCAAAATTGCTTAATTTTTTTTTCAAATTTATTTAAAAACTTTGATTTTTAACTAAATATTTTTTTATACTTTTATAAAACAAGTAATACAAAAAAAAAGAAATTTTAGTCGATTCCTACTTAGGTCAACAAAGAAAAATTTTATGTTAGTTATTTTTTATTAAATAGTTACAATTAATATTAATATGACATAATCACACTATTAAGTGACAAAATAGGAAGCGATTTTCCTTGCAATTTTCCATTTTCCTTTCTATATAGGGTGCTGGACTACTTTTGTTTGTTTGTTACTGTTTATTCATTTTTAATTAAATTTAATTATTATAAAAGAATAGTATAGTAAAAAAGAAATCACATTCTCAGAAATAAGGCCATCCCAGGTGGGATTCAAACCCACGACCTTCGGATTAGAAGTCTAACGTATACTATCCATTGCACTACGGGGACACAACGAACGATTTTCCTTTCTATACATGCTGTTGGACTATTATTTCTGTTTGGTACTATATTGATTCATTTTTTAATTTAATTAATGAATTAATATTTAAAATACTGTATTAACATCAAGTGTCATCCATTACAAGTTAAAAAAAAGGAATTTGAATAGAAAGTATTTTACTAACGATTGAAAATTTGAACAAGATAAACATTTATATATATATATAGGGAGAGAGTGAACTAATAGTACGAATTGAAAAATGTGACTGTAGTAGCCGAGAGGTTATGGTAACGAGTCATAAGTTTGAATCCTGGACCACTGAAAATCCGCTGTACTGAGGGGTCGATGGATGTTAAATCTCTTGTGGCTCAAATTGGTGTTGGTGTGGTCTGGAAGTTTGGAGAATGATTTGACACTTAAGGGGCGTCGTCCGAGGTTCATTAGTGCGAAGTTCGTCATCAGTAGTCTTTGCGTTGCTTTGGCGTGCGATATTAATGAAAAGAAATCTATAAGTCAACAAGAAAATGTAGCAAAAGTTAACATTTTACTGCAGAGAAAATTCAGCAGTTATTTTAAAATTATGTTAATTCTATATTTATCTGTTAAGTTTATTCTGCCAGGTTTATTAAGTTTATGTTGTTGTTTCTAATCCTAGATGTCCAGATTGTCAGATGAATCATGAATTAAGTTTATTCTGTTATTTATAATGTGTCGGAACTTTTGAACTGAATTTGTAATTTATGTTTATTTTATCGAAATGCTGATATTGTTTTTGTCCTATATTTCAAATTTTGTTTAATTTAAAACGAAAGTTTACTTTTTGAGCACAGTTATTATACCGCCCCCCCTCCATCCGTACAAAACAGATCGCTTTCGAAATATTTAGTTTTCGGACTCAAAAACAGCAAGTAAACAATGGATGAAATAATGTAACCTTGTATTGAATATCGTGGCATTGTTGCCACGAAAAATGATGCAGCTGTTTTCAAAAAATACATTTCAAAACAACTAAAAATAGTATTGTCAGAGGTAAGGGATCACGTGTTCGTTTTGGAAATGAATTCTTCCTTATTGTGATATTGTTCTTCCTGTGCTTTAGAATTTCATATATTCCATTCTTATAATTTCCGTGGAAAGAAAATAGAGTATATAATGGAAATGTATTAGTTGAGAGAGAGAGCATTTTGAATAAAAATGTTACTTTACTTGAGAATTTCTGCAATTCATGTTTAAGAGTTAAATATATTTTAAAGAATAATGGGGGGGGGAGATCGTGCTTTATCTAATATTTTAAATTTTATCCAGATAAAAATGTTTTGCATGTATTTAACGTTTAAAATATTTTTTCTGGAACTTCTGAATTAGTTTCTACGCATATAAAGTTATATTACCACACATTTGGCTTACTAATGCAACGCCAAGAGAGAAACATTCAAGCCGCGTGAAATTTTCACCGTGCGTGTACGGCAGTGTTTCCCAACGTGGGGCCCACGCCCCACAGGGGAGCAATGCGAAAATGGACACGACACAACACTAACCCTTCCGCTCCGGGTCATTTAAATCCAATGCTATATATCGGTGCCAAATTTATAAAAAAAAAGCAAATTCTTAAATAATTATTAGGCATAATATCGTTTGCCGAGACCAAAATATCAACTGGGTGATTGGCTTCGTCCGGTGTTCACCACAGAGTGTGCCATCTGCCGGGAGGGGGACATAGCCCCGGCCAGTCAAGAAATTTGCTAAACAGCGCAGTTGTTTGCAAGAAAGCTATTACTACCGTTTCCATCTTCATTTTTGGCTGAATGTGGATTTAGTGCTGTAAATGATTTACAGATAAAAAAAAAGGTAATCGGGCTGGATATAACACAACGGTGGGGATTTGAGACTTAAGCTAACCAAATTGGAACCCAATATAAAATCTATCTGCAGCAGGTATCAAGCGCAAGGATCTCACTAAATTAAAATGACAAATTAATATGGAAAATTCATTATTAAAATTATTTTGAATTTTAATTTCTGTTTTTCATTATATATTTTGAAATTTTACTTACTGTGTTTTGTTAACAATTTGATAGTGATTTATTCTTAGAATCCATCATTTATGTTTCTTAAGTGAACAAATCAATTTTTTAATATTAAATATTATGTATGTTACATGGGGGGCATACAAACTTTAGAAATGTTAAAGTGGGGCATGGCACATAAAAAGGTTGGGAAATACTGGTGTACGGCGATGAAAGTAATAGCATTTCGGCACTGAAGCACATCATGGCCCCTGTAGCGCTATCAACCACTATAAGGGGAAAACAGAATGCCCAACTCAAACTCAAAACTTGTTGCTCACGAGTTCTTGACTATGATCTGTCGACAACTGCTGCAGTGACACTGAAAGAAGAAATTGTTTAAATGTTGCCTTATGTATATCTCCATTCTATTTACAATCTGTATTATTGTTCGGGTTGGTATTAAACCTGCACCCTTCAAGTACGCATTGCTGTAAAAGGCTCAATTAGCGCTTTATTAATGAGAATACAGAGCATGTAGTCTTCCTTTGCCTTCAGAGCTTACCTGTGGCTACATTCCAACAGACAACGCCCGATCATAAGTGACACGCAATGTTAGTGACTAATTCTTCGCTCATTAGATTGATTTACTACCTCTATTAGCCTGTTCTCTTTTATCTGTTGCCATTCACGCATGGCTGTGGTTAACAACAGCCCCGGCATATTCCATTCTCTGCTACACCAAATCAAATTTTGTCATACGGAGAGCAGGATGTGGTATTGACATAACACCAATATATTTAGCTTTGAGATAGCTTGGGTCTTTAGTCTTACATTTTGGAATGGACAGTAGCAGTGGCGCCCACATGAATTTTTCAAGGGGAGGGTGTCTAGGGCTGAAAGTTCACCATTCTCGTATCACGCTCTAATACACCGCCCAACATATTCTTTTCATTTTGTCGATTTTCGGGGAAAGAACAGTAAAAAATTAATAATTGGATGAATAATTAGAATTAATAAAATTAATTATTAAAAACAAATACTTAATTAAACTTTACGTACTGTATACATAGAATTAATAATAAATAGAAAAAAATTAAGGTTCTGGACCCGGAAGCCCCACCCCCTTCTTGTGTGTTCCACTGGACATTAGTATATACACTCATGGACAAAAAAATTAGCGCACCAAGAAGGAATCGCCAAAATGAAACGAAATTTTACATACGAAATGACTACTTTGATATAAGTAAACGATTAAAAAATCAAAGAAAAAGGATGATTTATTTCAGAGAAAAAGGCAAAAGAACGGAGGATTTAATACCCTGTTGAAGACCCTCAAGCTCGAATGCACGATGCGATACGATTGGGCATTGAGGCATACAAGTTCTACATGATGTCTTGAGACATTTCGTTCCCTCTTTGCTGTAAACTTGCCTCTAGTTCGTTCGAGATGCCCAACTTGCCGTCCCAAATGATCCCAGATATGCTCGATTGGAGACAAATCTAGGGATCGGCTGAGAGTGTGAGGATACTTTGTATAGTCTATATCAGGGATGGCCAACACGCGGTCTGTACAATAATTTTGCTGCCCACGAGATAAATCACAACTTTACAATATCCTATTATTTTATTGCAATATCTTGTTTTTGGTGGTGTGTTTTATACGAAATAAATCCCATAACTCTGTTTCTCCATTTTTATACATACTTAGAAGGGGGTAGTATTGCATTAAAGTGACCCACCTCCTCCACCCCTACATCATCACTCTTAATTCCAATAAATTTATCGCCCTGCTTATTGCTAAAGATAGGCATATTTTATCATTGTATTATTATTATACTATATATATATATGTTTGTATACATGAAAAATAATGAAAACAGTAACAATAATTCATTCAGTTTTAAGGTATTCTAATACGTTCGGAACCGTGATTTTGCAAAAGCGCATAAATGGATAATTTTCATGATATTTCTGGTCACTTAGATTAGAATACATGTATACAAATACTTTAAGGACATTTTGACAAAAAAAAATTTTTTAAGTACAATATTTTTTCAAAAAATTAACTTATAATAATTTTTTTTCAAAATGTTCTCCTTTTGTGAAAAATGCTTCTATTGTAATAATATTTTACCCGTATATAGATCAGACCACTGTACAGAGGCTCAACTATGATTTTTGAAATATATAAATTAGAAGTGGGCTTACCCATATTTCACGACAACAGAGGGGATCAATTTTAAGAAAAAAAGCCAATAATTATTTCAATTGGTTGTAACTCTGAAAATAATGTGAATTTTTCAAAAATCATAGTTGAGCCTCTGTACAGAGGTCTGAGCTATGTACAGGCAAAATATTATTATAATAAAAGTATTTTTCACAAAAGGAGAACATTTTGAAAAAAGGTTATTCTAAGTTAATTTTTTGCCAAAATATTGTATTTAAATAATATTTTTTGTCAAAATGTCCCTAAAACAATTTAATACATGTAGTCTAATTAAGGGTGTTTTTTTAGAGGTAGAGAACTTTAAATTGCAATAAAACAACGATGTATTATTCGATTGACATGAATTTTTTTTATTCGAAGATAATCTTGTGGCATTACATTTTAAATATGATTTCTGGCATATGATTGCCACGGCTTTCTCGGATGTAGTCCAATCTGGACGTCCAATTTTCGATGACTTTTTCCAACATTTGTGGCCGTATATCGGCAATAACACGGCGAATGTTGTCTTCCAAATGGTCAAGCGTTTGTGGCTTATCCGCATAGAGCAATGACTTTACATATCCCCACAGAAAATAGTCTAGAGGTGTTAAATCACAAGATCTTGGAGGCCAATTCACAGGTCCAAAACGTGAAATTAGGCGGTCACCAAACGTGTCTTTCAATAAATCGATTGTGACATGTTGCACCGACTTGTTGTAACCACAGCTCCTGTACATCATGATTGTTCAATTCAGGAATGAAAAAGTTAGTAATCATGGCTCTATACCGATCACCATTGACTGTAACGTTGTGGCCTTCATCGTTTTTGAAGAAGGATTCCACCAGCCCATAAAGCGCACCAAACAGTCAGTTTTTCTGGATGTAACGGTGTTTCGACATACACTTGTGGATTAGCTTCACTCCAAGTGCGGCAGTTTTGTTTGTTCACGTAGCTATTCAACCAGAAGTGCGCTTCATCGCTAAACAAAATTCGCTTATTAAGTCATCGAAAATTGGACGTCCAGATTGGACTACATCCGTGGCAGTCATATGCCAGAAATCATATTTAAAATGTAATGCCACAAGATTATCTTTCGAATAAAAAAAATTCATGTCAATCGAATAATACATCGTTGTTTTATTGCAATTTAAATTTCTATACCTCTAAAAAAAACACCCTTTATAAGTGACACTAAATATCATGAAAGTTATCCATTTATGCGCTTCTTTAAAATCACGGTTCCGAACGTAGTCGGATACCTTAAATTTACACTCCAATAAATATTTGTATTGTGTCCAGATCTAATACAAAGATATGCATTTTTTTTATATGCGGCCCGAGTGAGTATGATATTTTTCCGATTCCCCCCCCAATGTTATTTGGGTTGGCCATTCCCGGTCTATATATTGGACACACTGACTCTGAGCAATTCGACGCGGTCAATGAGGAAGAGAACATTGCGAATACGCGTAGTTGGTTGCCTCTCTCCAATTTTTAATTTTCAAAGTATTTAAGTCTATCTCAATGTCATCCAACCATCTAGAAAGGGGTTCCTTTCCTTTACCTCAGGTTCCCTATGGTTTTTTAAATGGTAAGATCTTAATGGGATTATCTTCCGAGATCTCCGAATATGACCAAGCCATTTTAATCTATTACTACGGACTTGTGTTTGTCTACACTGTGTGTTAATTACACATGCTATCTTTGGTTCTCTAAAAATGTACAAAATATAAGGTATTTATGAATTGTGTGTGATATTATAAGAGCTCATTTCCGTATATGGATTATTTTTGAATGTTGTTTTGTTTTCTTTAGTCTTATGCGTGGTCCCACCTTACATAGGTTCTTGAATATTAAATCATTTTTACCTGAAAAAAGGAAACATGAATAGTATTTTACGATATACAGAAAGAAACTTTTTAGAAGTATATATATACTATATAAACAGATTATTAAATAATGAAATAATGGAGTTTTGTAACTTTAGTAGTTTCGGAAATTATCATTTTTTCATTTGGAGAGAAAATATAGTAATTTGATATGAATTTTCAGGTGTTATACAGTTGGCTAGAGATTTAAATGTATATGTGTATCAACGTGGATTATACTATGGCTTTTTTTAAATATTTATCTGCCATATTTTGCTATAATTTTTCTTGTTTATCATTGCGATGTATAATTTCTGTTTTTCTTTGTTCTCCATATATCATTACACGAAAATTTCCAAATATTTTCAGATGAGAGGATTGACTTGAAAATTGTTTTAAAATATGAGGCATTTACAAATGGAAAATAATTTTGCATTTGTGATGAATCATAATAGTTAAAAAGAAATGTCATTATCCTTGGAAAAATAAATGAAAAATATATATTTATATCTCGATCACACACACACACACACAATATGAAAGGTGATAAGGAAATTTGCGGCGATAAAGAAAAAAGCTTCAGGATGTCTTAAACAGAAAATAAAATAAATACCAGTTCCTTTTCGGAAGAGGTAAAATATCATTAACTTTTGATTCAACAACTTTATATATTATCTCATAAATAAATAAATAATTGTACGAAACTATTATTATACCCGATCGATATTTTCGTTCCAACTAATATTGAAACTTTAGATATATGTATATGAGGAAAGTGATAAATTTGTATTTCTAAAGTATTATATTTATGAAGAAAAGTAGTTATAGAGAGGAATTTTTTTTCTATAAAAGAGCTTAAGATTCTTTTCTTGGATTATAGAGCAGTCAAAAGAAAGGGGGAAAAATCGCCAAATGTCATGCAGAAAAAAAACATGTCCCTTGACACCTTTTTTCTTCAGATCTTGAAGATAAATAACACTTATTGTACGCCAAGCTTAGGTGAGTTAGTGTTGTCGTTTGTGCTCTGGCGAGATTTATCTCTCTTTTCACTCCGTCTTTTTTTTTTCTTACCTTTTTTGAAAAAAAAATAAAGTAGACTAACCAAGGATAATGTATCTACATTGATGTCTTTATCTGAATTTGTTTGGATTCATTTTCTTTTCCGGTTTCGCTTTTCTTTCCTGTTTATACGAATCGTTAAAATATGTTTTTGTTTTCTTAAAATTTTTGTTTTGTCAACTCTGTTTAATTTTCTACTTTTGAAATAGTTATTTGAATTATTTAATCATAAATTTTTTTTTAATAATAAATACTATTTCCTCGTTTGTAAACATGTACCTTGGCACTAAGGGCGAGTGTTTATTAATGTCTCGCTATAAAGCAGGGGTTGGCAACCTATAGCACGCGTGCCAGATATGGCATGTGGTGCAATTCCTAGTGGCCCTCTACACCACTCAGAAAAGTTATCGCATAAAGTAAAATTGCCTTGTCTGTTCTTTTGCGCCTCAAGGTTGTTCTGTATTTTCCTTTGGCTCTGAGCGGTGATATACAAATATCGTATATGATTTCAACATAAAATAGAATTTCAATTGATGCACATTATGCGCTATAAGCTACCTTTAGTTTTACGATACGTTCTTTGTTTAAATGTGAAAACTTTCATTTTATTTGTTTAATTATTGTAACGCTTTATATCTACACATTTACTTCAAATGATCTCTGAAATGAAAGTTTGCTGCTCGCTGTTTTCAAGATTTTTAGATGAATATATGAATATGGATTTACACAACAAAACATTTTTCTATATGTGTGTTACGTACCCTTCAGGCTTACAAAGGCATTTTCAAGCTTAACATCTGTCCACATTTACGAATGCCTATAAAAATATGGTTATGAAAAGAGCTGTTACTCTCTCTCTATATTAGTAGCATCTTTTATTAAACAATTGGCACCCCTCCCCACCAGTGGCGTAACGGAGAACATTTGGGCCCCCTGCAAAGTCAAGTTTTGGGCCCCCACGTTGAATTTTACAAAGGTTAGGCACTTGCGTCAGTCAGGTTTTGGGCCCCTTAGAACCTTGGGCACCCTCGAGATGCGGGGGTTGCGGGGGTGTACGTTACGCCACTGTTCTCCACCTAAAGCGACGAATGAAGTTTCGTAATTTCTCATTGTGTAGTTTCTTTTGCAAATCTTTCATTGATGAAGAATATATAAAATACATGTATTCGAATGTTAATAAATATCTTTAAATACTGCATAATTAATAATGTTTAAGAAAACTATAAATCTGGATTCTTAACTTCTCTTCTCTAAATCTGAATGTATAGCAGAGGGAATAGAATTGTTTCAGATATTTCCTATTGTGTGGCACCCTGAATCATATTGACAAATTGGTTTGGCACACCCCAGCTATAAGTTTGCTGACTCCTGCTATAAAGCAATTCGTGGATTATTGGTGAAGAACTTCATAATTTTAATCCTGGGTCAAAAGTGACCAGGATGACACTTGAGCTGTCATTCCTTTTTCCGAGCTACCATGCAACGTAAGGTCTTTGAGCCTCGGCAGATTCAATATACATCAGCCTCTCAATATGGTGTGTCTTCAGTGGCTCTAGGAGAGGGATGGCGAACCAATGACACATGACACAATATTTTGGGCGCTTCACCAATCAAAACGGTTTGCATTTTCGTTCAAAATAACAAATTTCACTATGAAGTATTACGAACACAAATGCGTGTGATTACAGACACATTTAACTGTTTGAAGAAGCTGGCTCATGCCATTTTAATTATATTTTTATCTATCGATCCCCGCACGTCATCATTTTCAGAGATGAATAACATTCAAGAGTAGCTTGGAAACCGCTTGACAGATGACTCAAATTCAGCATGCATTCTGCTAAAAGTAACTTCTTAGAATCCTAATATAAGTTATTTGTCTTATACTCTGCAACAACAGAAGTCACAGTAATGTTACTTTAATTTGAATTACATGCATAACTAAAACATTTACTTCTATACAATACAAAATGTATTTTTTCGCTGTTTATAAGGAGTTTTGATAGTTAGTATTTAGTTTTATATTATGTTCTCAATAAAAGCAAATAAGAATTATTTGATGGCTTGTCTGAACCTCATTAAACATTTCTTTGGATAAAATGGCACATTAATTCATAAAGGTTCACCATCTCTGCTCTAGGACATGATCTCCTGTCACGCGGGCCATGAGTTCATGCCCATAACCAATAGGCTAACTCAGCCACATGGTGGCGAGGTATATTATTGTCCACTAACAAGCTAGAGTACCGATTCCATTAAACACCTGTCATTTTAATTAATGGCGTTACCACATAGAACTGAGCTTCAAAGTCGTTACGTGATGTGCTTAGAAAAGGAGGGGAATTAGATACTATCTGAAATTCTGATAATTGATCTGGTTAGGAAAAAAAAGCATTAAACTTTTCAATAATTTTGGTGCAGCTCTAGAGTGAAGCTTAACCAAAGGAAAATCAGAAGCTATAAAATCTATTCTAATTCTTTCGCTACTAAGTTAGAGTTATTGCTGTAATTTATTTAATTTCAAAATTGCAAATTATAATTTATGCTATTGGAGCACATGAATGAAATATCAGTAACATACTTGTTTCCCACACTCCTCACTTAACTGCAACTGAGTGCGCCAGACTTTCCACTCCTCACTTAACTGTAACTGAGTGCGCGAGATTTTCCCGCTTTCCAACCCCAACGGAAACTTTTTTAGAACCGGTACGGGGTCTTCTCGAAAAACTGAAACGCAACGGACGGACGCAAGGTCTTGTTCGCATCAATCCGCAGCACCTTCAAGGGTGTAATTTTCATTTAACCTCATTATTACCTTTTAGTGTAAACTTTAACTGTAAATATTTATTTTCTTGTAATATAAATTTAAGTACTATCTCCATCTCTGGCTATTATTCGAACTCAACCAACGGCATCATTTGATCTCGTCGGTGCCTCCAAATGATGCCGTTGGTTGAGTTCGAATAATAGCCAGAGATGGAGATAGTACTTAAATTTATATACAAGAAAATAAATATTTACAGCTTAAAGTTTTACACTAAAAGGTAATAATGAGGTTAAATGAAAATTACACCCTTGAAGAATTGCGGATTGATGCGAACAAGACCTTGCGTCCGTCCGTTGCGTTTCAGTTTTCGAGAAGACCGTACCGGTTCTAAAAAAGTTTCCGTTGGGGTTGGAAAGCGAAAATCTCGCGCGCACTCAGTTACAGTTAAGTGAGGAGTGGAAAGTCTGGCGCACTCAGTTGCAGTTAAGTGAGGAGTGTGGGAAACAATACTATACATCTAATATAGATGCATATTTTATTATTGGTATTCAGAATGAGAGAGATATTTTATTGTGTTCCTCTTTTAACTGAACTGAAAACGAATTTCCATTATACCCCCCGACTTAAGTATAATAAAAAGTCGCGGTAGCCCAGTGGTCATGGTTGATTGATTGAATATTAACGTCGCACTGATCAGCTACACGAGGGCTTTTAGCGACGGACCACGTAATTTTGAACCATGGTCAAGTGACGTGGACGACACCTGAGCTGGCACCCCCCTCTCCTAACTACCACCCCACACTAACGGGAGGACGTTTCAGCTCTCGACAGATTCAACGTGCATCGCTGCCCTATACGGCGGGTGTGGCCATGGTTGGAATAACTTCTTTCGAGTTGTTTTTGTATGTTACATTAAATCCGTAGTGTAGAGAGTCTGATGAATACTTTAAAACCATCGAGATTCAAAGTCCTTACGTCGGTGTGACAGTGATGAGGAGAGTGGGGGTGCTGGCTCACATGTCCTCTCTCGTCACTTGACCATGGCTCAAAACTACAAGGTTCAATAGCCTTGGTGTTGATTCTAAGAGCTGTGTTAATAAGCCATCAATCATAAGATACAGTAGATTGGTTCGAAAGGTTATCAACCTTCTTTTTTGTTAGATTAAAGTTTGTCAGGTTTGTTGTTTGATCAAAGCTAAGAACCAATCACGTGATTCAAAAATAGATGTTTAAAAATAAATCTGTTAGGAACAAATTCAATTTTTTAAATTAATATCCTATTACGATTCGCTATTGTGTCATAGTTGAGAGGGAGATTACGAATAACATAAACAGGATTTCGTGAAAAAGAAATTTACCTCTGGTATAATACTGTAGTGTTACAGCTATGATGGGAAATGTGCATTTTTAAAGCACAACGCTGTCAAATGAGTTTTAATTGTTCAGAAAAAAATTTTTGCGTTTGTCTTAATATATTTATTCAATTTTTTTAAAATTAAAAACATATATTACATTTTTCAATGTTTCGTATAAATGTCTATCAAAATCTAAACTACTGTTAAAATTTACCTATTAAGATTGTATTCTGCGATCGGGATGATTTGGTTAAGATGAACAATGCCTTGTTCATTTATTTAACATCTCAAGCAAAAAAGAATCGAAAATTTAAAGACTTCACTCGCATAATAGTAAAAGTTTTGCAGATTAATATACAATGCTATTATAAACTGAAGTTTCTCTTGAATGTAAATCTCAATTCTAGATAAACAAGAGTGCGGTTTTCTCAGATTAAAAATATTTCAACAGTCTAAAGGTTCATAAGTGATAGTAAAAGTTTATAATAATTCTAAAATAAAATAATGTAAAAAAAAGAGTTTAATGTTCTATGTTTAATTCAGATAATTAAGTATTAGTTACTGTCATTGTATTATTATCTGAAGTGATTTTCAGTTATTCTTACATATGATGCACCCTCTTTCTATTTTATTTCATTAGAACCACGTGGCACACATAAATTTTTGGAAAAGAAAAGTTATTTAGCATATTTTAGGTTTGTATTTGATGTTGGTCACGCGTAGGTCATTTTTTTTAACTACCATCGAAAAAAAAATCTAATCACATTAAAGTTTAATTAAGTATTATCTGTGTGTATATTAAGAAGCTCTCTTTTTTTTCAAGAAATAAATCTCAAGAAAACCATTTCTCTTTCTAGATCTATGCATATGATTTATAGCATGCACATACGTAATTCGTTTATTATTACATTGTTCTTAAATATATGTTTCATATATCTGTATATCTTTTTTTACCCATATTTTGTGCATTTCTATGCTCTTTTCGTGTGTGTAAATGCATATTTTATGTGTTTCTATACATTTTATGCGCATACTTTGTACATTTTTATACCCTTTTTGTATTCATAATGTATTTGCATACTTGTCTTACATTTTTATATTTGTAATTAAGTCATTTAATATGATGTTAATTTGTAGTTGAAAAGTGTTAAGCTAAGCTAAGCCCTTACTATCTAAAAAAAGGAATGTATTAAGCTATTTTTATTTATATGGCAAACTAGGCTAATTTTTAAATTATTGAAATAATTCTGAAATCTGCTTAAAAATACTTTTTAAGATATATGAAATACAAGGAACATGATAATTTATTTGGTGTATCACAGTTATACATTAGTTGTATCACATTTTTGATCTATTGCTTATTTTTTTCTTATTTTATTGCTTCTGAATGGATGGTTTGATTATAAATGAGATTTTCTGCTCATTGAGTTAATTACTGAAAATAAAACAAATAAATTATGATTGCGTCTCATTTAAAAAAATACAATTTCTTAATAAGTTGCTAGGCATTTTAGAGCTTATATACTGCAACTTATATTACATTAACGTTATGGGGGGGGGGCTAAAGTTACTTACAAACTAGTATTTTTGCAAGAGTAGCCTTGTAGAAGGGTTGATGCCCGTTATGTTTGTAGAGATTCAAACTCTTTACTTTGTTGTGCCGTGGAAGTTCGGAGAGTGTGGTGCCATCTCAAATGCCATTTTCGTTGCTTGGATAAGTTCAAAAGTACGAGATTGGTAGCCAGTAGTCAACTTGTTGCTTTTAAATGGGATGTTAATAAATACAATAAATCATGTAACTGGGAGCTTCGTATAAGTTATGTTCCAGTTTTATTAATATTTTTATTTGCCATTCACTTTACCGCATTTTTTCCTTTTAGAAATTTGACATAACTAACTTTTTTTAGAGTTATCGATGATTTCTAAAGCGTGAGGAGGTATAGTTCATTTTAAATACGAATTATTGTTGAAAGAATTGTAAAGAAAGGATTAGAATTAACTTTGTATCAGATATTACACGAAAACAGTCAGCGATTAATCCAATAATTTTGAGTTACGATAAAATGATAAACACCATAACTGAGTTAATATTTTATTATTGCAATTTACGAGACACGCCTCTTAAAAACTTTTACATTCGTTTCGATTTAACGCAAAAACCCCGTTATTCCGTTAAACACGAGTTTTTCTATAATCAGGACTTAAATCCATAACTCATCAAATTTAAAACTTGAGCTTTTTAGGATTACATGGCCTGTGAATATTTTTGTTTACATATTTACAAGAAAATGTTTGCATGCATCATACTTTACCTGTATCGATATGTTATTATCGATTATGATATTTTTATATATTATATATCATATATTATACGTAATACAATATTAACTATAATATATTATGTTTAATGTATCATATATACATATTATCACGTTATATTTTCATTTTTACACATCCTTAAACATACATATACCTCTATATGTATGTTTAAGGATGTGTATAAATGAAAATACGGACCAGTTATGAGAAGAGAATGAGAGACCACGAAAGAAAATTTCTCGATTTTACGAAATACACATACACAAATACAGGATAAAATAATAGGAAAATCTGTAAAAAAAATGACAAATTTTTATTAGTAAGGGGTTTTACCACCTTTGGCCTGAATGACAGCTTGCATTCGACGTGGGATTGACAAGTAAAGGTCTCGAACACAGTACATCAGAATTCGCATTTATTCCTCCTGCAAGGCAGTCTCGAGGTCAGATAGTATGCGTAGAGAAGGAAACCAAGCACGGACTTGGTTCTCTGAAAATCCCTCAAGCACTCAATGATGTTCAGTTCAGGTGACTGGGCTATGTTAGATGTACTACTTCATCATCAGGCCCATATAACCATGTTTGCACACAGCGAGACGCGTGAACAGAGGTGTTGTTATCTTGGAACACAGGCTTTACTCCCGGAAAGAGAGTCTGAAGCATAGGGTGAAGAGATGATCTGTGAGAATGCTTCGATAATGGTCGCCTGTGATCATCCCCCTCAAGACAACGAGATGCCCCAATTCACATGAAGATTTTTCACTCCACGCCATTACAGAGCCCCCTCCAAGTTTCACAGTTGAAGCCAGGCAGTCAACATGAAATGCTTCTGCCGGTTTTCAACAGACTAACTCGTTCGGTGGTCTGGAATAATGTAAATAAGGATTCATCAGACCAGATGACTTGTCCCCATTGCAGTTGTGTCCAGTTTAAGTGGTCTCGGCACCCTGTGGTCTTTTTATAGCATTCTAAACTAACGGTTTTGGAATAGCTACTCTACCATGAATGTTTTCAGCATACAACTCCCGTTGAATGGTTTTCATGGATACAGGATTCTGATGGTGGAGCGTTATCTGCGGCAGTGTAGTCTTGGGATTTTCGGTGTCTATCCTCATCAACAACTATCTATCACGGTCCTTTAACTTCGACTTTAACTCACTATTGTGCTTCTCAGAAGACACTTTACCCAGATTTGTGTAGAGTGTCATAACCCTTGACACAGTGGTCCTTAAAACACCCTCAAAGTTGGCTGTTTTGGACACGGACGCTCGAACGAGGCGAGCTTCAACTATCACGCCCCTTGTCAAGTCGGAGAGTTCGGATATAATGACGCTTTACTAAGAACAGAATTTTTCATGCTACTCTCTCACTGCCAAACACACTGATACCTTTTCTTTTGTCCTCTTCCTGATACCATTACTAAGTGGCATACTGTTACGACATGTGGTGGCCGTTTATTTGACGGTCGAAATATGACTCATTTTTAAATGGGTGTTCCTATTATTTTGTCCTATACCCGTATGTACATATGTATTAAAATAATGCAGACTGTTGCACATTATATCCATGTGAGTCTTAAGCGAATGTGAAATATAGGCATCTGGATATTTATGCATTAATAGAGGTATTTTCTCTATTACTTGACTATGAATCCAAATTATGATGCTAATGCATTGAAATAATGTAGAAATAGTATTCCAATAAATCACTCGGGGCTGTAATTTTATTCTTATTACTTATTTCGGTTTTTTTACTGCGTCGTATAATAATACATTACTATGTTTTCTCATATGTTTCATGTTATCCGGTAAGTAGAATTTTGTGCAATAAAAAAAAGCATGTTTTAACAAGAGAAAACAAATGCCCCTGATAAAACTATACATGGATCCAAAGACAATATACAATTTTATATATTTTTCTTATATATATAATTTTTACTTTTATTTTACGTCTAAACAAGCTAAAATAAACAGTTACACACTAATATTTACTCTTAGCAACCCTATGGTCCCGTAAGAGTTAATTGAATGGATTACGGAAGTAATGATTGCTCCAATTTCAAGAATAATAAACTTCAAATATGAAATTTAATATTTTTATAATCCTGAAACAAGAATAAAGGACAGGCATTAAGCTGAATTAAAATAAATTAAATTTTTTTATACTTAAAATATATTTATACATTTAAACTAGATGTTACATCAGAGAATAACTCTAATATTAAGCCAGCGTTTCTCAAACACTGGGGGGGGACCCCCTTCATTGGTTATGATACATCTAGAAGGGGGCGCGAGCATATTGAAAAGTCGAAATCAAAAGATTATTTTTAAAAAAATATATTAATTTACTGAATGTAAGCAAACACAAGATGCATTCTTGCATAATAAAAAATAAATTACACATTTACTGATATAATGTACTTACAAATGTATCAGCACTGCGTAATGTATTTTATAATTAATTTATGAATACTAAGTTAAAAACAAGTTTAATAATTACAAGTAACCCTTGTTATATATAAAATTCTGCACAAAAATTAACACTTATCTTAATGATTTGTACAATTTGTAATTAATCCCTTAACTGCCAAATAAAGTTTATGCCATTCGCTCCCCAATGCCACCTTTTTCCTCGTAGGCGTGCGTATGGGATGTGTTGGGGAGGAGAGAAAAGGAATATATAAGCAAATCCTCTGAGGTTAGTAGTTCCTTCGCAAACACTGTCAAGATCGTTTTATTGCATTCCAAAGCCTTCGGAATAATTTTATGGATAGCAGTGCACAGAAAAGATCATACTTCGGAAAGACGTATATATACGTACTTCGAAAAGACGTATATATACGTCCGGGGCAATCACCGC
Organism: Trichonephila clavipes; assembly: GCA_019973935.1. NCBI lineage: Eukaryota > Metazoa > Arthropoda > Arachnida > Araneae > Nephilidae > Trichonephila > Trichonephila clavipes. Next base: position 140,642 of record BMAU01015763.1, on the reverse strand, counting down.
TTTGGCTGAATGAGGCACTTATAATGCCAGTGGTAGTTAAGAGGTAAAAGTCGTACTGTAGCTTTGACGTCAAAATAGTATTATTGAATTCAATGTATTGTTATTGTATGGAGGAGGGGGCAACGAAAAATTATGATTGAATATCAGGTCGCAAATATTGAAAGTTTGAGAAGCACTGAAATAAGCCATTTGCAATGGAGCTTATAATTCTGAACCACTTTCAAACACCGAAGATTCCTAGCATCAATAGAAGAAAGTAATATAGATATTTGAAAAAAAATAAGAGAAAAAGAAACTTCATTCCCTTTTTGTTGATTCAGTCTTGTTCTAAATTCATTTAGATTTCAGAGATTGAAAAATTATCGAATATTCTTCCAAACAGTGATTATTGTACTAAAAAAAATGATATTATTCGAGCTTTGTATTTCGTGCCTAGAATAAACATGTGGTCTCAATGTAAACGATGTTTCAATCTGTTGTTGGAAAATCGTGACAAAAGGTCGATTTAATGAATAAATATAAAGACAACTGCTTAAATAAAAATAATGAAAACCAATGTAAGGTTATTGATAAAGCTATCGAGAGTCAAGATTGGTTGATAACATCTCTGCGATAAGAAGATACATTTAAATAAATGTATCATGTATTCTATGATTTTTATGCTATGCTGCAGCCAATAGCTGTGTAATATTTGTTATTTTGATTAGTAAAAAAAGCAATTTATATTGAGCTGGTTGTAAGGACATTTGAAGTGAAGTAGAAACGTATTTTGCTCGTTTATATATACTTTATATAAACATACTTCAGATATTTTCATTGTTCATAAATAACAATAAAAAATATTTACAAGATGAATATATAGTAAAAAATTGTTTCTCCGCAATTTTTAATGATTCTAGTAGGAAAGAAAAACACTTTACGAAGAATGAAAAGCGCCTTCCCCCCCCCCGTTGTAACTTTTATATAAATTTACTATAACAGAAGCATTGTACTTTTCAAATTGAGATTTAAATGAAATGCATTTTGTGTATCTTTATATGCTTATGGCATATAGACAAAATGTACTGTATAAAATTCAAGAATGCATAAATAGTAATCTGCTTAAAATTTTTCAGAAGTATGTAGCAGTTTGTGATGTAACTGCGGGTATATTGCTGATGAATTGCTTAATTCAAATTTATTTTTATGCATTCAATATTCACCACACCCTAGAATATATTTTCTATACACGTCTTAAACGAATGTTACCTTTTATGCATTACTACCAATAAGGTGAAAATTGATTAGATAGTATAAATCTATTTTTTAAAAAATAACAGTTTAAAAAAATAAACATTTTTTTTGCAGTAATATGATTGATAAACCGTGTAAATATATCGTTCTAAAATTATTTTCTGTTGAATTTAAATATTTATCTTTTAAGAAACTTTTTTTACCGTTACTTGTAAAGAAAAAGGTTCTGATAAGGAAAGGTTGAACTTTTATCTCTTAATTTTTTTTAAAAAAAATAGAGGTGTGAGATTAATAATGCACACATTTTCCTTTCAATTGTATTTTTACTTCTACTTAATTAATCATATTTAATTAACTTTTCCTTACACCACAATATATACAATAAATTTAGACTCCAATGTTTGCCCTCTATTTTATTTTAAAAACTTTCATTATAAAGAGTAGTATCAAACAATAAAGATGTTGAAAATATCAGATATTTACTAAAATCAGAATGATTCACAAATTATGTGATTTCGGATGAGCGAGTGAGTGTTTAATAACGTCGCACACTAGGGCTACTGGCAATGTATCTCCTAATTCCAAACGATGGTTAAGTTATCCGAATACGTTCGGAACCGAGATTTAAAAAAAAACGCATAAATGTATAACTTTCATGATATTTAGTATCAATTAGATCAGAATACATGCATAAAATTGTTTTAAGGACATTTTGACAAAAAAAATTATTTAAATACACTATTTCGGCAAAAAATTAACTTAGAATAATCTTTTTTCAAAATGCTCTCGTTTTGTGAAAAATGCTTTTATTATAATAATATTTTGCTTGTATATAGCTCAGACCTCTATACAGAGGCTCAACTATGGTTTTTGAAAAATTCACATTATTTTCAGAGTTACAACCCATTGAAATAATTATCGGCGTTTTCTTCTTGAAATTTCTCCCCTCTGTTGTCGTAAAACATGGATAAACCCACTTCTAAGTTATATATTTCAAAAATTCTAGTTGAGCCTCTGTAGAGAGGTCTGAGATACATAAAGGCAAAATATTATTAAAATAGAAGCATTTTTCACAAAAGGAGAATATTTTGAAAATTGGTCATTCTATGTTCCTTTTTTTGTCAAAATATTGTACTTAAATAATTTTTTATTGTAATACTATTCTTAAAACAATTTCATGTACATTTTCTAATCTAAGTGACACTAAATATCATAAATATTATCCATTTATACGCTTTTGCAAAATCACAGTTCCGAACGTAGTCGGATACCTTAAGTGACAAGGACGACACCTGAGCTCTAGTCCTCCTTCTCCAAACTATCCCGTCAACCAACAGGAGGACTTTGAAGAATGGCAGTTTTAACGCGTATGAGTCACTCTAAGCAGCGTGTCCTCAGCGACACCAGGACTTGAACTCAAGACACTCCGGTCACGAACTCGTGACCTGGACCTCTAGGTTACCATTGCCACTATGTGCTTTTATAAATATAGATAAAAAATATTTTTTTTAATGCAGAAATGATTATTATTTCTGAATAAATGATAATTTATTGTACAAGTACTTCTATCTAGTGAACAATTAAACTGTCTTGTAATTACAAAGTTTTGATATGTATTATGCTATGAAATACATATTTGGATGCTTAAAAAATATTTTATAAGTACTGGGAGCAGTCTTAAAAATATTTTTATTCCTTTTTTTGTTCTATATTCCAACAAAAAAAAACTTCGCTGTAGTTATAAAGGGTGTTTTTTTGAGAGGTATAGAACTTTAAATTGCAATAAAACAACGATGTATTATTCGATTGACATGAATTTTTTTTATTCGAAAGATCATCTTGTGGAATTACATTTTAAATATGATTTCTGGCATAGGACTGCCACGGCTGGCTCGGATGTAGTCCAATCTGGACGTCCAATTTTCGATGACTTTTTCCAACATTTGTGGCCGTATATCGGCAATAACACGGCGAATGTTGTCTTCCAAATGATCAAGCGTTTGTGGCTTATCCGCATAGACCAATGATTTTACATAGCCCCACAAAAAATAGTCTAGTGGTGTTAAATCACAAGATCTTGGAGGCCAATTCACAGGTCCAAAACGTGAAATTAGGCGGTCACCAAACGTGTCTTTCAATAAATCGATTGTGGCACGAGCTGTGTGACATGTTGCGCCATCTTGTTGGAACCACAGCTCCTGGACATCATGATTGTTCAATTCAGGAATGAAAAAAGTAATCATGGCTCTATACCGATCACCATTGACTGTAACGTTGTGACCTTCATCGTTTTTGAAGAAGTACGGACCAATGATTCCACCAGCCCATAAAGCGCACCAAACAGTTAGTTTTTCTGGATGTAACGGTGTTTCGACATACACTTGTGGATTAGCTTCACTCCAAATGCGGCAGTTTTGTTTGTTGAGGTAGCCATTCAACCAGAAGTGCGCTTCATCACTAAACAAAATTCGCTTATGAAAATCGACCATTATTTTCGAAATAAAATTGCACAATTTGAAAGCGTTGTTCAGGCGTGAGTCTATTCATGATGAATTGCCAAACCAAACTGAGAATATATCACTTGACTGCTGTTAAATCGGTCGCCATCTTGGAAAGTAATGCCAACTTAAACTTCTATACCTGGAAAAAAACACTCTGTAGAATAATATAAATCCTATTATCTTAATTTATTAATGTAATGTATACATAATGCTCGTTTTTTGCATTGTGACTTCTCGATGTTAAGAGATTTCACTTAGTTTTTAAATAACTTTCAGTTAATTCTAACTCTCTCTCTTTGAACACACACACAAACGCAATCCTGGCATAGATTGAGGTAAATTAATTATAATATAGATCTAGTATTACTATCGTTGTAATAAAATTCAGGTAATATCTGTGTGTGTATAAAAAGTTTAACACGTTATATTATTTCTGAAGTCTTTAACCCCTCCCGTGAAGATCAACCTCGGGAACCTAACATTCTTTTTCTTTTGAAATCTCTTGTCAAGTCCAATTGGGCTAATTGTATACTTATCTCAAACTAACTAAGAACGGTATTTCTTTGTGCAGGTGTGTCTCCACCCTGTTTTGATGCTTTGACAAGCTCATTACAGTAGCATGAAGTGGAATAAGAGACGCAAAGTGGCAGCCGACGGGGCCCACTGGATACCCTTCGTAGAAAAAGTCACGTGGCCCTTCATCCTATTAGCACTCTTTTTCATTATGGACTCTGGAGCCACATCCTTAGGAACCTGGATGTAAGTATTATAGCTCTGATATGTTAATGATCATATGACAAATGACCGTGCGTAATGAATATTTTGTTCGTCCGAGATTTTGTTTACCTGTAGATGCATTTAGAAAACGCCTTTTCTTCATTAACATAATTGATTTATTTTGGTTAACGAAATAATCCTTTTTACCGATAGGTTATTAATCAAAAAGCTGGTCATAAATTGAACTCTTAATTTAGAGTTTGGCAGTTGGCAACAAGTTTTGTTTCGACGATGTAAGTGAAATGAATCTGGTATCACGTGATAAATTTCTTGGTAAACGAGTTAGTTGTTGCATTAGAATTTTAACTATTTCCATTTTAAAAATAAGTGCCATGCATTCCAATACAGGAAAGATATTCCTACTGTGTTACAGAATACTTTCTGTAATGTTCTAATTTTTTTATCAATTTGTTAATTGTTCTACGATTAATTTAGGTTGACAAAGTCCAATTCATTGCACACATAGCACAACTGATTTCAAATAATTCTAGCTAACCCTACCTGACAAAATCGTTGTTGGAACTTTAGCAAAAGGGAATATAATTAATATAAAAAAGGAATAACAGTTGCATAGTTAATTCCTTAACGTAAAATGCTTGTCAGTAACACAGGATAATGTTTTATTGGCTCATTATAAACTTTGAAATTGAACACACACACACACACACAAAGAAATTTTATGTGACTTAAATATCATGTTAGTATGTTGAGTCATAACCGAAATTGAAATAAACAGCATTTAAATACATTTATTTATTTATTTTTTGTGTAAAATTTTATGTTCAATGGTTTGCAAACCTTTTATAAACTGCAAATAGATGCCTTGGATCTAGAATCATGATTTAGTTTGCGGGATCTGGTTCTTACGCATGTTTTTCTTTATGACGTTGGGTGACATGAGAAGCACACCACGTAAAGGAATGCAAATATGCATTACTATCAGGGACGTTTTTAACCTCAAATTGTTACACCCTGCTGCACTATTTCCAGAGTGCCTCTTCCTACAGTTCCTTGCCAATTTTGGTTCGAGAGAGGATTTTCCCCAAACTCTTTTACTCTTTTTCCTTTCTTTGTGTTTGTTCTTTGGACAGTCTTTCCATTATCCACCAACTATGAACCCGCCGTATCCCGGACTGGAAACTGGCAGCGTAAAGAAAGGATAGTGGCATAGTTTGGCCACTCTTGTTCATTTCTTACCTTACAACATCACGGACCACCCACCCGTTTCGGAATTACTACACAAAATTAATGATATCAGTTGCAATTATAGTATAGAGTATATATTATAGAATGAACTGCTATGAACTTGTCAATTATCATCGTTATCACTTGACTGTCTTTTACTTTTAGACAACCTTATTTTTTGCTGTGTCATTGTCATGGTACTTGTACAATAAAGGTTTTCTTCGAGCTTTGATCATTGCTCAATCATTAATGACATCATTGTAATCAATTTACTCTGTAATATCATTTTGAGTGCATAACAATATAAAACTGTTAAGCTTTTCATTTCCCATATTTCCACGTACACACACACAAACAACGCATACATGGTTTTCTAGGTGGTGTGTGTTTCGGTTACTGTAATTTTAATTAATTTAATTTTTTCATTCTTTAATTTTTTGCAACTCCACATTTTTTGCACCCTAGGCACGTGCCTAAGGGGAAAAACGGTCCCGATTACTATTTAAGGAGATTAGAAGAAATGATTAGCAAAGAATGTAACAAAGTGTTAGTGTATGTGAGGGAATGTTCTGAAGTTTATTTCTAGTCTCATGGCAAAACTAACATAGGAGAGGATGCGAAATAGACCTACATGTGTACACTTTAAGCTTAACTGCAGGAAATAAAAACGGCATTTAAAGAAAGGTAAGATTTATAATCGGTTAATGTTTAGGTAGGTAAATAGCTCCTCGTGTTTGCTTAGGATATTTTGTGAGTTACGAAGAATAAAATAGATATTAAAACTTCAGTCATATCTATCTTTATAACTGATCCAATGGTGTCTGTAGTCCTAATCCACTACAAAGTCTAAAAATATTAGTTTCATAGCAAAAGATTAATATAGATTACATCTCTCTCTCGCTTTGTTGTGCTTTGTTGCAGTATGTAGCTTTTAGTTGCGGAAAATAATCATTTATCATACAGAAAAAAATGGCATCTCTATTAATTAAAAATATTAACACTTAATAATTTTCAAAATTAATATTTGTATCGATAAATTGTTTATTAATTTCTTAGTAGATCTTTGAAGCAAATGTTATGTGTGTGTGTGATTTCTGCTTCATTATCATTATTAATGTCAATTTATTTTGAATTGGCTCTTAAACTTTGAAATTATGCAACTAGTTATTTATCTTTCTCAATATGAAAAAAAAGTTCTTTGTGGTGCTGTAATAAACTTATTACGTACTATCGCAACAATGTCAACGTTCATGATAACCGACCAAGTTGGCAATCCTAATTTCGCTTATGTCATACTCGTGAATTGGCAACCATGTGCTTCGTTTCAATACGGTTGCAATAGTACATTATTGCAAGCTCTCGCAGAAGAATATCGCAACGATTGCTTGGACTGGAATCGTTGCTTGAGAAGACAAGCTTTGTCTCATATAAATACTTATTAATAATTAACGGAACTAAATACTCAACTTCCCAGGAAGCTACAAGAATTGCAGGTTTATCAAAATCTGAGGTCTTTATCAACGAAGCATTGTACGCGATGTAGCTTTAGTGGGGGAATTTAACTGAAGAGAAGCATCAGGAACGAATTTTGAGAAAAAAAGTGCCAATAAATAGAACTATATAATGCATGTAGGTTACAATTTTACAATTTGAGCAATGAGTAGGAACAGTTGTATAACTTATACAGTGAGGGTTGGTCCACCATTAGGAGGGAAAGGGGTATCCCTCACCCTAGTAAATAAAATAAATTATACCATACCGCAAATAAAGGCATGTGAATAGAATATGAAAACAACTGTTCTATTAAATTAATGCTCTGAAGGGATTGTGTTTTCTATAAATTTTTGTAGTCTTTTTCACCGTGAATTCATTTCAGAATGTGTATTTGCTAATAGAAAATTATTTTTCAGCCAAGGAAACTTTTTTAATGTTACAGGTTTTTAATTCTAGAGTACTAATTTTCATATTTATTTTTGATTTACGATTACTTTATTCGAAAAAAAATCATCTGAAATGCAGAGGAACCGGCTGCAGATATTACAAAAGATATATTATCTTTTTTATTAAATCTCGTATATTAAAATATTCGTACTCGTTGAATTAATCACAAACTTTGTTGGCAATTATTTTCATTCATTTAAAGATGGACCACACGCGGTAAGGTTTGTATTAATGAAATTATTATGTAGATAGAGAAGGCATTAGTAAGAGAGAGAGAGAGAGAGAGAGAGAGAGAGAGAGAGTTCGGTTACTGGAGCTACTGCATACGCTGAATTTGTCTCAATTGACTGGATAGTCATTCTCATAATCAATCACTTCGTTTTTCAGAACAAAAAAAGTTTGTTTCATTGTTACAAAGTATTTTTTTTAAGTTTTCCATCCGTCATTTCTGATTGATGAGTTAATATACATTAAACAAACTATTTTTGCCGAAATGATTGATTAAAATTTTGCCAGAGACAAAGGTTTTACAAAATTGACCTTCAATTTTTTTCATGAAATTGTTTGGGGAAAAAAATGTTTAGTGGGTAAAATAACATTATATTAACACGAAGTTTACTAATTATTGAAGAAAAACTTTTCTTATTAAGATAAAATGGCACAAAAATGTTTATCTCTTATTTCATTTTATGTAAGATAAAACTAGAGTAACTCATTGTGCTGTTTGATTTACCCTGGATGTTAATAGAAGTTAATTCTTTAACAATAATATAAAAAATAAAATAAACTTTTATTACCACAGATTTTTCTTTCTCATTTATTTTAAATTAAGAACATTTCCCTCACTCTTTATTTAATTTCGTCTTTACTCTATACATATCTTAAATAGGAATCTTCAGAACAATCTTTATGTATTTATTTATTATCATTATTAGTTTGCATACTAATAATTATTTAAAGTATAATAAACTTCCTTAGAAAATTTTATTCTTATACCTTATTTTATTGTTAGTAATTTAATTTGATTTTCGTATTATATTAAGGGAGGAAAAATCTGTTGTACATCACGATATTATCACTAACGTAAAAAATCTTGTGAAACGATAAAATAATTTAATAAGGGCGTAATTTGTCTCATTGCACTTTGTTTCAAATAAAGACTGCAATTTATTAGAGGTTATACTAATGGTTTAGTTCATTTTCATTAAACGACTGTCTATAAACAGGCATTTAATTCATAAAACGATTACTTGTTTATTGTCTGTAATTCAAAGTTAGCTATAACTTCAAATTACTATTATTTTCTAATTATGTTAGTAAGCACTGAATAACGAATGTATTTTAATAGTAAATTACGTTTTTCACTGAATTAAAAATGAAAATTTATAGTACTTATTATTGTGTTTAAAAGACATAGTATTTTATGAAGCCTACTTGTTTTAGGAGGTAAAAAATGTTTGGGAAATAAAATGTATTTATCTTACAGGCCATTTTAATGGTGTGTATGAGAAATAAAAATAGAAAAGATTAAGTTAAAGACTGCCCATTTATCTTTTTGCGTAATTTCTTTATTTGTATATGAAATGTGGATAATTAATTATCTCTCAGAATCGCTTACTATTTACAAATACGTTTAAAAATAAATTAAATTACTTTTCTCATTTAGAAATTTTCAAAGCCAATTCCGTGAATTATTTTTAATTAAAGCATATCTTTAATCTTTTTAGGTAACTTAAATTCTGTATCGATTATAACAGCTGCATTCTTTACATAATTGATGCATTCCTTGTAATTTATACAAATGGCTTAGGATATTTTTGTATTACTAGATTATTAGCTTTTAGTTTTCTAAAATTAAACCCCCCCAAATAATAATAATAATAAAAAAAGGATTCAAAAGTTAATGGCCCATAGAAAAATAATTTTTTTTTCTAAAACCGCTAACGCAAACCAAACACTCCTTTGTCTTAACTCACAGTTTTGAAACAAACTTTTCCGGTAACAAAAACTTTTCTGAGCATTAAGAAAATTAGCATTGTTTCAATACCTAATTTTCACATCTGTCCAGGGCATAATTTAGTCGCAAATCTTATAATTCACCTCCACGGACTTTGCCATGGCGATGACAAATTACCTGAGATTGCGCCAACAGCATTTTACCACTTAGAGACACACCGGCAACGTGGGACGAGATATTATGCCATTTAATTTCCCACAGGTGTTCTGAAAAAATACCAATTTAACACTTTGCCGACATTTTTTTGGTGTGCAAAGCGGTTGGCGCGTGTCATTATGCCGCCAAAGAAGTGGGCTGGGGTACTAATGTAATGACAGGTTTCAAGTGTCGCAGTTATTAGAGTCCACCCCTTAAACGATTCTTGATGACTCTCTTTAAGTATCACTTTTTCTTGCGGAGTAAGTGTCTAATTGACCTGCGTTGGCGTCTTTGTGTTGTGTTTACTCAGGGACCCTTTGGCTCTTTTTGGCGAGAAGGGCGTCTTTTCCGTTGAAGATTTAATTATGCGTTTCCTCTTTGCCTTTTTATTAATGATAATAAACATTTAAGGTTGTTCTTTTACACGAGTAATATTGTCGTGTTGTTCGGGTGAGTCTGACTATTACTTTGATGGTGAAGATTAAGGAAGATTTTTCTCTGTCTGCAACACAGTTTCATTAGTTTTTATCAGAACGTGAAGAAATTATGATTAAGTCATTTTAACGGTGGCGATTTTTTTTTATCATAGGAAACTTTTAAAAATTAAATTTAGCATTTTTCTTGTTTTATACACTAAACAATGTGATTTGATTGAATTCTTATATTTTTAATGTATCGGAGATAGAATTACTCTTTTCACATCGAAATGTTATAAACGTAATTTTTGTAATATTATTTAAAGCCTAAAAAACCATTGGTTTGGACAAAAGTTTTGAAAAATGAAAATTTTGAAAATTCAAATAGAATTTAAAAGTTTTACTAATCGTTTTGTAAAACAATAATTAGTGAATAATTTTGAAATGATAAAATAATTATTTGCGTACTCTTTAAGAGAAAAATGGCCTTTATAAATGTTATTTCTACTAGAAAATATTTCTGGAAACATGGCAACAAGTCGTTTGTATTATGATAAGGTATATTAGTACATGAGGTTTTGCTGTCATTTATACAAAAAATAAATAACATATTTATTTATTTATTTGGTTTTCAGGCAGTATCTGTAAATTTTTTTTATGATTATTTTAGTTTAATAAGTATAACGTTCTGAATATAATCAAATCAGGGATTCTGATATTTTAAGCAGCAGAAAATACAAATGCGAATTGAAATATGGACAAATATATATAATATAAATATATATATATATATATATATATATATATATATATATATATATATATATATATATAATATTATATTATATTTAGGTCACATTCTGTCTGTGAAAAATAAAAGTTGTTTGGTAATGAAAATATTTAACATTTTCAAGTTAAGTAAATAGAAATATTCAAATTAAAGAATTGAATTATCAATCAACATTCAAATAAAAATATTAATGTTTCATATAGTTTCTAAAAAAAAAAAACCTACATTAAAACGAACATGCTAAATCCTAGGAATTAAGTATGTTAAGTTATAATGCCTATCTATTTAAATTGGAATTAATTTTATAGGGAAAAAATTTCATGTACGTAAAGTTTTTACAATGCAAAACAAATTTTTTAAACTTTAAGGTATCCGACTACGTTCGGAACCGTGATTTTCAAAAGCGCATAAATGGATAATTTTCATGATATTTAGTGTCACTTAGATTAGAAAATATGCATAAAATTGTTTTAAGGACATTTTGACAAAAAAAATTTATTTAAATACAATATTTTGGCAAGAAATTAACTTAGAATAATCTTTTTCCAAATGTTCACCTTTAGTGAAAAATGCTTCTATTAGAATAATACTTTGCCTGTAAATAGCTCAGACCTCTGTTCAGAAGCTCAACTAGAATTTTTGAAATTCATAAGTTAGAAGTGGGTTTATTCATATTTTACGACAACAGAGGGGAGCAATTTTAAGAAAAAAACGCAAATAATTATTTCAATTGGTGGTAACTCTGAAAATAATTGAATTTTTCAAAAATTCTAGTTGAGCCTCTGTAGAGAGGTCTGAGCTATATACAGGCAAAATATTATTATCATAGAACCATTTTTCACAAAAGGAGAACATCTGGGAAAAGGATTATTCTAAGTTAATTTTTTGCCAAAACATTATATTTAAATAATTTTTTTGTCAAAATGCCTTTAAAACAATTTAATGCATATATTCTAATCTGAGTGACACTAAATATCATGAAAATTATCCATTTATGCGCTTTTTTAAAATCACGGTTCCGAACGTAGTCGGATACCTTAAGCCTATTTTGGAATTTCAACCGCTTATTTTATCCGTTTTTATATGGCACAATTAGCAGAGTTAATTAACACTCGTATTCCTATCCATAAATATTTTGTTATTGTGTTGCGTAGTCTATTTTATAATAAATAAATGTTTTTCATGAATAAGCAGTTTAAGTCTACTGTTTTATTTATGATTTGTTCACTGATTAATGCTCGTAAAGAAGTGGGATGACAAAAAACTTTGACATGTCCAACCTCCAATTGGCAAACACCAAACAAGAGTGACACTAGGGTTAGCAGCTGTTAAAAATCACAGAAAAGGAAGGGAGAAAAATATTTTAAAACAAATAAGAAGTTTAGTTGTGACTGAAAAGAGCAAAAAAACTACACAGTGAACTTGCACTAGGAATTATGGATTTTTTGAACTGCTATAAGTAGGGAATGTGATTAGATGAAAATGAATAAATGTACATTAAATTAAGCTTAAGGTATCCGACTACTTGCGACAACTTTTTTTTGAAAAAATGGAAATATGAGGATTTTTTTGTGATTTTTAGATTTATTTAGTATATTTTAAGGCAAAAATCTTAAAATTGAAAGCAGAAATTTTTTTTTATTATTATTAAAATGGGGAAAAACTGGTAAAAAATGTACAAAAATTACATAAACGGGGCCCGCTCTGTACAAAATTTTATGAGAAAATTCTTAATTTTTCAATTTTGATGTGTTACTTTATTATTCGTGTTTGAAATGACTTTCAGGATAAGAGATATTTCAATTTTTACAAAACCTAGAGCACTTTATCTTAGTGATTATACGAAATTGCTTAAAAAGAAAGTGATTATATTCACATAAAGGACTGTAAATTTTAAAATAAAGCAGCGATTGATAAATCTGAAGATCAAAACACTTCTACTGTTATGCATAACATACACAAAAAATTTCAGCAAATTATTTTCAAAACTTTTTGAGCAATCGCTGTCCCCGTTTGAACTTTTCGCAAAAAACACATTTCGAGTAAAACGCATTTTAAAGTTTGTCATCTTGTGTAAAGTTATGGCATCTGCTTTTACTAAAACACTTGTAATTTTTGTTCTAGTGATTGGAAAATAAAAAACTTGGTATTTTTATTAAGCTTATATGATGGACTATAAATTAAAATCATAAAAAAAATTTGTCAATTTTTGAAAAAAATCATGATTTTAGGGTAGTCGAATACCTTAAACATCTATCTCCATACATTAAATTCAAAGAAGATCAACGTTACATTGAACAAAGTTTTGTTATTGTGATTTCTTTTGTTTTATTTCCAATGTGTTAGTAAGATACACATTTCATAAAAATAAGAAAAAAAAGTAGCGAAACAAATTGAATATTTTATTCGTTTTTAAGTAACAAATTAGGAGGCTGATTTAATTAAATAATAAAGGGTGTTTTTTTAGAGGTATAGAACTTTAAATTGCAATAAAACAACGATGTATTATTCGATTGACATGAATTTTTTTTTATTCGAAAGATAACCTTGTGTGGCATTACATTTTAAATATGATCAAGCAAGGCGTAGATTCGTCGAATGGGCCCTAAACGAGATTGCCGTTGTTCCCGATTTTCATAAGCGAATTTTGTTTAGTGATGAAGCGCACTTCTGGTTAGATGGCTACGTCAATAAACAAAACTGCCGCATTTGGAGTGAAGCTAATCCACAAGTGTATGTCGAAACACCGTTACATCCAGAAAAACTGACTGTTTGGTGCTCTTTATGGGCTGATGGAATCATTGGTCCGTACTTCTTCAAAAACGATGAAGGCCACAACGTTACAGTCAATGGTGATCGGTATAGAGCCATGATTACTAACTTTTTCATTCCTGAATTGAACAATCATGATGTCCAGGAGCTGTGGTTCCAACAAGACGGCGCAACATGTCACACAGCTCGTGCCACAATCGATTTATTGAAAGACACGTTTGGTGACCGCCTAATTTCACGTTTTGGACCTGTGAATTGGCCTCCAAGATCTTGTGATTTAACACCGCTAGACTATTTTCTGTGGGTCTATGTAAAGTCATTGGTCTATGCGGATAAGCCACAAACGCTTGACCATTTGGAGAAGACAACATTCGCCATGTTATTGCCGATGTACGGCCACAAATGTTGGAAAAAGTCATCGAAAATTGGACGTCCAGATTGGACTACATCCGAGCCAGCCGTGGCAGTCCTATGCCAGAAATCATATTTAAAATGTAATGCCACAAGATTATCTTTCGAATAAAAAAATTCATGTCAATCGAATAATACATCATTGTTTTATTGCAATTTAAAGTTCTATACCTCTAAAAAAACATCCTTTATTATATTATAAAAAAATATTTTGTGTTAAGACAGAATCTACATCTGAATAATTTTTTTAAAAAATATTCAAATGTCGCAACTTTTTGTAACCTTCTATAGCAGGAGTCGTCGACACTTTAGCTGTGGCATGCCCAACCAATTTATCAATATGATTCAGCATGCCACACAGTTGGACATTTGTGAAACAATTCAATCCCCGCAATAAAGCATGTAGAGTTAAAGAATAGAGGTCACTGATATAGATATATCTGCAGTTTTATAATGTATTAATTTTGCTTCATATAAAGGTATTTTTTAATATAAAAATAAACAGCATAAAATATAACTATTTCTTCAACAAAAATTCAAAATGTGCATATTTATTAAAATAAGAAATAGACAACGTAAAATAAAAGCATTTCCCTTCATTATAGCTAAATAAAATTTTTAATGCGAAGTTATTGCTTGCACCAGTCTACTTTTATATCGCAAAAATCAGGGTTATAACATGTGACTTTCAAGCTAACTCGATTCTGAGCATTCAGCTGTTAAAAAAATTCTTTGCAGATTCGAAATATTTTTCATGTGAGGAAGGCTTTTTTACTTATATATATACAGAGCCCAAAACGGAAAGCAGAGTACATGCAAATTTCTCTCTTCAAACAATTAAACCTATCCAGCAATGACATTTAATAATTTACAGAAAAGCTGTAAATTTTTCTTAGTTATATTTCATGATTTTCTCGTAATTTCGTAAATGTTCATAATTCTAAAGATGTTTGTTAAAAAAGGTCCATTTCAAATTTATCAACTTAAATTCACTTAAAAATTGACAAATTTTTAGACTAACCCAGAGTGCCATTGAGAATTGAACCGCGTGCCACATGTAACACGCATGCCATAGGTTGCCGACCCCTGTTCTATGGCATAAATATCTCTTCGTTTTATTCATTTGTGTTAAATTCATACCTGAGTGATCATTTCAAATTTTAATTGGAAATTCTACAACCAAAAATATCTACTACGATGCTAATATTTACTTAATGAGTATTTTTTAAATAAAAAAAATATTTTATATATATATCAAAACGTGCACAGATTTTTTTATAACATTCAAGGTTACAATGCAATATCTCACTGTTGCATGGATTAAAAAAAATGTAATATTATTAAGAAGCCTCAGATACAATCCACAAACAATTTACCAATATTTTTTCTACAACATTATATATAAAGCGAGTAAATGTTTTGACGTGGACATCGCAATTTGGATTTGACATGCCTCAGCCTCTTTAAAGGGCCAGTCTTGAGCGGCGCGATGGCTCGAGTGCATGGCTCACCGAATAAGAGTTCGGAACCATAACCAACGAGTTACTGTGGACAATAAATAAAGAAAAGGAGAGTGTATTATATATCGTTGGCCTAATTATCAGAATGCGTAACTCCACAAAGAAACTAAATTTGATATAGGAGTGCTACGCGCTTAGTGCTGTTTGGAGCGAATCCTTAATCCCTCCAAACAGCCTAGCGGTAATGATACCGCCCATCTTGGCGAACATAAACAACCACTTGGAGCGTAGCAGTTCTATATCAAATTAGCGCCCCAAAAGGAGTTATACATTTTGATAATTCGCCCGACGATATATACTTTTACACACACAAAGTCTACTCTCAGTAAGCGAATATTATATTAAAATATTATTCAAATCTCTCGCTTAATTATCAAAACTCTATTAAATAATCGATTTCAAATTACAGTAGTACCCCGAACTTAAGCAATAAGTGGGACTGAGTGATAACCGCATACATCGGGGTATCATTTCGCATGTAAATACACATAATTTTTTTTTAGTTGGGACCGGAAACGAATGAAAATAATTACTTAGAATTAAAATAAAAATAAAATCTTATATAACAAAAATACAAAACTACGAAACGAAGTTATTTTGATGTAGAAGGATTAATAAAATTTAAATACTAGTCTCTGAAGGGTCTAAGATTTTTTTCCTCCTGCAAAATTTCCTCGTAGCACTCAGGGGCGGAGCTGCCACCGTATTAGTTGTATAAATGATATGGGGCCTCCAAGCTACAAGGGCCCCAATATGTGTAAGATTTTAACACTTTCAATTTTTTTACTAATGCGGTCATTTTTATTAGTTTTTCTAAAAAGGGCCCCTAAGGAATTTTGATAAAGGGCGAACTCAGGACGATACACCAGTGGTAGCATGCTAATTGTTTTTTCATTCCTTGTTTTGTTGAAAAAAATACGCTCTTCTTTGGGGGAATATGTATTTTCTAAAAAAATTGTGTGTGTAACCTCTTTTCAATTAAACTGAGGCCTTCTGTCACTTTACCCATCGTCATTTGATCTTCTGATTGAACTGGGTCAACGTCTTGCTCGTGGTCATGCATCGATATGAGCTCATGCATTGCTATGAGCAATACATGAGCTCATTGTCAGCTCCTGATTGTTGGAATCTAGCTTTTCTTGAACGACATCACTGTCCATTTCTAAATTTATTTGTCTGGCAAAATCGCAGACTACTTCTTGAATCACATTATCAATTTCATCAATTCTGGCACTGATTCCGCCTAAGTTTCGGTGATGGGGTAAAAAAAAAGAAAGACGAATCGACGAGAATTAAAAATCCGTGAATTACTTAAGTCGGGGTAGCATAATTCGAGATACTACTGTGTATAATTTCAGAAATTTGATGTTATTTTGAATATTCCGCATGAGAAAGGAACTTTTACCGAGCTATATGTTCTTATCCAAAATACTAGTTTAGAAGAATAAATGTTTTAAAAGCATAAAATGATTTTACAAATTTAATAATTTTAGATCATTTATTATTTTCGTGCACATTCAAATAAAATCTGTATTTCATAAGACTATCAAAAAAGCAACCATCAAGAAGTCAAAAATCGATGACGTCCAAACAAACTTGTTGACGAACCTTCAATCTTGGCTTTTCCTTTCATGTGAACCGCTTTCCGGCTTTCGACGTTTTCAAACACTAAATCACCTGCGTAGGTATGCCCACCCCTCATACGTTTCAAGAGGGGGGATGAAGTGCTATTTGCTATTCAGTTCCTATCAGGGCCCTCTTTTCATAGACAGGATAACCTCACCCTCTCTGAGATTTTAAGTGCTGCGTCACAAAGATGCCGACTCCACATTCGTCAATCGTAAAGGAAAAAGCATTACCTGAGTGGAGTTACACTTTTACTTGGCTATAAATGAGGTTCATTGAAAAACAATTAGCGGCTATTTTGTTTGGCGAGTTTTTTATTTAATGCGCCATGAGGCTTCAAAGTTACAAAGATTTATTAAAGAATGTAAGAACTTTTTTTGGATTTAGTGTATATATAATGAATAACCTTCAAGCGATTTAAATTGTTTAGATAAAGTGATTGTTTTGCTTGGTACAAATTTAATGGATTTATTTTCGAAGCATAATAAAATGACGTTTTCTGTTAATGGTAAGAGGTAAATAATTTTTTTTAACCAATTGATTTCTAAGAATGTCTTTATTTGAATATAAAATGGAAGGATGTAGCTTTTTTAAAAATTCAGTGGAACCTTTTCGCAATCAAAACAGTTTCGAATAACAAAATAATATTTTAAAGTATATATTTAACTTTTATAAAGTATATATAACTGAGGAAATATTATTATACTTAATTATTTTGAAAAACAATTAGCATTCTTAAGAAACAGTGTGCACTAATATTAATGCTTCTTTCGTGGTTCATCATCATCATTCATCAACAATATGCAAGTATTTCTTCAAATATATTGTACTCAATGCGAATAATATACTAAATATATTTAATACATTATAAAACTCAGATAAACTATTTGACCCATTAAAGAGGCTTTAGTAAGGAGAGAGTTGTAAATTTAAAAAAATTGCTGTAGAAGTCTTAATGAGAAACATAATTAATAAACACTAACATAAAATATTTCATACACTTATACAGAAATGAATAGTAAAAGTAGTTTTGATTAATATATATTTTTTAAAAAAGACAAATGATGACCTTTTCTCACACAAGTTCACTAATCGTGGGCAGCATTATTTCTGTCTAATCATGTGTTTGAGTCCTAGTGCCAACAATCACATTCCGTGCAGAAGGAGGCTGCAAGGACATGAGCCAGTAAGATTACTTTCTTACTGGGAAGCATAAAGGCTCATGCAGCTTTTTGCCAAAAGTCATTTTATTCCTAATTAATTAAACAAAACATTACATGCAGTAGTAACTTCTTGCTCTTCACAGTCTTTCGCTGGAGAAAAGTCCGTCCCGTTTAAGTTTAAAGATTTTGAGATGATCGGCTTCCGGATTCAGTTGTCCCCACAACCCCTATCGCTGGTGTGATCCAAAGGCTGTTCAATCAAGCCGTTACTCCGTCAGCTTGTGAGCCAACCCTTTAAACCACCTGAGCGAACCTCTTTCACGTTCCCAATTATCTCTGATTGGCGAGCGTAAAGGATATGCATACGGCCTTCCTTATCTTTGTCCCAACTCCATTGGTTCTTTAAGACAAAAGGCTGGTGCGTCTGAAACCAACTCCGTAGCTGTGCCATGTATATCATCTGGAAGGGTTATAAATCGTCCCGGCACTTTAACACTGAGGACACCCTCCAGGGTATGTATCTATCACAACAGACAGACATTCCTTTTCATTCAAATAGTTCGAGATCCACACGTGCGAAGCACCCCGACAATAGATATTGTTCCCAGGTGTGTTTTTCTATATATCGTCGTGTCCGAACGTTATGTGAGGGTCTGGGAAGGAAGTGGTGTGCTTTCAACATAGCCACCTTCAGAATCAGGGAGGCACCTGTTTGCCCCTGGGCATCAGGGAAGAATACACAGTTTCTTATGAAAGATTACAATATCCCATCTGGGTATTCCGGTCACCACATTGAACTTGACAAGCATTGTCGGGAAGGGATCGACTAATGAGCCGAAGCTAAAGGGCCAATATGTTAAATCCGTCGGAGCTCAATGTTCTTTCGTCTGTGTAGTGTGTAATTTGGAGAGTAGGATGTGTCCCTTTAGGTTTCATTCTTTTTTTTGACCGAAGTCCGTCGTCAATAGCCTTAGCGTTGCTTAGAAGTGCGACGTTAATAAAATGGATAAGCAATCTACTTACCAAGTTTATGAAAATCCTAAAACCTTTCCAAGAATTTTCTAAGAGTCCACATGGATCCTTACTCAGAACTTTTTTTTGGATCCAAACATGAAATACTTCCCAGATCGCAAAATACTGTAGTATCGTATTAGTATCATATTCTGTTGTGTGTGATAATCAACTCTCTTTCCACACTTCTTACGTATAATCACAATTCAATAAACTACTCATTATTGTTCAGTTAATTTATTTTATGGTATGTATTATTTTTCTTATTACAATTCTCTTATACTTTAACACTTATAAAATCTTTTTAAAAAAACCTTTTGTATCGAAGATAAATTTTTTTTAAAAATATTTTTACGGTAAATGGATATAACAATAATAATCTATAATATTTTAATATTCGAATGCTTTTCTTTCTAAAGAAGTGTTTCCGATATGATTTCTATTTATTAACATTAGTAAATAGACATTCTTAAGGAAAATGAAGTTAAAGTTATCGTTAAAAAAAGAAGCTTCTGCTCCTAATTTGAACTCACTGAACTCCCTTTCAATTTTCTTTATTGTACGTTTTGATATTTTTTGAAAAACTATACACAACGTTTGAGCTTTTGTAACTGAAAAGAAATTTATTGCAGGAAAGGTTGTTCTAACATTAACATAATTATCTGCAATATTAATGTCTTACATGCATGAGGTGCTTTGATGCTGTTATATTTTTTTTCAGTTTACTTATGCACTTCATCCCAAGGGAAAACTGATAACAGATTGAAATATTTGCACTGAAATGTTCTGTTAGTAATTCTCAATGGACCGCTCCCATGTTTTTTTTGGTAGGTAGCTTTACAGCCCCTCCCGCACTTAAAAAGTGAATGTTTTCACACTGCGATATTAATTGGTATACCTGTTCATCATGTTTTTTGACAAGATATACTATCTCGGTGATTATTACTGATTATTACTGTAAATATGTATAAGCAATTACGCTAATCGAAAAAGTGTTTATTCAAAACCCATAAAAGAGAGAAGCATGCTGTTTTCTTAAACCTTTTCCAATTTTTTTTCCTACATAGGTAAAACAAGTGTATTTAATAAAGGATAGATTTCTCATTTAACTTATATAAATTGCGTTTTATTTTTATAAACTATTTCATTAGAAATCAGGACGATAAATTTTTGGAGTATAATCAAATATATTTATGAAGCCGTTCATATAGATTCAGTTTAAAATGAAATACTGTCTCATTAAATACATTAGTATTAACTGTGAGGATTAAAAATGGAATTTTTAGCGAATTTGTGTTATTTTGTTGGTTTTTTTCTTCAATTCTTTTGAATATAACTGGAACTAGAATGAGAAATTAGTTCGGAAATATTTAAAAATATTTTGATTTTATATGCGTATGTTTGGTTTGTTGCGTAGGAGTCAAATTTTCGTCCCCTCTCATAATTTAGATTATATAAATATAAGTTTATGAACAAAGTATTCATTTTAGTAACTGTCGGGTTTTTCATCATTTTAAATTTCCTATTTATAAGTAGCGTAACACCCCAAATATTTACAGATACGTTCCCTTTACTATTAAACGCCAGCCAGATGGCACTCTTCGGAGTGCCATCTGACTCCCCAAGTGGTAATTGGGGTAAGATTGCTAGTGTTATTGTGTGTGTGTGTGATAGGAAATTCTCTTTTTCCTTTGTAACATACTGTTAATGTGTTCTGAAATTAGTATTTTATGTGTGTTTGGTGCGGTCGTGGAACTTAAACATAATTAAGTATTTGTTCCTGTATATATTTCACTTTCTATGTAATTTTACCTAAAGATAACACACATGGAGGTCCACAGCCATTATTTTATAACAGATATTATTGTCATAAATATATATGTTTAATTATTGTAGCGACAAAGAGAAAAATTCAGCTTTAAAAAATTAATAATTTTCAAATTATTTCTTAAATAATTTTGCGATTAATAATATTGGTTTTTAGCAACATTTTTTAAAAATTTGATGAAGGTTTGCTTAATATATATATATATATATATATATATATATATATATATATATATATATATATATATATATATTATTTAGGAGAAATATTTAAAAAATTCCTTTTAATATATTTATGTTTTCAGACATAAAAAAATGATAAACACATACTCTATGCATTTTAATACAGGGAATTTCGAACCATTATTTTCACAAAATCATTAATATCTCTGAGATTATATCAAGATTAATCATACGTCGCAATTTTAATACTGATTTTAAAACATTTATTCAAAAACTGAGTCAGACTACAGCTAAGCACATAATTGTATTCGGAAATGCAGAAAGTCATTGTATTGTGAAACATCAATGAAAGTTAAATCTTTTCATTTGTTCGTAAATCACAAAATTATACGCAATATTTGATAAGTAAAAGTCAAAAAGATTTTTTTTAAAAAGCAGATAAAAATCATTATGTCAGTCTTTTTTTAAATTTTCCGCATGACTTGTACTTTTCCAACAGAGCTATAGATTCAAAAATAGAGAAAAATGTTTATGTAGTCTATCTTTAAGAACGAAGAAGTAGTATCACTCAGAAACTGCGAGTGGAGTTCTACGACAAATTTACTACTTTATCTTGTCACAACTATCTTAAGCCCGGAATGAAATGGAAGGATACTCAAATGGGGCTCTCAGCACTGTTTCTTCCTGCCTAATCACCAAGCAAGTCTACAGAAATACACATACCGTAGGGATTTCAAAAATAAACTCTCAAAATATTACCCTACGTAACGCTTTCAACCTGTTGACAGACTTTTTTAACCCTCTCTTTTTTGTGAATTATTTGCAATTTGGACTCTTACCAGTCCTAACACACGAGTTAAGTTGTCATGGAAGAATCGTTGAACCATAGAAATGAAGACGCCCAGTTGCTGAGAACGGATCGGGAAACGTTAACGACTGGGTTTACGCTGTGTAATTTTATCTGATAATAGCTGTTTTACTTCCAAAATATTTTCTTTTTTTTTTGTATTTGAGGATAGAGGGAGGTTTGAAAAATCTTCCAGATGGCAACTTGATTAGGTTTAATTCTTGTTGTTGGATGCCTTTCTGTCCATAGACATAATTTAGTGTCAAAAAGCGAAAGGGAGGCTTAAAAAATTACTAGTTTCTTTATGGAACCTTATTTTCTTTAGTTTTTGAATCTCAGCGGAACGTCTTTTGAAGTTTATTAAAGCTTATTTTACTAAATGTATTATGTTATTTTTTAAGTCAATTTTGTTTTTAGTGAATGGAATACGGTCAGATATTTAAGTTATGATATATATGCTTAAAATGTTTATTTACGATTTATATTTTTGGATAATGGGATTATTTTTTTATTTTAGGTGTTTTCTAAAAATAAAATCTAAGTTTGGAAGATTTTTTTAATTCTTTTAATAATTTTAAAAAAATTCTAATTTTGTTAGTCTGTGGAGAGTAGCATATTTTATTGTACTTCTCATTTCACTTCGCATGAACCAATTCGTTTTTTTTTTCTTGTGTAAAATATATCTAAATTTTTGTTTTCTTTATTGTACCTGTATATTGTAAAACTAAGGTTTTTTAGAATCTCATTTTTTTAAGTTATAGAAATCGTTCTTTTATAAAATTTTTTCAAAATCTTAAAGATGCAACGTAGTTTTATAGTTTAAATGTTTGTAATTACGATGATTAAATAAATTCATTTGAATATTATAACTTATTCAATATGAAAATTTAATTGTTTATTTAATGTTGAAACTAATTAAACTCTGCTACTTATCACAGTAGGCGAAGACAGCTTTAAGCGATGTTTCACACTCAGAACAAAAAAAAATTCTTACGTTATAACTTCCACAATTCAGTGTCCTAAGAATTTCCTAGGAAAATGAATCAAACAAAATATTCTTGTTTGCCACAAAAATGACAATTTTTAAATGTGTTAACTAAAATCATTGAAATGTAGTACATAACGAAATTTATGGAATTAGAAGTCATTCAATAATCTCGACAATGCATTTAGTGTCGCTTCGATCTTGCTATTTTAAATTAAATTTCTTTCACTTAATTTTATGTTACTTGAAATTAATTTTTCTGAATAAACTGTATGCAATAGTTAGGCAAGAAATTAGCGTTATTTCTCTCTCTATAGTGAATATTAAACCCTACGTATTCTAAAGATCGTTCTTTAAAGATGTTCTAGAAAATTGATTTAGTATCCACATCATACTAATTTGTTGATACCCAAGAATGTCCCAAATTGTGAGTCAGAGATAATTGTATTTGTTCTGGACATTACACAAAATTTCTGGCATTTAATTTTTTTCAAAATGATACATTCAGTTTTGATCTGTCCAGACTTATGCCTCAGAGACTTGGGCATTGACACGTGATGAAAAAGCCTTGGGAATTTTCGAGAAACAAATCTTCCGTTGCATTCTTTGTGGGGTCCAAGTGAATGGAGTATGGGGAAGAAGATCTAATTTAGGACTATAAAATTTACAAACAACCTGATATTGTAAAATTCGTCAAATAACAGAGACTTAAATGGGCTGGTCATCTGGCTAGAATGAATGAAAATCGCTACTGCAAATAGACGTCGGGGCAGACCCCGCTAAGATGGATTGATTGCGTCGAAAAATATTCTAATATTTTATGGGTTAAAAACTGGAAAACAGTTGCCAAAAGTAGAGATGCCTGGAGAAGACCAGGGTCCATCTAGGGCTGTTGAGCCATTGAAGAAGAGGAATATTCAGTTTTACATGACCGTGCAATACCCAAAATTTACAATTCTTTAAGTAATAGAGGGGAAAAAGTTATTCTTTGAAATGATATTCATTATTTTGCTGCTTTGTGAAATTTAATATTTTAGATTTACACTTCAAAACTATACTTTTAAGAATGATTCTTATATTCTTAGATCCACGTACTTAAGCATGGAATAAAGTTATAATTTAAATATTCTGAAAATACATTCTATATATATCTGTGTGAGAAAATGGCAAACACACAGACTATTTAAGGGGTTTACATTTAAAAAAAAACGCTGTGACGAAACAGCCCAGGCGTAATTTTTATTAAACAAAGTTAAGAAAGCCTTTGGTATATGAAAGAAGTTTGAACCCTCTAACACCTGTGAAGGTCAATGATGTGAGAGAATTTTGGTGAATTTATATAATCCATGATTGTACCTATTACAAAAACTAGAAAAAATTATTTTAACAAAGCAACATACACCAAATGCATCATTTATACTGATGTGCGTTGTGTTTAAAATACGTTATTGATGTGAAAATACGTTATTTTATTTATATAAAGGCACATGGCTAAATATTTTTTAAACAGTCAATAAAACCATTATGTATTGTCTTAGGATATCAATTATTTAACCAACTGATCCTTCAATAGAAAATTTTTTTAACTCATTTGTTAACAAATGGAGCACATTTACACTAAAAAAATAAAATACATTTAATTTAATTTTTATCCATCTAAGATAATAAACGGTGGCATTCAGACTAAGAGCTATGTCTTACAGTTGCTTTAAATTGTATACAAAGAAAATGCAAGGAGCTCCTAAAGTGAAGATTTGTCGTCAGGGAACGTGAAAAAAAATTCGACCTCAGACAGACATG
The DNA here is from genome assembly GCA_019973935.1 of Trichonephila clavipes. Taxonomy (NCBI): domain Eukaryota; kingdom Metazoa; phylum Arthropoda; class Arachnida; order Araneae; family Nephilidae; genus Trichonephila; species Trichonephila clavipes. Next base: position 115,499 of record BMAU01015763.1, on the reverse strand, counting down.
TTAAAATTAGAAAGCACGAATAATGAGATAATAAATTTTCACATGACCCAGCTCTTGAGTGTTTATCACATTTAAGACCTCTAACTATCATTGTGTCTCTTTGTGGAGCAGCTGTTTGTTATCAGAGTTTTAAGATGTAAATTAGAATAATATTTATATTAACGGTTACATAAGTAATAAGTTAGTATGCACAAAATTTTTTAATTCTTTCTTTTATCTAATTGAAAACAATGAGAGAGAAAAAAATCAGTCTTAATTTTGTGTATTTATTCTAGCTTGAAAGTATGTAGTTTAAAAACATAAAAATAATAACTGAGTTAAAATTCAAAAATTTTTTATTTAAAAAAGTTAACATGCGAAATTTTTGTATCAGATAAATAAAAAAATTTGCATTATTTAATTATTTTTTTCTCTGTATTTTTTCCGTACATTAATTCTACATTTTTTAACTGAAATCTGGGCATTTTTTAAAAATATAAGAAAAAAACTATTGTTATTATCATTTTTTAATAAAAATGTCTTTTTTTTTTATTCTTCAAAATTGCACAAAAGTTTTTTTTTGAAATAGCAGTTCTCATCGTTTTTAGAAAATTTGTATCTTAATGAGATGCTAATTAGGCAAATTAACTCTCATTAATTATTTATAATTTGTCAAGCTTTATGGTTCAACAGCACAACAAAAGTATTTAAAAATAACAACACGGGAATACGAGAATTATAATTCATATCCTCATGGTGAATCAAAATGAAAGATGTTCTTGTTAGTTATATCAACGTCGCACTGCAAAGTTGCTTAAGAACTACTGTTGACGGGCCTCATAATTTTGAACCATGATCAAGTGACTAGGAAGGCACTTAAGATGGCAACCTCTCTTCTAAGTTCCACACCAAATTAACGGGAGGACGTCTGAGCATTGCGGCCTTCTTTACGCAGCGGGTCTCCAGTGGTACTACACTCGAGCTCATGAAACTCCAGTCACGAGTCCGAGACCTTGACCACTGGTCTACCGTGGTCCCGTTAGATACTCTAAATTAACAATTTAAGTTTTTAAAAGTGAAATATTTAACTGACAACGTATAATAAATCTCCCTATGCATAATTGCAAATTCAAATTATTCTTCCATAATTTTTGTTGCAATACAAAAATATCTTTCTGGAGGGATTGTGGTATAACATGTTATAGTCCCCCCTTTTTTTTTAAAAAAAATAATACGTTGCCTATTTTTTCCTTTTATTTACGTTAAAAGAAAACATATCAAGTAAGGAAAAACTAAGTCATTTATATAAAAACTTTCAATTTTTTTTTTCTTAAAAATCTCCCCATTGCGATTTGTTTTTGAACTGAATATTATACTTTTTCTATTAATGCTTATCATGTATATTGATATTAACTCATTTTATTAATATTCTCAACATTTAAATGAATAAAACGTATAAAAATTTAATATTAGGGATTTTTTTAGACTAAAAGGACATTAAAAAAATTAAAACCTTTCGAAAGTGTTTTACTTATTTTGTGGATTAGATATGATTATTTACTGGCGTCACATTCTAAAGCAGCTCGAGGACTACTGGCGATGAACATCACAATTTCAAACTGTAGTCAAGGACAACACCTGGGCTGTGGCAATCCACTTTCCAATTTTCCATTCTATGAAAATTTAAAGATCTTAACTATCGCTAGATTTGACACTCAGTGTTGTCTGAAATTTTGAGGGGAAATTTCAAAATACTGAATCCATATAGAGAATACATGGGCAAGATTGACCGAGAATCATAATGATGAATGGGGATCGTTATTTGGCACTTTCAGCGCGGCAGCCTTTAAGTTGTATATTGCTAATGTAATCCGAGATTCATGATATGCAGTTGGCGGGAGAATTCATAAGATAGGGCTCAGAGGACCCGCTATTTGTGACCCGCTCACAGCAGTACGCAAGAAGGCACATTTAGCATGGTGAGAAGAACATACGCTTTTTTCACCAGATTTCAATGAATTCGCATGCCTTATACTAATGAGTCTAAATTCAGCCAGTACCACTGATTTCTCGTGTACTGATATCTGGGGAGAGCAAACATTTTGTTACACGGCTGCACATTCATGAATGTGTTTGACAACGGTTTCCTGAATGTTATGACGTATAAACAGGAGATTTTAGAGCCCTATATTTGACTTTTCAAAGACTCAGTTTTTCCTGGGTTCTTGTTGATGGACTGAAATGCTAGTCCACAAAGGCTGCAGCTGCCGACAATTATCTGAAAAGTGAGCATATTCGTTCTTGGAGTGACCATCCAGATATCTTGACCTTAGCTTTATAGAACATGGCAGTGACGCGTTTGGGAAAGCTATTGTATCTTGTCATCTCCGTTCGGGAACCTGCTAACTGTTCAGTATGCTGTCACACTGTGAAACGTTTACCTGTAAGAGGGAGTCCCATATCTCGAATTAGAATTATTTCCAGTTCGATATCGTAACGCGGATTTTGGATATCTTTGCATCATGAGCTTTATTGATAATCATGTATATAACTAATGACTTTTGAAAAGCTTGTCTTTTTCTTTGTTATAAACGTGTAATCAGGCCGAATTTCATTAAAATTTGCCTTTTAATTCTTCAGATATTTGACATAATGTGCGTAATATCTTAAGTTCGCACGCGTACCTTTATATATAATTCTGTGCAATCTTATCACTAATTTTCCTGTCGTATTACGGAGGCTATTTCACTTTGTCCTCTACGGTCTTGCAATTTCCTTGATTAACGCTTAAGTTAGCACTACTGTAATTTAGTTAATTATTAAAAAGTATATATATATATGTGTGTGTATCAGTATAAAAAGAAGCGAGAAAAAATAGATACTATTAATAAATGTTTAAATACTTTATGTATTTATATTAATATGGAAAATGAAATTAAGTGTATTATACTCCCTCATGAAACAAAAGGGTACGGACTCTCCTTTAAGTAATGAAGATTATGATTACAGGTAGATTTAAGGCTTACATGTTCTAAATATTAGCGTTAGCGTACACAGACCTCACTTATGGGTGCGGGTCCAATCTAAGAAACATGTAGACGAGAGCCCCGAGTAGTAATTTCTATGATAAAAATTAAAAATCTGTTGGTCATATGGGGTGTTTGTTTGAACCGCCAAACCCCACCCTTATGTGTGCCACTGAGTATTAGTAATGGACTAAATTCATGATGGTCACATGATAAAGACAATCACGTGTTTTCCATTGATTAAAAATCGACTTGATTGAATATTAACGTCTCACTGTTCAGCTACACGAGGGCTTTTGGCGACGGACCACGTAATTTTGAACCATGGGCAAGTGACGTGGACGACACCTGAGCTGGCACCCCATCTCCTAACTACCACACCACACCAACGAGAGGACGTTTCAGCACTCGACAGATTTAACGTGCATCGCTGCCCTACACGGCGTGTCTTTAGTCTTTGATTGATTGATTGATTGAATATTAACGTCGCACTGTTCAGCTACACGAGGGCTTTTGGCGACGACCACGTAATTTTGAACCATGGTCAAGTGACGTGGACGACACCTGAGCTGGCACCCTCTCTCCTAACTACCACACCACACCAACGGGAGGACGTTTCAGCTCTCGACAGATTTAACGTGCATCGCTGCCCTACACGGCGGGTCTTTAGTGGTACTGGGCTCGAACTCGTGACAAAGCAAGCCACGATCCGATACTTATACCACTCGGCTACCACAGCCACTAAAAATAGACATACTAGTTGTTAAACTTGTAAAGCTTAGATAATTTTTAATATTTGATGATTGGGTAAAAAGTTCACGTGTTAAAATTCTTCAAACAGTTTTCAAAATTAAAAAAAAAACTTACATTATACGAATACTTTTAAATTAAATGCATTTTGTTTAACTATGTGCATTATTATACCGTTAAATAATAAGTACTTTCTAAAAGAAAGTTTCTGCAAAAAGTTTGCAACTGTAAAGCACATGATTTAATTGGCTGGAAACGCATGATTATATTTATGATATAATTATGACGTCGCATTAATTTACTAATTGATTGGCTGAAAACACGTGAATGAGTTATTATGTGACTATGACCTCACATGAATTTAGCCAATTAAGGAAAATTTTGCATAACAAACGTGTAAGTAATTAAAAGAAAACATATAAAAACGACAAGGGGAGAGGGAGAAGAATATCAACTCAAGATAAGCTTTGGTTTTAAAAAGGGGGCATCGCGACAACTTATGTATAGACCTCGGATCTACATAAAACCTTAAAAATCAAATTATGAAGAACAGCGATAATTTTTATCTCAGGTTGCTTTGAATTAAGTGGTTTCTTCGTAGAACAAACGCATTGCGAACTAGAGCAATAATTATAATTGGGATAAGTACAGTAATGCATCTTTGCTTGGGAATGAGTTGAGTTGAGTTAATATTAACGTCGCACTGTTCAGCTACACGAGGGCTTTTGGCGACGGACCACGTAATTTTGAACCATGGTCAAGTGACGTGGACGACACCTTGGCACCCCCTCTCTCTAACTACCACACCACACCAACGGGAGGACGTTTCAGCTCTCGACAGATTTAACGTGCATCGCTGCCCTACACGGCGGGTCTTTAGTGGTACTGGGATCGAACTCATGACATGCCTGCCATGGTTGGATACCTTAACCACTGGGCTACCGCAGCCCCTTTGCTTGGGAAAGAAAAGGCTGTTTAAAAACTAAAGAAATCAGTTTTTACTGGCCTTGCCCTTCTATCGTGCACTTCAGAAGGATGCTTTTCTTTTGTCCCCAAAATAGCATCTGCATTAAAGAGCGAGTTAAAAACAGTCAAAACAGACGATGAAAGTTGTTGCTCTAGTTAAATATGAGCTGAGTAGCGTGGAAATTTTGGCGATGTGTGAACTGGTAAATGTCAAGCCTATTTATGAAGCATAACTTTTCAACCTTAATTACACTCATTTTCATCGTCGACTGAAAAAAAATGCGCTTTTGTAATCGAAAATATTTGAAATGTTAATTTTTCGAAGTGCGTTACGTTTTGTTCTTTTACGAAAGTTTTTCGGCACCTTAGTTGTTCTTTTCTTTGCCGAACATAAACGATTGTGGGTGTGACGCAGTCAATGAACTTATAAATTCACTCACTGTCGGTCATGAATGTGATGTATGATCCAGTTTTTTGAAAAGTTGCCAATTTCGCATTTCACTTTCGAATGCGCCTTTTTACGAGAGTTTTTTTTAGATAGATTAGATAGAACGCGAATGATTTGTTGCAGCCACACACCCCTCTCCCATGGCATTTGATCTTCAAATATAACTGTGGTTTACAACTATTATGATTATTGTATTTTATGGAAGATTGATTTGATTTTACTTTACGTTGCGCTCTGAAGTAACTCGAGGGCTACTGGCTTTGGATCTCGTAATTTTGAGCCCCAATCAAGCGATGAAGACGACACCTGAGCTAGAACCCTCACTTCTAACTTCCACACCACGCCAACAGCCTGAGCTTCGACATATTTAACGTGCATCAGCCGCTTTTCCCGGTGGGTCTCGAAAGGTTTTAGGGCTCGAGCCTGTGAATCGGCGCCATCTACTAAGACGTGGCCGTGAGCATTCGTTTACTGTGGTATTCGTCTACTATAACTCGTACTATTGTATTGTATAATATACAAAACTGTGCTAACATTACAATGAGAATAAAATAAAAACATAATTAATAAGACATTGTTACAAGTAATTGAAAGACAAATATGTGTGTACGGCAATTCTTTTTTTTTTGGGGGATGGGGCAAATGCTATTAAATTACACGAATTATATTCATTTTTTTTTTTTTGCCTGATAAAGGTTCTTGAGAAACTTTAAACCGAATATAGATCTAAATTAAATTTTCGTTTTTATAGGCATTTTAGCTCATAAATATTGCACACAAAACAAGAGTAAAACTTTTAGTTTCAGCTGCTTTGGGATTTAGCGTACAGCGTCGTCTCTCAAAAGCGGTATTTTGTTTCTTTTATATGCTTTATCAATCAAACATTGTTGATGCATATAATTTTTAATGATGTTACTTAAATATATTATAGGATGGTGATTATATGACAGTTAAGAAAATTGCAAAAAATTGAGCAATGCGTAAAAATGTTAACATTATTTCAATAGCGAAGTTGTCGAACTGTTTTTCTTATTTAAAAGTTTTTATTTATTCGAACTAAATTTTCTTTTAGTTGGTTTATGTTATAAAGTTCTATTATGTTCTTAATACTTTATGTTCAACTATGGTAATAAGGCATCGATTTACGAGATTTTACTTGTGGCTTTTCTTCAATCATTGTTTAGCTGAGAAGAAGCATATTGTGTTTTTCTAAATAATAGACTTTATTCCTGCTTGAATGGTTATATTACTATCAAAATATGCTTTATTCAATAATAATTTATTTTTTAAATATAAAATCGTAAATGGTTCACATTTTTCCCATTTTAAACTATCCGTGAAATTTTTTAGAGTACAATTTCTGATCACTGAAAACGTATGAAAACAGAAGAGGGTGTATGAATTCGAATATGTTCCATCCAACCTGTTATATTCTAAAATTAAGGAGCTTCTGATTTTTAAAAAAAAATTATACATGCTAAGTCCTTGGAAGCAATAAATATATGTATATAATCACAAAAAATGGATTTCAGTACTTTATTTGTAAAAGAGAAGTCAGGTTAAACTTTTCTTTCTGTTTTTGTACAATTTAGAATGTTTTAAAAAGAAATTATTCGTCCATAACTTTTCATTAGACTTGCTGATGCTTCGGTAATGTTACCTAAGCCTCCTTCAAATTTCCCTAAAAGCAACTTATATAAATTCCTTTTAGGGTGCAATTGACCGCATTCAATCAAAAGCTTTGTTGCAATAAGTCACATGCAAGTGTCAAGTGTAGACTTTCAAACCTGAATGGTTTTGGCCCCCTCTGGTTTCCATTCATTTTTTTTCGCAGTCCAGAACTTTTTTGATACGTTTCGAGTCGGAGATCTTTTGAAGTGGATTGTTCAGGGGTCTTACAAGGGCTTATTTGTTCGTTTTTTCCCCTTGTAAAAGACGTAAGTTAGTCTTATATATGGCGTTAAAGATCCCCTCTTTCTCTTTCGGAACGAATTTGAGGTCAGTTTTTTAAGAGTAATTGAAGTTCTCTCCTTCCTCCCTCCTGGTCTTTTCCTTGAGAAAGCCAACATGGTTAATTTGTTGCACGCTACATTAGTTAGCTCCATGAATAGCTCGTCTTTGTGTGAATCAGTAGATGATGGGAATTGTTATGTGATTGTATATTACCGCTATTTTTTTGTTGGTTGCAAACCATACATTAGCCACTCATTTTACAGATGTGTAACTATTGTTTAAGTTATCCGAATTCTTTCTTAAAAATGTAGAAGTGCCAAAGCGCCATTCGTAATTTGTCATCTTATGTTTTATGGCAGGGAAAGCGAACCACTGGCACGCGTGCCATTGATGGCATGCGACACAATATTTTGGGCATGCCACCGATCAAAACGGTTTGCATTTTCATTCAAAATAATAAAGTTCAGTATGAAGTGTTACGAACAAACACATGAGTAATGGGTCGCAGTTTTCAGCGATATTTTCTCTGTTCAAAGAATTATCGGAAAAATGTTAAAAATTTTTAAACATTTAAAAAACTTGTTTTTAAACCAAGTTTTTTAATTACATCTAATAAACTGAACTTTACCCAATTCGATTGGTTGGAAATTGAAAATTTTCAAATGCAATTGATTAATTTCCAGTCGAGTTTCAAAAATTTTTTGAAAAAAGGAGAAAGTTGGAATTGTGTGATTAAAACGGAAAGAGAGATTTACAAGCAATATAAGTAAAAATGCTATCAATGAAATCTCGGAAACAGAAAATTCGATTTTAGACACATTTAACTGTTCGAAGAAGCTGGGTCATGCTGTTTTAACCATATTTCCATCTACCCCCGCCTGCGAGTCATTATTTTCAGAGATGAATAACATTTAAAACTCGCTTAGAAACTGTTTGACAGATGACTCCAATTCAGCATGCAGTGTGCTAAAAGTAACACCTTCAATCCTAATATAAATTATTTTTCATCTAATCAGTAGTAGCAGAAATCACACTAATGTTACTTTAATTTGAATTACATATATAACTAAAATATTTACTACTATAAGGTGCAAAGTGTTTTTTTTTTTTTATTAACGAAATAAATAGAGTTTTTAGTTGTTAGTACTTAGTTTTATTATTTTCCCAATAATCACAAGTCAAAATTATTTGACGGCACGTCTATACTTTATTAAACATTTCTTTAGAAAAAACGGCACATTGATCCATAAAAGTTCGCCCATCCCTGATCTATAGTTTATTAGGCAAAAAAATTACACTTTATCGATGTTACTGTACGAATTATTATAGTCAGCCTTAAAAATAAATAAAAGTAGTATAAAGTATTCTGCAATATTTATTTCTAAACATCTAATATTCTGCTTAATTTTATAAGATTCGATTATCCGTAATTCAAATGCTATTTTAGCTAAAAAGAATATTGTATGCAGCTGGAATTATATGCAGCAAAGTAACATATAAAAACTATTAGCATTTAAAAATATCTTCATTTTCACATAAATTTTAATCTTTAATTTTAAAGCAAAATAAAAAAGATTAAAAACGTATTCACAGAATTTTTTTTGTATAGATTAGTATACATTCTTAAAGACAAATATTAACTATTAGTTTATTTCCATTGTTTATTTCTGTTAAAATCAGTATATGAAGAGGAATAACCTTGAAATATGCGTAATAAATATTAAATTCCTTATTGTAACTATTATATTTAAGTCTTGAGTCTATTATTCAACATCATATATAAAGTTTTAACCATTAAATATTATATACATACATGCATGTATATAGATTATATATATATTTCCTTTTACGATTAAACTTATCTTTAGTAGATATAAAAAATTTATCAGCATGATATTTTTTATTATCATGCTTCTAATGATATCGTTGAAGGAATTTTACACAAAATTGAAATTAAATTCGAAAATTTATACGAATTTTATAATTGCATTGTAGATAGATCTCACAATTTAAGATATCAGACTACGTTCGGAACCGTGATTTTCAAAAGCGCATAAATGGATAATTTTCATGATATTTAGTGTCACTTAGATTAGAATATATGCATAAAATTATTTTAAGGACATTTTGACAAAAAAAATTTATTTAAATACAATATTTTGGCAAAAAACTAACTTAGAATAATCTTTTTTCCAAATGTTCTCCTTTTGTGAAAAATGCTTCTATTAGAATAATATTTTGCCTGTATATAGCTCAGACCTCTGTTCAGAAGCTCAACTAGAATTTTTGAAATATATAACTTAGAAGTGGGTTTATTCCTATTTTACGACAACAGAGGGGCAAAATTTTAAGGGGAAAAACGCCAATAATTATTTCAATTGGTGGTAACTCTGAAAATAATGTGAATTTTTCAAAATTTGTAGTTGAGCCTCTGTAGAGAGGTCTGAGTTATATACAGACAAAATATTATTATAATAGAACCATTTCTCACAAAAGGAGAATATTTGAAAAAAAGATTATTCTAAGTTAATTTTTTGCCGAAATATTGTGTTTAAATAATTTTTTGTCAATATGTCCTTAAAACAATTTTATGCATGTATTCTAATCTGAGTGACACTAAATATCATGAAAATGATCCATTTATACGCTTTTTTAAAATCACGGTTCATAACGTAATCGGATACCTTAAAAGATATAAATAATTTCTTCAGAAAAAAATAATGTTTCATCGGAGATATCTTTCATTTATTTCATGCATATTTTCTCGATTACTTATCAAATTTCGGTCGTAAAAATAAACATTTGCTATTCTTCTACTCTTATTTTATCGCTCTATAACGGAAAACGTGTCGTAAACTGATCTCAAATATGACTTCAAAAGGATGTCTTACATTGAATTGACTGAGCTTTGACGGATGTTGGAGAAGAAGATGAATGAATTACAAAATTAACTGCCTCCTTCTCAATTGCTTGTAATGGCAAGACATGAGTTTAATATTTGTTTGCTCTGATGAGTGTATCTCCACTTCCTGATTTGGATTAGGCGATCTCTCGGTTGCATGTATAACAGACAGTAAAAGGGGATAGGGAGAGAAAAAAATTGAAAGAGGAAAAAGGAACATTATGTAGCATTTAAAATAAAACTGTGAATTAGCTTGAAGTTTAGTTAATGAAATAGTTATAAATGAAGAATAACTACTCTCTGATTAATTAAGGTAGTCCGACTATCCTAAAATCATAATTTTTTTGAAAAAAAATGATTTCTATAATTTTATTTTATAGACCATCTTATTAGCTTTATAAAAATACCATGTTTTTTTTATTTTCCATTCACTAGAACAAAAATTACGAGTGTTTTAGTAAAAGCAAATGCCAAAACTTTACATAATATATCAAACTTTAAAATGCGTTGTACTCGAAATGTGTGTTTTTTCTCCGAAAAGCTGAAACGGGGCAGTGATTGCTCAAAAGTTCTTAAAATAATATGCTGAAATTTTTTGTTTCTGTTCTGTATAACAGTTGAAGTGTTTTAACCTTCAGATTTATCAATTACTGCTTTATTACAAAATTTACAGTTCTTTATGTGAATATAATCAGTTTTTTAAGCGATTTCATAGAATAACTAAGATAAAGAGTTCTCTAGCTTTTCTAAAAATTAAAATATCTCATTTCTGAAGGTTATTTAAAAAGAAATAGCAAATAGATACATCAAAATTGAAAAATTGAGAATTCATTCATTTACTATCTGTACAGAGTGCGCCCAGTTTATGTAATTTTTGTCCATTTTTACCCATTTTAGTAGTAATAATTTATTTTTCTCTTCTTAATTTTAGCCGTTTTTCTTAAAATGTACTAAATACATCTAAAAACCACCAAAAAATCTCCATATCTCCATTTTTTTTAAAGTTGTCGCAAGTAGTCGGATATCTTTGAAATTTACAAATTGTTTTCTGTGCTTGCCTGAATTAGCATTTAGGGATGGAGTTTTTGGGAACTATTATCATTTATGGAGAATAAAAACTAACTATATATTATGCACTTTGAATTAAAAAGTGATACACATTTATTTCAAATTCGGATTAATTAAATTACTAAATAACGTAATAATACTTATCAAAGAAAGTAGAGAAAATTTGTATGATTTTCTTGAATCATCTTAATGCTCTTTTCGTTTTCTTTCTTTTTTTATCTTTGCACGATTGTATTCTTTTTTTTTCTGCGAACAGAAAAATATTACCTGGAAAAACCTCTAAAGCTTAAAGTTTTGTAAATTTTCATAAATTGCTTTTTTTATTATCTTTTGTAATAAATTTTTAAGTAATTAAAGATGCAGTAGAATCCCGAAAACTCCACATTATCTGGATTGGAAAGTGGCCGAGTTTCAGGAAAACGCCGGGTTATCGAGAATAGCATTGAAAAAGAATACATACAAGTGCTTCTTCTGAAAATATTGTTCAGCACTAGTATGTATTTTTACTTGAGAACACAGCAGTAAATGCATTGCCAAAATACCCTTAAGCAAATGAAAAGTGCGTACTTTATGAAGGCATACAGCTTTTACTACATCAAAATTAAAATCAATGAATACATAGTATACAGTTATTTACCTGATCAGACACACCTCAGAAAAATACTTTATGAATGCATATAGCTTTATAATGAAAATTAAGCAGCCAACTTAGCAAAAATTGGCTACTTTTTTTAAAAAACAGAAATGCGTTACGTCGTGTTTTCTTCCATATTGCACTCCGCGTTTTGTTGCTTGATCTCGAAGGCGACGAAGGAACAATGAATCTATTCCCAACGCACCTTGTTCAAATTATTGAAGGGGTTTCGATAGTCTATAGTATCTCGGGATGTGATGTTTTAGAACAGGAGTGTTCAACATGTGGCCCGCCAGTACGTAAGTTGCGGCCCGCCAACTCTTTTTAGAAAAATTTTAAATATCAGATTTTTAAAGTTTTTTCATTTTGAAACTTATTTGAGGGGAAATATATATATGTATTTGCCTGTGTTACCTGTTCTTGTTTTAAAATAAATCCTTTTTGAAATGTCCTTTATATTAAAATAGATTTATATTTTATCAAACAGTTACGTTTGATTTAACTATAGTAAATTACTTTTTTAATAAATTTCGAATTGCATAATGTGCATACCCTTTACTATGGATGGTACATGATTCTCTGTATGTGCGACTTTCGTTTCTCCTCCCCCTTTTCTGTTTGGAGTGCCCAAAAAGCAAGAGGCAGTCAGAGATGATTTTAAAGTTTTAAAAAAATATTCTAGACCATTAAGATAAAGGACAATGTATAATTAATCGTTTGCGAATGAAAGCACTATCAAATTTCAACAATGAGTAACGAACGATCAATTCAATAGGAACACAGTAATTTTCAAGAAAATGGCAACTGTAATATTTTAAACATTATTTGCTCATTGTATTATTATATTATACAAACATTATTATATTATCTATGTCTGTATACATGAAAGATAATGAAAACAATTATAATAATTCATTCTGTTTTAAATTTTCACTCCAATAAATGTTTTTTTTGTTTCCAAATCTAATATAAAAGTACATATTTTTATGGGCGGCCCGCGAGTTTATAATGTTTTTCCAAAGTGGCCCGAAAGGTCATTTGGGTTAGACACCCTTGTTTTAGAAGTTTGTGCGGATGTCCTGAACGTTAACATCTTTATCATTTTCCGGCATTTTTTTCATTATCTGTAACAGTAGTAATAATTTCTGTATCAAACATTGGTTTTTTCAACCTGCAGTGTGGCCGAGTTTACGAGTTACTGGGTTACCGAGTACCGAGTCTTCGAGACTCTACTATAAATAATATACTCGAATTTTATTCGTAATATTTGAAAAGAATAACGTAATCTTTTTTTTGTATATAGATATAAACACCTTTTAAAATCATTTAAACTTTAAAAGAATATTATATATAAAAACAGTACAAATTATGTAATTTTTAATAATATTTTTACCTTAGAGTTTTTATCGTTTTAATTCAAATGCAATTATATCCATGCTTTTCAAATTTTCAATATTTGTGACACAATGTTCAATCATAATTTTCATCGCACCCCTTCCTTACAATAACAAGCATTGAATTCAATAATACTGTACTTTGACGATGCGACTTTAATTTCTTAAGTGGCACCGGCGTATATAAACGTCTCGCTCACCCAAAACGTTAATTGCCCCGGACGTATATATGCATGTTTCCGAAGTATGATCTTTTCTGTGCACTTCTATCCATAAAATACACGTGCCTACGTGGAAAACGGTGGCATTGGAAAGCGAATCGCGTAAATTTTTGTCTGCTGTCAAGGGATTAAATATAGACTGCGTAAATTATCAAGATAAGTGTTAATTTTTATGTATAATTTTATATATGATAAGCCCATGGGTTCAATGGTAGTTATTAACTTGTTCTTATAGTATTGTTCTATTATTTATGAAATGCATTGTGCATACTGATACATTTATAAGTTTATAATATCAGTGTAAATGTGTATTTTATTTTTTATTATGTCGGAATGTATTTTGTGTGTTTACTTTCAGTAAATTAATATTTTTTTTTAAAATAAACTTTTTCTCACGACTTTTCAATGTGCTCGCACCCCTCTAGGGGGGAGGGGTGCGCCCCACAGTTTGAGAAACGTTGAATTACATAAATTGGAAATCACCTCGCTGAAATACTGTGTTTTAATCTCTTTCAAATATTAATAATTTATTAAAAGAATAATTATACATTTTTTAAAAATTAAATTTATACTTAGCATATACTTAATTAATATTATTTGTTTAAAATATCAACATAATACCGAAGTATAAGAACGGAATCATTAATATAAGTAACATTTATATGTTACTAATATCTTATAGCTATATATGTCTATGCATTTTGCATACCTACAACATTTCACTTTTTGAAGAATATCAAGACTCAATATTAACAACTGAAAGAAGTTATATAAATTTAAACGATTATTTGTAGAAACGAGAAGCCATTACGTTAGGTAAATGCAGTAGGAGGTCTCAGATCATTTGTCAAATACTTGAATTCATTTTTTTCTCCTTGAGCTTGTCAAACCATTAATCATTTTGTAAGATATTTTTGAAGAATGACAGGATCTGAGTTCTAAAATGGTAACATATTAATATAAAGGTTGATAGGTTTGTTCTCTTTTTTAGAAATCTATGTCACTTTGAGTCTTTATTATGTAACAATGGCATAATTTTTTTGGACATACTTCAGAAAAATACATGCAAAAAAGCAATCCATAGTTTAAAGTTAATATAAAATGATTAATGTATATTGGTCTGTAAAATGATTAATTATTAAAAATACAATGAATTTTATAAATAGAAACTAAATGAATTTTTTATTTGCCTTTTTTTCATGCATGCATTAATTTCAGTCTTTGCAGAAAAAGTTGCTAGCATATTAAATTTTAATGATCGGATTCAACCTTAAAGAAATAAATATCTTTCGAACACATTCTTTATAATATTCCTTTATAAATAATTAATTTATCGAGTTGTTTTTATTTTTAATACAGTAATTTAATCTTGCTTTTGTAACTCAGTCGATTTGGATATAAATAAAAAATTAACCAATTATCGTCTGCTTCTTTGAGTGATGATGAAATATAGTTCATATTTTTATTTGGATATTATAACTTATAATAACATGAAATATTTTTTATTTTTATTTTAGCGAGATGTTAGAGCTCAAAAGTAGAACAATGAATGTTTAAAAATGGTTTTATATTACTTGTTTATTAATACTATATTCTCGAAATATGTAAAAATTAAGTTACGGTTCAAGATTAAATTTTTAAAAGGAATTGTTGAAATGAAATTTTCTTGTAAATATATCTTGTTAATAATTTATTTTTTTTATCACTTACTCTTTTGCTTCTTACAATTTTGAACTTGTTTCATGCAAATAGCTTTCACAATGCATCTGAAAATGAATTTTAGAATAAAATTTTGTTTTATTTAGACAGTAATATGTTTTAAAATATCATGGAGAATTATTTGCTGATACAAAAGGAGTTTTTCTTCTCCATGTTAATTAAATTATTTTTATTCAGTATTGTGATTTTTTTCAAAATGTTTGATTTTTGTTAATGAAAACAATCTATAAATATGATTAATTTCACTTAATACTAAAAAATAAAAAGAGATAGTTTTTAGGGATAAAATGGACAAATATTAATATTAAATTGACCTAAGTTCTGCATACACTCATATAATGTGTTTTTCAAGTTTATAAATATTTAATAAATATCGAAATTTTTCTGTGGGACACAAATTCCTATACTTTTTGAGTATAAAGGAGATTTGCATAATAATTTAATTTTTTTTCAAATTTTATGCAATTTTAATGATTGTGATGAAAAATCCACAATCATTTTCAATTCACATCGTATAGTTGGACCTCCATTTTACGAATCCTTCTATCTTGCGAACTTTTTTCTGAAACCAAGAACAAAAGGGTATTGAAAGATGAATCCCTCTGTAATGAATTTTCTATGTAACGAAATTTTTTTCGGGATTTAGTGACTTCGTTAAATAGATCTTGGACTGTATTTATATTTTAATCGCTTCTTTAATGTATGGAATTTCGAGTTCTATTACCGCTTATTCAATTTATTTTTATTCTAATATTGTTTTTTGACAAATCAGAGCGACAGGTCTGGAAACTTGGATAATTTTTAAGGGGGACAAGAAACATTATTTATGGATTTATATTAATTATTCAGAACAATGAAAATTACTACAATTGAAAAAAAAGAACCTGAAAATCGTGTCTTGATTAAATTTAAGTGAAAATTAAATCAATTCCTTTATGCAGCACGTGAGATTTTTAACATTCACCTTATCCTCTTCCCTTAATTTTAGTAACAATAGCAGCCATTTTCGGAATAATTTTACTTCGATTTACTTATGGAAATTACCATTTTTTTTTGTAATTCTGAAATTAACGAAGTAATGCAATAAGAAATTAAGTTAAAATTTGAGCATTAAAATATCTAAAATATTATGAAATTTACAAAATTGATATTATTTTTAAGTTAGATCCTCTTTACCAATATCATAGTTTAAAAAAAATTATGCATTTTATCATTTTTAAGGCTGTGCTTAAGTTTTTCGCAAACCGTTTTCAAGTGTTCCACAACGTAGGAAACTGAATAATGTATTACAAATTTTTAAAAAGAAAACAACTAAAAGCATTTTAGTTTTAAAACCCCAAAAAGAATCTTCTTATTTGGTGTGGGTATATGATACCTTAGTATTTTATAAACTATAAATTTATTATTCCGAAAAAAATATCATAAAAGGTTTGTTTTTGACGGTTTATTTTGGTTTAAAAGGTTTATTTTGTATATAGAACTCCATCCATATAATGATTAAAAAAATCTATTGTTTATTAAAGAAAAGAAAGTAGAATACAAAATATATTGCTTCAATAAAAACGCATTAACTAAAATAAAGATAAATATTGCATTAAATGTAATACTCTTTTATACTTAAAGTGAAATCTCAAAATAAAATGCTAATATTGAAGCAATTTTACACAAAAATGTATCCCGATATGTCATTCTCTAACATCTGATGCAGGCAGCGTTAGCGTATGATAATTATATCGTGCAACCATTACTCTTTCTTACAAGTTTCAAGAGTGTTCTTTACTGGAAGCTGAAATAGAAACCTCATTCTGTATTTCGAAATTGCTTTACATTTTCATCCGTGAGAAAAAGTAAAGACATATGGTCTAGATGAACCGAACAGAATACAAAGCAGATAGATAATTCATTAAGTTTGACCAGCTTGAATGTTGACTGTGCTATCTACACTCTGTTCAGAAATAGAAAAGTTTAATTTATTTTGCAGCCACATCTCCGAAATCTAAGTGTTTTCTAACAGGAGGGGCACACTTGAGGCTTTACCTGTCACACTACTTATTGGTAATTACCTCAAAAAAATTACCAAAGGAAATTTTTTTTCGCTTTTTTGTCTCGCCCCCTTTGGTGTTCTTTATCTTTAAACGTGGGGCATTTTAAGGGTGGAAGGTTCCAAAAGAATAGTTTTTTTTTATGTTGCAATGGAATTGTAGATGGAAAATATGGTTGCCAATGACAGGTATTGCATTTCTTTCTGTATCTATAGGTGTTGTTAAATGTAATTTTGAACTATTTAGAGCTTCTGTAGGAGGATTCTTATAGGTCAGAACAGTTGAAAAACGGACGCAAAAAGTATTTAACGTAAAAAAGAATAATAAATAAATAAAAAAAATGAAGTACAGTATATAATTGCAGCCAAAAAGTTCCTTTCATTTCTCTTCATTTGGTGGCAGCCGGAAATGGTTGTCTAGGACTTCCCCCAATTCCTTTATTTACTCTCTCTTTGTTAAAATTTTTTCTCGTCTTAGTTAATAGTTTAGTTTTCAATAGACTGTATGAAAAAAAATACTGGTAAAATTGGTAGTTGTGAAAATTTCTTCTTTAAGGTAATGAAGGATATTTGAAGAAATAATTGCTACTCTCTTCTCTCTGCTTTTTGATAATTTCGTTATAAACTTCAAGATATTTTGCCTGAATGATTTTATGAAGTATCTACAATAAAACGCATTATTTTTAATCTTAAATATTCGACTAAGAATTTTTTAGACACAGCTTGATGATGTTTTACTGTGTTTTTAAATTCTTTTTCAATGGGATGAATTCATATATGTCACATGATTAATACAAATATGTATTTGCCATTGAATTCAAAACTGATATTAAACCTGTATTTTTTTTTCTACTGGAAAAATTTAGGTAAAAATAAAAATCTGATAGTTCCGTAAAGATAGGCATATCTTACAATTCTTTTAAAAAGTTTTCAAAATTAAAAAAACATTCTTATGCTATACGTGTACTTATAAATCAAGTGCATTTTGCCTAACTATGAGCGTTAATATTATTGATACACACAAAAGAAAGTTTCTGCAAAAAGCAAAAATTGGCAACAGCGAAGCGTATGAACTGATTGGCTGGAAACATATGATTGTATTTACCTTGTGACTATGACGTCACATGGATTTAGACCATTGAGTTTTTAAATGGAAAGAAAACAATGACAGCTATGATGTGATTTATTTAACTATGGATTTTACTTTCAACTTTTTATTCACTACGCGCACGCACACATTTACACTACGCACACAAACACACATGCTGTTATTTTTATTTGAGAAAGTGACCTGAAATGTGTGTAGAGGCCATTACATATTATGCTTTAATTTATTTTAATTTCTAAAGTTTAATTTCTAAGTCCTGTCATGATGATGTTAAACTATCATTTTGAATTAATGGCTTACTTACACAAATTTTCACAATATGTTTTACGTTATTCGCATTACTTTATTTTTGTAACATGAAACATTGAATAACTTTAACAATTTAAAATTTAAGTTATGATAGAAATAATAGTAATAAGATATTTTTTAAAAAGTTCTTTTAATCATTTCAACTATATTTTCGAGGAGAACAATAGTAAAGTTTAGACACATCAAAATTATCTGTAAAACTGTATTGGCAAAAAAGCGTATATAGTTTCTAATATTATTTATTTCAGCTTATTCGTTGCATTATGTTATCTTTGTTTCTGTAAATAAGAATACTTTTGTTCCAATTTAATTTACATTCTTAAAAAACTTTTTTTAAGTAAAAAAAATTAAATTTTAATATTTTTATTAGAGATGTTTCTCTGAGCCATAATACATATTATTGAATGCATGTATGGATCTAAAAATTTAAGTGTAAATGAGTTATATGTATGTTATCCGGAACACATATCTCTTTCCCATCTATTTCTAATTCAAATTATAAGTAACAATAGTTATAGATTATAGAATCTCAAAACAAGGGCAATTATATAATATTACTTTCTAAAATCAGCTCTAAGTTAATGACTTTTCTTTAAAACTGCAAACCTTTTCTTTCACCAAGGAAAAAAGAATAAAATTGTTCGATATTTATAATGTGAAAGAAACTGATTTTAATCATCAGATTAAAACATGACTGAACTTTTATAAATGATATAAAGTTTATCTTCGGAGTTAATCGTAAAATATTTTTGTGGATTAATTATGATATATATAATGACTGTTTTATACCTACATTTTTTTCTAACTGATTATCGCCAGATAATCTGCTTTTACTTTAGGTAAATGAATATTAAATGATTTTTTTTGTTATATTATACAATTAATCATAGCAGCGTGAATAATATTTTACAATATGAGTCAAGATTGTTAATAAATTACCTCTTCGCTAATAAATTTTTTTTTATGATTATTAATAAACTTCGGGTGTGTGAATCGCTCTCTGAATTAACATCAGATCATTATCAAAGCATTAAGCCATTTTTTAAAACTGTACTGACACAAAATATATAATATAAATTTAAGTAGATTTAAGTAAATTTTTTTACTTTTTTTACTTATTTAAACAAAAAAACAGAGCTAGAATCTATTTTATTTGGTATCATATCATAAAATTATTTTGATAAGGCTTATGGTTAAAGTGGTAAGATTTCCTCAATTGATAAAGAAATGGGGGGGTTCTGCTTGAGGTGAGATGCCAAAAGATTTTATCTCAATAAGAAATTGAGTGAATATGAAACAACCTACGAGACGAGGCCAGATTTCAAAAGTGTGAAATGCATGCTGTATTGAATTCAAAGTCGTGGGCGGAAAGATATACTTTGACATTCCTTTAAATGATGCTCGGCATTGACCGAATATTCTTTTGATAAGAGTAAGAGTATTACGGTCTAATCGGGGAATATTTCAGATAATCATAAATCAGATAATCATGTTTGAAAAGTGAAAAAAATCATTCGTTTATATTATTTATGAGTTCAAATAAGATCTCATGATCATGTGTTTTAGAATTGATATTAACTCTATAAAATTAAACGGAAAGACCAGTTATTAAAAACTGGGTGAATATAGAACTTATTTTGAAAATGTTCATTATATGATACATATCTGAAATAATTCTGTAAAATATGATTTATTTTTTAAAGCAGTTATAATCAGGGTTTATCCTTAAAAATGATTGAAAAACAGACCTTGATGATCTAATATTCGTAACTGGAATTTTTCTTGGGAAGGTTATTTTTCTTAAGAGGACTTTTTAAATTCCATGTTATTGGGAAAAATTTATTAGAAAGAGACTAGTAGTCACAAAAAATAATTACAAACAAACTTTTCATGTACCAAAAGATAGAATTAAAGAAGTTATTGCACACTAAATTCTTAATAAAAATAATTAAATGTGTATGAAACGCAAATATTTATGAATGGAATAATTTTTTTAAAAAATTAAAGTATTATTTACAAATAAAGATCCTCATTTTTTAAATATTAACTTTTATTAAATTTAAGGAAACACCAACTAAATCTTTAGAAAAATTCGATACTTTTTTTTTCTCCTTATGAGATTATGTTTAGCTAATGAAAATTTCAATTCTGATCCATCAAAAAAACTGTTAAGAATTTCGACTGATTAAAGATTAAAACTTTAAGCAGATAAATCTAAGTAATCTAACTTATAACATTGTTATTTGTTGTTCTTTGGTGCAAAGGATGCCCAGTTTGATTAATTTGTTATCAATATTTCGAAAGAAATTTAGTGAAATCCTTGGAATGGTTAATTTTTTCAAAACTAACTTATTTAAGATTCATCCTATATCTCTTAATTTGTAAGAAAATTATCATATAACAATTTTTGCGAAAGATAGAAACTTATTTTTCTGACAAGTACTCACTATCTTGAGAGTTTCTTTTATATGTAAGGTTTGGGTAATATATAGCAATTCAGTGACAGTACTAGTTTCTCATCACTATTACATAGATTATATACATTCAGGTAAAAATTAGGCTACGTGAAATGTTTCAGTATACTCTTGGAATTAAAATTTATTTTGGAAAATTTTGATTCCATTCATAAAAGTGATTTGTGTGTTTGACAAAAACATTCTTTCTTAAATATCTCAAAATGATATTACTAGAAGGTCAATTGATGGAAATGAGGCGCACAAAGATTTTTTTTACAAAAATTCGTCGTCAATGAAGTTAGTACCTATTCAGTTCTCGCAAGGACTGAAACCTTCCCTTTCGACTGCTAACCGCACTGGATGCCATGTGTTCCGCAATTAAAACGGTAGCTTGCCGTATGACTTTGTGAAGCGCAAATCCAAATGAAGAGCAGTGTGAACCACTGGGTTCACCTGCGCTGTTCAACAAGAAGCGTGTGCAAGATGGGAGAAACGGTTGCTGGACTACTTATCGCTAATTACGAATGGAAGGGGGGTGGAACGTGCAGTAGTCGAGTGTCTGCCACCCCCCAACCTCTCGAATGATAGATGGCCAATGGGCATAATTCCATTATTCCAAATCCGTGCACCACAAATCTCGTTACAGGCCGAGAAACGTATTGCTTCAGCCCTCATTATATGGAACGAAATCCCCCCACGATGGTAAAGGGGGGGTTATTCGCCTGGTAATGAGGGCACTCGACGGACTTAGTATAACGGTGATAAACGCAGTCCAAGGGGTGGGAGAGCAGAAGTGGATACTCTGGAGGGATGGGGCAGAAATGATGTACGCATTTTCAAAAATCAATAGCTCTTCAAGCGGTGCGGGTTCGTTCTCTCTGGCACTTGGTGATAGTTTTGGAAGGAGCGTTTTCCACTTTTTTTTCCCCTTTTACTTTTATTCGTGAGTTTGAAGGGGATGTCCTGATTTAGATGATAACGAAAGTAGCCTGGTCGGAGGTTTTAAAAGTGGGCAGTGTTTTTTTGTTGATGCTTTTTTGAGAGGAAGAGATTAACTTCTGTGAAATCCTTTTATAGTTGCATTTCTTAAGATTCCTTGCCAATGATTTTCAAGCTATAGCTCGAAAATGTGCCAATGAAAGCGAGATATTTCGCACAAATAAATTCTTGATTTTTAATTTTCTGATTTTCTTTTGCATTTGTATCTGGATCGTTTTTTCTTCTTTTCTTTTAAGAGGACTTGGTACCCTAAAAATCACAAACCTACCGGTTTTTTTTTTATTTTCATTTAATCTTATTCTTTGCATTATTATCTTTTGAGTGATATATCACTTGTGCATGTCGGAAAGTTAGAAGTTGACTAAAACTTCATTTGAAAACAAATTAGGCAATTCAGCCACACCCTCTTTTTAGAAAAAAAAACAAACTAAAAAATGCGTTATGATAAAAAAATCTATTTTATAAATAGAAATAATAACTATAAAAAAGAATGTGTAGTATTAAAAGCAGAATATTTCCGAGGCAATACAATAATGTAATTTTTCTTCCTTGTGAAATGTGTGCATGTAAAATTTTTAAATTAAGGCATTTTATATTAATAATTTTATAATTTCAGTTCTTATTCCTGATATATTTTTCATACAAATGTAATACTTTAATATTTTAAGAAGAAAAACAGCTACAATTTCTGTCGTGACAGAAAATTTTTTTTTTTAACGTTTTTCTTGAATTTTCTGGTGCAATTAGTACTCTCTAAAACTTGATCATTTATAAAAAATGTGTGAGTTGAAAAAATATGAAAATGCAATTATTTTAAAGAAAAACGTATAACTAATATCTTAAAGTGGTATTTTAAGTTTAATTAAGCTTATAATAATTATTTTTTCAGAATTATAAACTTTAAAGTGGTTTTTCTCAGTTTGTGTTTTTCGAAACCTTAGTGCATTCAAAATGCTACTCCTACGACAATTACATACCAATCACTTCAATTTTTTCCTGCGTGTTAAAAATAAAGCATGTAATAAAATTAGGGATCCGTTTTGCTAACTGAATACTTTAAAAAAAAATGTAAGACATGTTTGCTTTTTCGTTGATTTTTAGCCTGTATATCAACATTTTATTTTTTTTCTCGAAAACGAATGAAGTTATTCTAAAATCGATCCCTAAAGTTGTTAAGAACATCCATAAAAATTTCAGGTCAAAATATTAATTTTTACAAAAGGAGTAGAATTTTAAAATTTTCCCAATTTTCTTCAAAAAATTTAAATTTTTCAAATTGTGTGAATAATATATGAAAATTTTCATCTGGTAACATTTTCTTGAATAGAAACATTGTATAAAATGCTAAAACATAATTTTTAAATACGTAAATAAAGAAGTTTGCTCAAAGGGTGCCAAGTCCCCTTAATATTTAGAAATGGTAATTTTTTTATGTGTTTCATTCCGAAAAAATGAAAAAAGATTAAAAAAAATCGATACAATTTAAATAACTAAAAAATCTTGCATTTTTCATTTCTTTTTATTTAAATTTACGTAAATTATATCACTTCTAAAACTAAAATCTGAATCATTAAATTTATCATTTAACCCTTAACTTCGCAATTTTTTAAATTTCGATGAAAAAATTATATCAGCTAGTTCTCAAGTAATAAAATATGAAAAAAAAACTAAGCAGTTTTAAATTGAATTTCAGTTATTTTTTTGTTTGTTGCAGAAGTGCAACATTGCGCAGTAGTGCTGTAAATTACAAAACTTTTTTTATATGAGGATTTTATTATTCATCATAAATTGTTTAAAATTCTTACCTGGTAATTTATTTCGTCAATAAACAAGAGGAAGCATACAATATAATGGATTCTTTTTATAGCAAAAACACAGTTCTTGAGGCATCAGAGGTTTTTATACTTGTTGTGATTTCTGGAAAAAATATACTTCCATCTAGTGACAAAATTAACATGTATTTCGTTGCAGTAATCTTTTTTTTTCTCGGATAAGTGCTTTGTAGGTAATTAAAAAAAATATTGAGTCTGTTAAATTAAAATAAATCATATGTTACAGAAATGCAGCACACTGTGCGAAGTTAAGGGTTAACATCTGTTTCGTTTTTTTTTCTTTTTATCAAGCATGTTAAGGATTTAATCCCCACGCACTGAGATAAATGTTTTACTTGTTATTTTACAAATGATATACAAATGCATACTTTGGAAATTTTTATTTCCTTTCCATATCGGCTCAAAACTTCAAACAAATATTTTGATGAATTCAGAGCTAATTAAATATTCATTAGCTGTCTCCATATTACTCATATTTTGCTGAATTAATATTGAACTGAAAGTCAAATAGAATTACTAAGTATTACTTAATATATGCTTAAGATTTTTTGTGTATTGAATATACACACACAAATGTACTTATGATCATTAAAATATACATTCATACTTTTTAATACAAAACATTATTCCTTTTATATAATGTAATAATATAAAGGGTGTTTTTTTAGAGGTATATAACCTTAAATTGCAATAGAACAACGATGTATTATTCGATTGACATGAATTTTTTTTATACGAAAGATAATCTTGTGGCATTACATTTTAAATATGATTTCTGGCATATGACTGCCACGGCTTTCTCGGATGTAGTCCAATCTGGACGTCCAATTTTCGATGAATTTTTCCAACATTTGTGGCCGTATATCGGCAATAACACGGCGAATGTTGTCTTCCAAATGGTCAAGCGTTTGTGGCTTATCCGTATAGACCAATGACTTTACATAGCCCCACAGAAAATAGTCTAGCGGTGTTAAATCACAAGATCTTCAAAAACGATTCAATTCACGATTCAAAAGGCCAATTTACAGGTCCAAAACGTGAAATTAGGCGGTCACCCAACGTGTCTTTCAATAAATCGATTGTGGCACGAGCTGTGTGACATGTTGCGCCGTCTTGTTAGAACCACAGCTCCTGGACATCATGATTGTTCAATTCAGGAATGAAAAAGTTAGTAATCATGGCTCTATACCGATCACCACTGACTGTAACGCTGTGGCCTTCATCGTTTTTGAAGAAGGATTCCACCAGCCCATAAAGCGCACCAAACAGTCAGTTTTTCTGGATGTAACGGTGTTTCGACATACACTTGTGGATTAGCTTCACTCCAAATGCGGCAGTTTTGTTTGTTGACGTAGCCATTCAACCAGAAGTGCGCTTCATCGCTAAACAAAATTCGCTTATGAAAATCGGGAACAACGGCAATCTCGTTTTGGGCCCATTCGACGAATCTACGCCTTGCTTGATGATCGTTTTGATGAATTGCTAAACCAAATTGAGAATAAATCACTTGACAGCTGTTAAATCGGTCGCCATCTTGGAAAGTAATGCCAACTTAAACTTCTATATCTGAAAAAAAAACACTCTTTATAATGTAATAATATATATGTAATCATGCATAATTGTTTGTAAAAAATACATATTATGATTTTTATTCAGTAAATTAGATTGGCCGAATTATTTCTATTTGACGAAAAACTTCATGTATATTTTTAAGAAACTATAAGGTGTGTAATAAATAACAATTTGCGTATCTTATTAATGATATTGCTAAAATGTATTATTTTATAAAACTCTTGTGAAAATACCTTTTTTCTCTTTTTTTTGTGACATAGAACTTCCTCATTTAATGACTTTTAATTTAAATTAATTCTTTATTTTGGATTAGAATTATTTTTACTTGATTGTAATACCTTTAGAATGGAAAAGTGTCTAATGAAAGAAAAGTGTACGTTATAAAAATATTCGTGGTTGATATATATTTGAGTTATTATTCGGATATAAAAAAAAACTGAATTCTTTTATCTGAAGAAATTTAAAATTTAAATATTTTACGCAGTAAAAATTAGACAGTGTGATAGTTGCTCATTTGTGTGTAAAATCTGCTGTTAAATTTTTTAAGTTTTCAAAGCGTTTAGTTTAAATTTAAATGCCTTAGTGTTTGTAATATAAAAGTTTAAATATTGCAACTTTTAAACAATGATTTATGATGATAGAATTTTTAACAGAAAATGATGATTTTATTTTCACTATTCAAGTTATTCCCATTTACAATTTACATATTCATAATGGAAAAAATTCCAAGAACAGAGAAAATACAAAATACGCTTAATTTATTTATATCAATTAAATACTTAATTAAATTAGTCGCATCTATGATGCCCCCTACCCATAGATAGAATAAATAAAAGAATTCTATTAATAACGGATATTATAATACTTATTATGAGTAACTATAAGAAAAAATGTTCAGAATTGAAGCCCTAGTTATAAATATTTTTATATTTTTCATTGTTAAAACGTTTTTACGATGACTTTTTCTTTGATTTTAGAAGTCTTACACAACTTCCAAACTTTTTGAAGTGTAAGAACTCTCTCCATATATACCTATTAGCTATCAACAATAAAAAAAGGAATTCCAAATATTTGAGTACAGTGCTCTGAACTCCTGGAGTGACAGAAATTATATTTTCTGGTTGAATGTTCCGTAAAGAATTACTTTCTAAACTAAGAAACCGGAAGCTGCCGACTGCGTCAAGAAGCACAACTCGACATTCTGTAAATTTTCTTTGGATTCCTTCTCGTTCGACGGTATAACACAAGAACAAACGGTAGCAGTTTATTTAAGCATCATGTGTGAAAGCCAGCTTTGTTCTTTATTGATGAAGCTTTACATCGAATAATGAGTGTGGATTAAATTTCTGCATTATGTCTTGCTGTGCAGTATAATGATATCTTCCAAGGTATTTTTTACATCAAGTTTAGAATTTTTTAAGTTTTTTTTTTTGACAGAATAATACATTAAGGTTGGAGAGGAAGAGAGTTATAACTTTTTTTCTATCTTTTTCTTCTGCCATCTATTCCGACGCCAACTAATTTTGCAATTAATTAGCACCAGCAGAGATTGTAATCTCACTCTTTTTCTGTTATCAAACTTATTAATCGCTCTTTCTTGGGGATATTACATTTAATTTTATTTAAAAGCAATCTTAAAAGAGTTACTTAATGGGTTAATGACGTTCGTATTTTTGAATCAAGGCCAGATGTAAAAAATGGCACCTGAGCTATTATTTGATTCTTCAAAGATAAACTTGATAGGTGTTATAAGCCTGATGCAATTTGCAACAACCCCATAATTTCATATAATGATTCCTTATGGGATGTATATTACGTCTTCAATCAAGCTATTACTCTGCGACTAAGTAACCATTATGCCAAAATTAGGCAGTAGGGCGAGAGGAGATAATAAAATATCAAAATATTATGGTAATAACAATGTTAAATAAGAATTATGAAAAAAAAGTGTCGCGGCCAGAAGGTTGCGGGTGTGAGAGGGTTCGGGAAAGAAGCAGACTTGATCATAAATAACTAATTTTATGTAATCTTTAACACTTTACGAAATCTGCAACTTAGTAACTTAACTTTGGGAGCAATAAGAAATCCTAACCCGTTATCATATAACTAAATTATGGAAGGTACTTATCTTGATTAAAGCTCCTTGCATGATCCTGTTCGCAGCCTGATAGCTCGTTCAGCTCCAAGTCTGGTTACTTAACCACTTCCTGACGAATTCTCCTTCAAATATTAATCTTAAGATACGCGACCACGAGTCGCTGCTTACTAACAATTATATTTCAGCTTAACGATCAACTCTTAACCATTATCTCGTATACTCAACGACTGACACTTAAATAGTACTTACATTTGCATAAAATCAAGTCAACTCTTCGGGTGAGTGAGTGAGGGAATATTAACGTCGCACTGTTGAGCTGCACAAGGGCTTTTGGCGATGGATCTCGTATTTTTGAACCATGGTCGAGTGACGAGGACGACACCTGAGCTGGCATGCCCCTCCTAACTACCGCACCATATCAACGGGAGGACGTTTGAACTCTGGACAGATTTAACGTTTATGGCTCCCCTACATGGCGGATCTTTAGTGGTACTGAGCTCAAACTCGTGACATGCCAGCCACAATCCGATACCTTGACCACTAGGCTACCGCGCGCGGCCACGTCATCTCTTCGGAAAGCGGGTTTTAAACTAAAATCACAGTTAAAGAATATTTTCCCCAAGAGGATTCGAAGAAGATCCGAATAGAGCCCGTTAAAAAAGGATTTTAACACTCCAGTTTTTGTACCAAATTGTGCCACCTAAAAGAAGCCTAATCTTCTTAATTCAAACTTTAGAACCTCATGAATAGTTTTTAAACACTGAAATGTCTTTCATACTAATAATGGCCGAGGAAGTCAAATTGGTCATGGTCGCGAGCTCGTAACCTAAGTTGTCGAGTCGTGTGTTCGAAACTTAGTGCTATTGGAAAACCCCCGTTTAGAGAGGTTGGTGCGCTTTATGGGCTGGTGGAATCATTGGTCCGTACTTCTTCAAAAACGATGAAGGCCATAACGTTACAGTGAATGGTGATCGGTATAGAGCCATGATTACTAACTTTTTCATTCCTGAATTGAACAATCATGGTGTCCAGGAGCTGTGGTTCCAACAAGACGGCGCAACATGTCACACAGCTCGTGCCATAATTGATTTACTGAAAGACACGTTTGGTGACCGCCTAATTTCACGTTTTGGACCTGTGAATTGGCCTCCAAGATCTTGTGATTTAACACCGCTAGACTATTTTCTGTGGGGCTATGTAAAGTCATTGGTCTCTGCGGATAAGCCACAAACGCTTGACCATTTGGAAGACAACATTCGCCGTGTTATTGCCGATATACGGCCACAAATGTTGGAAAAAGTCATCGAAAATTGGACGTCCAGATTGGACTACATCCGAACCAGCCGTGGCAGTCCTATGCTGCGAGAAATCATATTTAAAATGTAATGCCACAAGATTATCTTTCGAATAAAAAAAATTCATGTCAATCGAATAATACATCGTTGTTTTATTGCAATTTAAAGTTCTATACCTCTAAAAAAACACCCTTTAGTATGAGTACCATGGGATCATCTGTTCCTTGTGAGCGCCTTTTTTCGATTGCCGGCAAAACATCACAAGTCATGAGCGGAACCGCTTGTATCCCTATAGACTTGACAGACTTGTTTTTAAAAAGCCTAGATATTAAGCATTGGAACTGCAATATAAACTATATTATCTATTTTCTAAATTTTTTAATGTAACAAATACATTTAGAAAATAAATGTCTTTTATACCTTATACTTTGATATTGTAATAAAATTAATTCTAATTGTCGAATTACCTGAACTAAAAAATTCCCTTATTTTACTGATAAGAGATCGTTTATTATGGTATCTTTCTTGTTTTTCATAAAATGGATTTATATTTACATTGTAAATGCAGACTTGAAAAAAATCGATTTTTTAGAAATCGATCTTGTAGACCTCGATTTTTTGTGAATCGATTCATCAGGTTACGATTCGAATCGTTTTAAAAATCAATCTTTTTAGGAAAGAATCGTAATCCCTACTTTTGAATCATATCTCATATCAACCATCTCTTGGATTTGTCAACGGTACATGGGAATAAAAATGTTTATATGAGAAAGTGAGAATTATTTCAATTTGTCCTCAGTCAAAAATCTCATTTTATGAATGTTTTGTACATACTAATTCTAGTGGACAAACATGTCACTTATATTTGTTTGAAAGAGTCATTTATATTTGTTTATGAAATTTTGTTATGTTGGTAAATATTTTTTTTGCATTACATTATTATTAAATATTGAAAAATGTTTATTGGATTCGGCAATGGGTAAAACGTAATGGGTGGTCCAGAGTCCGAATAAATGGAATTGATACATCTGTCAAAATACTCAATGCTTTAACAGCTAATCAATTTTGTGCGGTTTCGTTCGTTTTAATTCAAATAAATGACTGGGCTGTATTTGCGTCGTACATGACATTGACGTATTAAATGATTGAATTAAATCTTTTCTGGATTATTGCTCAAATTATGTTTATGATAAATACTAAGCTATGTATTACATTTTCCTCTCAAACTACATTTGTCGGTTCTCTGTTTATGATCTGAATCCTTAATTTTTTTTATTTATGATATCGGATCTTGTCACTGATTTGCGTTCGATATTATTAACTGTATATTTCATAAGAAACAAATTATTTCGAGAATCATGATTACTTTTTTTCATAATTTAGATATTTTATTCCTTTATGTCTGGGGTGGGCATTAAGTCCATCACGGTCGACAGGTGGACAGCCAAGACATTTTAGGTTGACCACCTAAACATTAGCAGCTAGTAAAGATATCGAGATTGCCTGACAGTATTTGGACTGAGTCTTCTATTGACTGTAAATATGAGCATTAACTTTAGATGAAAATGTTTTTTTTTTTTTAAAAAATGTATTTTGAATTGTTTCGTAACAAATACATCATTTGATATTATTATACTTGTGGTTATCTTTAATATGTTTGAATCTTGCGTTTTGCTTTAAACATGGTCTTAAAAGTGTAAGCTTATTTTTTTATAGTTATGTAGAGAATTATTGTAGTATGTATTACATATTCCTTATTTATTATTAAGTTTAAAAAATATTATAGACATTTTTCTTTGCTCACCATCAGGGGTGCACACAAGGGGGTGTCCTAAGGGACCGGACACCCCCATAGCCGTTGATTTTTTTTCGATTGGTTGTAATCCTATGTATGTATCACGTAAAATTTAATTATGTATTTGTTATTAACAATTAATTTTATTAATTAATGCTAATTATTTATTCAATAATTAATTTTGTATTGTTTTTGTTCCTGAAAATTGACAAATTCAAAAGAATATGTTGGGCGGTGTATTAGAGCAGGATACCAAAATGGTGGACTTTCGACACTGGACACCCCCCTTGAAAAATTTTTGTGTGCGCTACTGCTCACCATACCTAAGACCACTGGGTGGACCGCAACAAACTCAAAAAAATTAGAAGTAACCCTGGAAAGGCTTGCCCACCCCTGCTTTATGCAAAATATTGTTGACGAATTTTTACCTTTATTTTTCCGGAATTCTTTTCAAAGTAAAAAAAAAAAAAAAAATAGTAAAAATCGAATTTCTTTAAAAAAAATACATGTTTCTACTGAACAACTTTAAAACAGTACCACGAAAGGTCCATTTTTCCTTCTTTCAATCTGATTAAGATAAAAAAACCCACAGCATGTGTGTGAGATTTAAATTTAAATATCTTGCAAATGGATCAAGTGAGTGAGTGAATATTAACGTCGCACTGTTCAGCAACACGAGGGCATTTGGCGACGGACCACGAAATTTTGAACCATGGTCAAGTGACGTGGACGGCACCTGAGCTGCCCCCCTCTCTCCTAACTACAACACCACAGCAACGGGCAAATGGATCAAAACAAAGTGTTTAGGAGAATATAAAAGAAGTATTAGAATGTTTAAAAAGAAAAGCTGATAAAAATATAGTTTCTACATTATAGGAGTCATTTCTACTGTTGTCGAAGGAATTTTTGTTTGTTTGTATTAATTTATTCTCAATTTTAGGGACGGATCATTTATTAGAATTCTGAAATTATATATATATATATATATATGTTATTACACTATATAATACTTAATCATTAATTAAAACCAAAACCTCTATTATTTGACTCACAGTGATTAATGTAGTATACATTCTTCCATTTTAAAAGGAATCTTTATTTAATTATTTAACTTATAACAGTTTCTATAGCACTGCTTGGCATCTCAATGCGTACTGTAGTGGTTCACGTCTACACCACAAGGAAATTTAGATACAATTGTTTTCATTACTCGGTGAAGATTGATGGGCGGAAACCTTTTAATCTACAATTGTTAACAGAGATTCACTGTTTCCTTTAAGTAAGCAAACTGGATTTAAGAATAAAAGAATGGATGTATATAATCTTTGTGTCCTTTAAGTAACAGGTGTTAAGCAAAGTTTCCAATTACCTTTAAGTCTTAAATTGTGTGAGAACCGACACAGACAGTGTCAGTCATTCTAAATTTATATTTAACTATCTGATGCAATCGCAAATATTTTGGTACCATGTATAAGTATAATGTAATACTTTTTTTTACAAGCAAGTAAAAAACTTCAAAAACTATTAGTTTTTTATGTGTTTTGTGTCGCTTGAATCCACAGAATATTATTGTTTTTAAAGCGCATTATATATTATCTATTTATCTATATCTTTCCCTCTTCCAATCCGTACTATTAGTTCACACTCTTCCTATATATCTTGTTCAAATTTTCATTCGTTTATAAAATACTTTTTATTGATCCACTCAAGTTCAAATGCATTTTTTAAACTTGTAGTGCATTGCTCTTGATGTTTATGCAGTTCTTTTAAATATTAATTCATTAATTAAATTTAAAAAAGTGCATAAATAGTAATAAAAATAATAGTCCAACGCCATATATAAAAAGAAAAATTGCTGGTTGTGTCTCTGTAGTGCGTTGGACTTCTATTCCAAAGGTCATGGGTACGAATCCCAACTGGTATTGCCTAATTCCTGAAAATGAGATTTCTTTTTTTACTATACAGTGGATGATCGGTTAACGAACAGATCTGTTAACGAAAAAATCGGTTAACGAAAATTTTCATGAAAGATTTTTGTGTTTGGATAACGAACACTTTCAAGAAAGAGTTTTTGTGTTTGAACAACGAACACATATTCGGAGGTGATCAGGGAGACACTCCTTAAATTATGGATGAAATTTTGACAACTGCTAGAGATCTGGAATTGGAGGTGAACGAGGATGACATAGAAGAGCTCATAATGGAATATGAAGATGAACTGACGATAAAAGAACTTCAAGAAATTTTGAATGAAGAACACCAAGAAACACAACGAAATGTGTCTCCTTCTGAAGAAGAGGAAGACTAAAGAGGACCAAAGAAGCACAACGAAATGTGTCTCCTTCTGAACAAGAGGAAGACGAAAGAGGACCTATGCCGACATCTGCTATTAAAGGTCTTTTGAAAAAGTAGGAGGCTGTCAGAGCAATGGTCTTAGAATGGCACCCAAATCAAGCTGATGTCAGTAGGGTTGGGGATCTTTACAACAACAATGCTATTAATTACTTCCGGAAAATCCTGAAAAAGAGAGAAAAGCAATCGACAATGGACATGTTTTTCAATGCCCCATAAGCAAAAAATGAAAAGGACTGATTAATATGCAAGACTATATGCATGTATTATTTTTTTTAAAAAACTTACTAAGAAATTATACATTTTTTAAAATTTAATTTTTAGGGTCTCCAGAACGAATTAATCGATTTCACATAGAAGTAAGTCTATGGTGAATCGATGATCGGTTAACGAAGAATTCGGATAGCGAACATAGTCTTGGAACGGATTATGTTTGTTAACCGATGACCCACTGTACTATTTTATTAGAATAACTAAATTTAATTAGTGAATAAATACACTAACAAACAAAAATAATAGTCTAACTACCTATATAGAAAGGAAAATGGAAAATTGCACGGAAAATCGCTTTCTATTTTGCCACTTAATATTGTGATTCTGTCATTTGTATATGTATATTTATATGAATTGTAATTATTTAATAAAAAGTAACTAAAATAAAAATTTTCTAAGTAGAAGTTGACTTAAATTTTTTTATATACATTATTCTCTCTATATATGTATCTCGATTTACAAGGAAGATTGGTTCCATAGAAAACCACGTAAATCGAAATCGTAGATTTATTTCTTTGCGTAAAACCGTGTAAATCGAAAATAAACTAAACTGTGCATATCAACATAAAAATAAAGTGAATTTGTAGTTGTATCAGTACCAATTGAAATCCGGTACCTTTTGGCTGCATTATAATTTCTTTTTTCATTTTTTTCCATTGCAACATGTCTTACGTTTGAAGCTATTTTTGTACTTGTAGGAGATCCACAGCTGTTACATTTTTTAATATAGTCTTCCTTTTTTCCTATTTTCCTTATTGTGGTTTAATTCATGGAATAAACTTTAGAAACATCTGTTACTCTTTCTCTATAAGTAGGTGACCTAAAATTTAATTTTGTTTTCTAAAAAGATAAATTAAATTTGTTTTAAAATTTTTTAAGCATTATAAAATTATTAAAATTTTAATAAAAATATAAAAATGCTATACACAAACTGTCAATTGTCTCTCACTAACCAGTGGATGGGAAGTTTAAGAAAATTCAGAACAGAAAAACACAATGATGTACACCTGTCTGCTGATAAAAATTTTACTACACCGAATCATATGAATAAAAAATTTGATTGTATGTTCAAAATTGAGATTCCCCATTTTTAGATTGGAGTAAATGTAATTTAGAACAGAATGAAATTAAAAAATGACTAAAAATATATAAGCACCTATGTTATCAAGTGAAAGGAATTTAAAAAAAACCGGAAATTGATTTTAAATTCCATATTTTAAAAATTGAAATTGAGCAAAAAAGTACACGCACGCTCTCCCGCACCCACGGGTGCACTCACTCACGCACACACACACACCTCACTCACTCACTCACTCACACACACACACACTCACTCACACACAGATCTTATATAAGTTTAATTTATGAAAGGGGAAGCATAAAAATCAAAAATAAGAGGCCTAGCAAACTCGAAATTAGCAAGAGGGTCAACAATAGAAAAAAAAATTGATAATTCTTAAGTTTTTTTTCAATTACTATAATACTCTCAGTGATTCCAGAGCCTTTATTAAATAACTAAATGCCAACACCAACTATTCCGATTGCAGTCACTGAACCTATCCTTTCTTCATTTGTAAGAAAGGATACGCTTGCTTACTTTCATCGAGTAAGGCATTTGCCTTTTGCCTTACTCGAGAAGTAAGCATAAATATAAAATAGTCTACTCTGAGAAAGTATATATATATTTTTTTTGCATTCAAATACTAATTTCGTTTTTCTTTGAATTTAGATGTTGGCAGCTGCTATAAAACGCCTCAGGAATTTTTCCCGTCATGTTAAATTTGAATATTCAATGCGAATATTCATGATCTTAATGACAATCATTAAAAAAGGATTTAATGTTTGTAACATTGAAAATATGCATCTAGGAGAAAAATAAATTTTACTGGATAAGCTAATCAATAATAATAATAATGGATGAATGCGATAATTATTAATGTCTCGATGTATATCTCTTGGCTTTTAAAGTAGTATTTAAATTTTCTTTAAGGATGTGTCTGTTATTAGTTAATTTCTTTTATCTTGTTTAAAACATGCTTTAAAATTTTTTTAATGTGTGAGATAAAATAACTTCTTGGAAAGGTTTGCATAATGTCGTTCAATGTTTTTTTTTTACTTTAGATTCTTTTACGAAAAATAATTCGTAAATATTTTTCAATTCATTAATATCAAAGGAATATTCCTTAGTTCATCGACGGCATTTTATTTATTTGCTGCTAGATTTTTCATTGCGTTTTTATTCTTAATTTATTTTTAAAGATATTTTTCTTTTGGATTTCATTATATATTTGCGTAAGCAAATGGTTAACGTATATATAAGAAAAACAAAATTAATCATTTTGATTAAAATTATATTAGTTATTGCTAGAAATTAATGTACTAAATATTTCAAAAATTAAGGAGGGATAGGATTTTAAATTTTTATGAACATACATTTTCATTTAAAAAAAAAACTTTTGTATGCATGTAACTGATGAATTTCTTATATGACGATAAAATCTCACTTAGCTTTTTTAAACAAAATTATAAACTAAATGCTTCTATGAGACTGAAAAATTTGAAATTTTACGAAATAGTTTAGTTTACTTATTTATTTTTGTTATTTTAAGCTGCTCTACATAAAAAATACATAATATCAAATAGCTTCAATTAACGAAGTTGTCGCACAAGGGCAATTTTCTTTTTCTTTTTTTTTCATTTTTTATCACGGAAAAGAAATTCAAAAGAGATGAAGAAGAATGATATTACTACACACAGAGAGAAAAATAAACATTAAATGAATCACATTTTAATTATCTATCAGGAAAGTAGATCATTCATTCTTAATCTGAAAAATGATAGCAAAAGGAGGCGAAGGTATTTGTTGTAACATTGCAGCTTCATTCTAGAGGCACTTCATGACGTACGAGTACTGTATCTATACCTATGATTTCTGAGATCTAAATAACATCCTCAACATGCTTTTCCTTCTGATAAATGTATTGACAAATAATAATAATGATAACAGTTAATCATTTTTTGAATCCATATCATAGTTAAGATTTAACTGATTAATCTCCATTCTTGAATACTTTCGAAGACAAATTGTTTGTTGAAATGTACATTAAAACTAACAAAGAATAATGGTGAGAAAAACAAATTATTAAAAAGCTTTACTGGTATAGACATACTGACATAACAAATCATGCCTTAAAAGTCAATTTTTTTTTTAAAAATCTACTTGTAATGATTAAAATACAAAAGAGATACATACGCAGGTAAATAATTAAAATTGATCGAAAAACAGAGATTTAACCCTCTGACCGGAACATCCGTCTCTCAGACTATTTGCTTTGATGCCTGTAGATCAGTGGTCTCTAGCCCCCGGTCCGTGGATAAAATACTACGGGTCCACATAAGAAATATTATATAATGTCCATTTTATTTACTGTGGTCTATTTTTCTTGGGTTTGGGCTACTTTTTATGAAAATCACTTTACATTCCTTGTTAAATCACTTTATGTTCATTTTTTGGAGTAGCTGTATTTTATTCTGAAGTCACGATTAAATACAATTAAATTAAAATTAATAAATCAAAACAGTGTAAAATATAAACAATCAACGTCCTTCCCTTCAGCGGGCCGTGGTAAAATAACAAACGTTGACCGGTCCGCGGCGATAAAAAGGTTGGGGAACACTGTTGTAGATAACGCTGTGGTATGATTATGGGGGTCGGCAGTTGGACTCTACGCAATGAGAGATTAACTTAGTGGTACTAGGCGATCTTTTTCAACTCATGATATGTGTGCGATTTTTCCTTATCTATCACTTTCTATCATACGGATATTCCTATAGTTTTTTTCTTCCGTTTTTAATTATTTTTACATGAATATAAATAAGTTTTTATAAAAATACTACTCATAATTCTTGTGATAAAAATATATTAATATAGTGTGCCTCTCATAAAGTTCTTTGAATGTTATTTTTAATATGAAAAGTTCTACTCAATTTCATGAGCGATAAGGACATTTAAAACTGTCCTTAAGGTAATAAAATTCAAAAACAATTTGCATACCCGTCTATCAGACGGATGTTTCTAAGAGCAGCAAAAAAATTCATGTTCTGGCCAGAGGGTTAAATAAGTTCTAAGAAACATGTTTTTATGCGTTTTATGTCCACATTTATAATTATTTCTGGTTGAAATAAGAATTTTACTCAATGAAAGTCATCACCATTAACAAATACCGATATAAAGAGAGCACATAAATACGTTTTAAAATCCTTTGCTCCTACCGTGACTTTTGACTACTTCAAATTATAGCGGCCTCGAATCACGAGGCACCTTAAGAAGCCACTCGTCTTCGATATCGGACTGATCCATTTATGGCAGATTAGGCAGCGCGAGCCATCAAAACCTTGTTAACAACTAGCTCGTTAGATACCACCCACCCCTCCAGCCAATCTCTCATCACGCTCCGATGCACCCCCTGGGGGTAGATCTTCATCTCAAGCGAGCCTTAAGAATGTGCAATTACCCAAAAAGCTCCGATTATTCTTTTTTTTTTATTGGTATTTTTTTTTATAATTCGACCGCAGTCTCCGCCTCCGAAGTTACGCCACGATTCATCTAATTCCTCGGATTTTTCTGATTCGTGAGAGAGACGTTATATTTTTTCTCCTACGCGAGAGACGTTATCTGTGTCTATGGCCAGGTTGATAAGTCGAGATATGACAGAGGAGATTAAGGGGGATTTGTATTCCGCCTATACTCTGCAACGAAACGGAAAAAAGGTGTTTCCTCCCCGTCATCCTCTAAGCGGATCTGAGGGAATCGAATCTGAGACACACCCCGCGCTGGAAGTCGGGTGGGGTGTAATTCAAGATGAATGGGTATTTAGAGTTTTTTTGGAATTCGGAATAACGGTTATATTGTGCTTTTTTGACAGAATTCTATCTTTCTACGAAGTGCAACAGTCAAAAAATAGAATTCATTTACATTCTTTTCGGGAGCATTAAATTTTTTGGAAAGAATAATTCTTGTTTTTTTTCTTCAATGAAAGCAGATCATAATTCTTTTAGTTATATGAAACCTGTACCCAGTACGATTGCGAAGGACCGTGGAGAAATCACCGTTCATATAACAATAGTGACAACAGCTTAATTCCAAATAATTTTCCTTGTATTTTCTGAAATCAGCTGTTTTTGTCTCCCATTATTTCCTTGATCGCTTGTAATTTTCTAATAAATTTACGAAATATAATAAGTCTATTATATAGTTTATAATCTTCAAATTTGACATATATATATATATATATATATATATATATATATATATATATATATATATATATATATACATATATATATATATATATATATATTATATATATATATATATATATATATATATATATATATATATATAAGTGTCCATTAATTTACATCTGTGTACAATTTTTATCATAAAGCATCTGAGGTCTATAATTTTATAAATCAGCTTATGTGTATCGGTCTTTTATAGTGTCGAATGCTGACAGGTATGTGTCAGCATTCCGTATCAATGTCCGTTTAACCGAAATATATATATATGGCTAGCTAAAATACCTTTATTAAGAAATTCTTTATTATTGTTTTAATTCAAAGTCTTTTTGCATAGGTATGTAATTTCTTTTCCGATTGTGTTATAGATTTCAAGAAGTGCTATAGATTTCAAGAAATGCTATAGATTTCATATAGTCGCTATAGTGTGGTATAGATTGTATAGGATCTTTCATAATTCTTTTAGCACATTTCTGATCAAAGTAATTTTTCAACTTTATAGTTTAATTTTTCTTCAACTGAAAAGCTGTATATACTGCATTATCAAGAATTTAGAATAAGAGAAGGAGAGAGAGAGATGAGACTATCTATGCATGTACTTGCAATCAGCCACACTAACTTATGTTAATGGTTTAATCAGTCTACGTCTAGTAAATTATGTCCTTGTGTGTACTTAATTTATTTTCTTATTAAATAATTTAGTAAAACTAAATACCTTATTAAAAATTTTATACATTTTTTATATCTAAAAATAGTTCCAAATTTGGATGTTTCTCATTTAAACTAGTAGAGAGCAGTTTGAAAAGAGAAAATCTTAAACGTTGATTTTCTTTGGCAAATCTATTTCCTTAGACGCCAAATCAATGAACTATTGCAATAATTAATTAATTCTAATAAATAACAACTTATTAATCATCCTATTATTATCAAATATAAAAATAGATAAATTAATGTATAACTTTTATTAACTTTTTTTTATGAACATATATATATATATATATATATATATATATAATTACAGTAAAAAGTTTAATATTTTAACATAGGAAAAGTTTTTACATTGGGCTTTTATTGCTTTTTAAAAATTCATTTTTAAACCAATTTAATCACCTTGAATATAACATTTATTAATTAGTTTTGGGATATTATGATAAGGGAAATAAGATCATAACTTAAAATTAGCTCTACTATTATTCTCTATTCTAGTAAGCGATACCATACTCAACTATTACACCACAGAGTTAAGCAGAAGGCGCGTGGGATTTCCGTTCCACGTGGCATCTTTGACATCTGATGTCCTTGCCCACGTTTTTAAACTTTTTTAAAAAAATCTAAAAGCCTTTCCACCTTTGAATCCAAAACAAAAACAAAAATGAAAACGATGTAGCACATCCCCATTGCCAAGACAGTCACCTTCATCTCTCGTGATCAGGTGATGCGGTGTCGTCATCAGGCGATCGTCCTCCTTGGCATTTCACCAAACATCTCTCGGCCAGGTGGTGGGTTGACGAGAACGCTTGGCTTTTTTGACGTCCAGACACAACGTTCCCCGTCATTTGAATATTGCATCACGTTTCGAGGACGTCGATGTTTTCAAATCTTCCCTCTGATGATTCAGTTGAAAGATATATGCGATTGTTCTGAGCAATCTTGCTTGTGCCAGTGCTTTCGGGGTGGAAGCATGTGTCTCACGGTAGCGATTCTTTTATAACTTCTGCTGTTTACGATGACAGCGTGTGCAGATTTTGGCGTGATTCCTGATGGATTATTTTGGAGCTTCTTGAAAATAACGTTGTCCTCATTAAGATATTGATTTTATCGTAGAGAAAACTTTTTTATTAACATTTTTTTCCCTTCAAAAACGCCAAATCTTTTTAAGATTACAATGATTAATCAACAATCCCATAAGGTCTCATATTTAAAATGTAATACAAAATTTAATGCAAAAAATATATTAATTTCGAATTTTAAAATTTTTTTGTTTATTTGAAAAGTTATTTATATGCTATTTTAACAAACAAAAATGCGTGCAATACTAAATGATATCAACTCAAGAAAGACATTTTTATAGCATATAAATGTATATAAATTTATAAAATCAATTATATTCCTGATTTTATTAATAGTTTTTTTAATTGCAAAGTTTTTTAAATTTTTATTTTCTGTCTAGAGACTGCTTACGAAAAGTAAACAAAATTGTTTGTTCAATTTAAACAGCTTCAAAGTTTAAAAATATTATCGTCAATGAATTTTTTGATAAAAAAAACTATTTTTCCTTATATTTATGTGGGAAACTTGTAAAAAATCTTTAATAGATAAAGGGAAAATAATATTTTATGATAGAGCAAATATCTATTTTGATAAAGAACAATATTGATATGAAAAACTTTTTTTTATCTTAGCTTTAATGAGAAATAGCGTCACGTATATTTAATCTATGTTAATTTTATAAATTAGATTTTATTAAATGCTGCTGGATTCTTTGAAGTACCAAATCGAAAGAAAATCGTTTTAAGTCAGATATATTTAGGATGATATTAATAATTCATTTAAACTGTCGCTTAGTTGTGAGACATAAAGTTTTAATGTAAGCTACTGATTTATTTCGAGATTGTGTTTAAGGTATCCGACTACGGACGGAATCGTGATTTTGCAAAAGCGTATAAATGGATAATATTTATGATAGTTAGTGTCACTTAGATTAGAAACCGTATGTAAAATTGTTTTAAGAACAATATTCCAATAAAAAAATTATTTAAGTACAATATTTTGATAAAAAATGAACATAATGACCCATTTTGAAAACATTCTCCTTTTATGAAAACTGCTTCTATTATAATAACATTTTGCCTGTATATACCTCAGATCTCTGTACAGAGGCTCAACTAGAATTTTTGAAATATATAACTTAGAAGTGGGTTTATCCATGTTTTACGACAACAGAGGGGAGACATTTTAAGAAAAAAAAAAAAAACGCCGATAATTATTTCAATTGGTTGTAACTCAGAAAATAACACGAATTTTTTTAAAAATATAGTTTAGACTCTATGGAGAAGTTTTTACTTTATATAAGCAAAATATTTTTTTATTATTATTTTAGAAGCATTTTTTATAAACGGAGAACATTTTGAAAAAAAGTTATTCTAAGTTAATTTTTTGCTAAAATATTGTATTTGAATCATTTTTTTTTATCAAAATGTCCTTAAAATATCTTTGTACATGTATTCTAATCTATAAGTGACACAAAATATCATAAAATTATCCATTTATGCGCTCTTTTAAAATCACGGTTTCGAACGTAGTCGGATACCTTTTAAATTATTGATTGATTGATTGATTTATGGAACAAAGAATCAACTACCACACCACACCAACGGAACTTTTAGAAGTTATTGAAGGCATGTTATTTTTCTTATGCTCTTTCTTTGAAAACAGTGGTCGCAGTAGTCTAGTGTTCATGGCCGCGAACTCTGTCGAGTCATTAGCTTGAGTCTAGTTCTCACTAAAGACCCGCCCTTTAAAAGGGATGATGTACTTAAGTATGGCAAGGTTCAAAGCTCTTATGCTGGCTTGATGGTATAGCTTGGACAGGTACATTATGAACTCGTAACTTGCTTTATCGAGGAGCTATCTCGATTTCTAGTGCCACAGGAAACCAGCAGTGTGTATGAGCTGATGCATGTTAAATCTGTTGAGGCTCAGAGTCTCCCTGTTGGCGTGGTGTGGAAGCTTAGAAAGAGGGTTTCCAGATCAGGTGAGTCCGCGTCACTTGGTCGAGATTCATGCCAATAAGCCTCCTGTAATTTCAACATCAACAAGCACTTGATCATCTCCCGGATCAGAAATCTTTATTAATTTCTTCTACGATATATAAATTAAATGAAGTTTCATTAAAAAGCAAATAGAAAATAAGTTAAGACTTGAGCTTACATAAACTTTTGAGTATGATATTCATTCAAGCTACATTGAACTTAAAAAGCTTTTAATTTCAATAAACTATTCTTGTGTAAAAGGCATTTTATGTGTTAATGTTCAATATTATTAAGATATTATTTTTACTAATAGTCCGCTTAGTACACGTTATTATTAATCGATATTGTTTTCGTAATCCAAAATCTTGTTAGTACTGCATTGTAATTATTGAAAGTGTAATGTGAAGTAAATTGAACATGTTTCACTTTTTTTTTAACAAATCAAGTAAAAGTTTAAATTAAGTAACTATTTATAATATTTCTGTGTAGTAAAAATTCGCGCCCATAACGTCTTTTAATAAAATAAAGTTTATAGAAGCGTATAAATTATTTCTTTCATAATAAATAAAGACTATAATCTAATTTCTGTCATAATACCTAAATATACACAGTTGGGTGCTACATTTCCATGAAAACTATTTTTTACAACGAAAAGAAGAAAGAGGCTATTGTAGAAAAGTTTTAAAATTATCTTTTAAACACACACACATATGTCACAGGGAAATGTTGAAATTAGGTATTTCAGCAAATCCCTGAAGGAGAGGATCACTTCACGCAAGATGCTAAAATAACGTCTCTTTGAGGTCTTTTCCCCGTTGTAAGTGAATTAATTAAATCCCTGAATTGTTTTAGTGAAATGATGAAATGAACTCGTCAGGATTTGCACTGGCAAAATGCTATACAAGGAGGGGGAGACACCTGGGGGATCGAGTCCTTGTACTTCCTAACCACACAGGTAGTAAGTACTATGGATCCCCTAAATATCAACCCCATATCTTTAAAAAAATTGCACCATAGGATTAAGATAGGGATTGATTACCAGCCTAATTTCTAATTATTTGTTAATTAGTTTCGAATAAATAATTTATATTTCATTGGTTATTGTTGTATTGCTTACTTCTACGTTTAATAATGCACCACATTTTTTAAATAAACACTTTTAAACTCTTGAAAATATTATTTCATCGAAACAGCTCAGAGATTCATTCAAATCCCTTACTTTTATCAGTGAAATGACCTTGAAAAGACGTTGTTTTAACATCTACCGTCACGTGATCATCTCCCTTGGGGATTTGATTCATCCTTTTCCTGCGACACATATATCGTTTTATAGGAACCTCTCTTTTCTCTCTCTCTTTCCATACATGTGTGTAATAAATTGATATCCACGCATAATTTGAATCATCTCCTTTGTTTATAAAATCTAATTCATAAACCCTAAAGCCTATTTCGAAACGAGTCTCAATTTATCTTTTTCTAAAGCATTAAAAACATTATGTTGATATATTTATTACAGATTCTTTAGGCCTTGACACACACACTTTTGGATAGATTTATTCACAATTCCAGGAAATACAAGATCATTAATTGTTTTCATGTGCCTTTCTAACTGCGATTAATATTCCCTAAGCAATGTCTTTTCTGTAAATTACTAATTATTTTCTTCGCCCAAACACGTGACCGTATTTTTTATAATGCGTTTTGCCCTGTTCTTACCTGTATATATAAACTTGATATTTGAATATTTCCCTCTCTTGTATTTTGACACCGTACGAGAAACATGCTGAAATAAATGATGCGATCACGAGAAAGCATCTTTAATTTTTTG
Organism: Trichonephila clavipes; assembly: GCA_019973935.1. Lineage (NCBI taxonomy): Eukaryota > Metazoa > Arthropoda > Arachnida > Araneae > Nephilidae > Trichonephila > Trichonephila clavipes. The sequence goes on along the minus strand of BMAU01015763.1, from coordinate 71,431 downwards.
GCAATGACCACTTAATCACCTCTAATCAAAATGTAAATTTTTCGTTGGAATATATATATATATATATATATATATATATATATATATATGAACTACAAAATTATCATTAATTTGATAAACTTCAGAATATCAATGGCGAATATAAAAATAATGTTCATTAAAAAAATAAAAATTAAAAATGTCTAGGAAAAACAAATTTGAAAAAAATATGGCAAGATTAAAATTTTCCTCTTCAAATGAATGAATACTCTTTAGTTCGTAAGAGACATGCCGTTACACGCACCCAGACTTTTGACGAATTACGTAAAAAAATCTTTGGGGATATGCTTAAAAACACATTTCAACTTTTTCAGGGTGGAAGCTAAAATACAATCAAGTGTTTGTCTTTCGTGATTTACCGCCTTGCCTTGAATGCATAGCGATGACAAAGTGTGACAATTCATTTGGCTCAACGTTATGTCTGAGGCCCAGCTGACTGCTACGATCGACAATCTTACTTACCTTCTATTTTTGGAGCTAACCTTTTCTTCAGTTCTCCCTTCTGTGCATTAGTGAGGGAGTTCCTAAGTCTATTAATAAACTAGAAGCCTCAATTACAATACCGTATTTCCTCGGTGGTGGATTTTTTTGTTAAAATTCCGATCCTGACACGTACACAAGAGATAACGTTTATATCCACTGTGAAAGGAGAGGAATAGCTTGTTAAAAAACAGTTTCTGTTCACTCATAAGTGAGATATGTCTCTCGTTTTTAAAGGATCGTGTTTGTCTCATTAGGAGGTAAAAGAATTAAGAGGTGAACTGTGGGGTTAAATACTCTTGTAAGAAAAAGGGGGGGGGATATATTTTGATTTTGTTAGAGATTTATATGAGATAACAGGAATGCATGCAATTTGAATGAAGAAAACTCTTATTTTTTGTATTTTAAGATATCCGACTATACCCAAAACCTGAAATTTAACCACTTAACTGATTTGCCGTACACTGTACGCGCTACCTGAAGCTGTGCGTGTGTGTGGCTACGCACTATTATTTTTTTCTTTACATCTTTTATTTGCACGTATTTTTACTTATTATTAGTGCTAGTGTTTTTAAGAAAAGTAATTTGTCCATGGTACTGAAATACTTCTCATTCGGGATTGTCTTAGTGGTGAACATGGAAATTTTTCATTGAAGGCAGGAATTTAGATTCTCGAAAATATTCGATAAAGAACAGGGATTGGCCAGGCAATGCACAATTTATTGCTTGAGAAAAAATGGAAAGAAAATAAAAAAAACCCCGATATTATTTCGGTCCCCGTTGCAATGTAAGACTTGGTATTACACTATGCTTCAAATTGAAGTATGCAGGGGAAGATTTTATGTGTGTGTACAATCTTTACTCTCGTTTCAAGAAGAGATACGATCATGAAATTCTTTTGTAAGCATCAGAGAAATTTTTTTAAGATATGTGAAGTATTCTTCATGGCATGCAGAGCGTACTTATAAAAAGCAAACATTTAGGGGCTTTGTGTATCACAATTATTAAATAAAAAATAGCGTGAAAGCTTTTGTTGGCGCATGCGCGCCAACGTCATGCGCACAAATGCAAATATTCTTCCTTGCCGCGCTGTGCCGGCAGTTGAGAACTTTCTGTGGAACGAGATGGACGAGAAAATTTCTCTTTAATACTCAGACGTGAGCATTAATATAGGACTCTAATAATCGAAGCTCACAATAAAAATTACTTAAAATTTGCTGCGCTTGTAAATAGCATATATATGTTGTGTGATATATGTTGTGTGGTTAAATAAAAAAAGTAAAAAAGAAATAAGCGTGGCTGGTCCGTCGATGAAACAAAAACAACAAACTAAAAATAAACAGCTTTAAAATTGGAATTTAAAATAAAATTCTTCAATTTTTTTTCCCATTATGTTGAGTATTATGCTTAGTTATATGCAATAAAAAATGTGCTCCTTTTTGGAACATTACGGGCAAGCATTTTCGGGCCATTTTTTAAATAACTGTATGTTTACAAAAATTACAATTTTTAAAATGTGATAACTCAAAAGAGTTTTTGTATATTTTTACATAATTTCACAGAGATGTTTTTCATTCCAATCTTGAAGGCCTGGGCTAGGATTTTATATATGTCTAGATTAAATTTATATTTATATTTTAATACATCAGAGTTGAGTAAAATTTTAACAAAAACTTCTGTTATTCTTCCAGTTGATGGTAACTCTGAAAATAATGTGAATTCTTTAAAATTCTTAGTTCAGGCTCCGTAGATAAGTATAAGATATAAGTAGGCAAAATATTATTATTATAAAGGCATATTTTTCATAAAAGGAGAATATTTTAAAAATATGTAATTTTCCTTTCATTTTCGGTAAAAAAAGACATTTAAAAGAAAGTTTACTATAATGATTTAAAAGCAATTTTAAATGTATATTCTCATTCAGTTGATTCTAGATATAAAGAAAATGTATTCATTTATACCCTAAAATGATGGATCCGAATATAGTCGGATATCTTATAGAACTTTAATTTGTATACCCCGTTTTGTTGTGTTTGTATTGTAATTGCCTTATTACATTAAATTATCGTTTCTTTCTTTCTCTCTTTTTTTGAATTCATAATAATAGCAGTTAAAAATTGCTCATAAGACACTTACGTAGTTAAATGTAACAAAGAAACATTTTATTTTATTGTATAGAATAATATTGTTCCTTTTTTGCTTTAAATTTTAAAACATTTTTTTAATTTACCATCTAATAAGTTTTAGTTAAATATGTTTCCCAAAGCGTATTTTAAATGTTTCTTTTTTCAAAAACTATTGCGAATTTTCAATTGGGATAGTATGGAATAATTTTGTTTGGTTTTTGGAATTCGGTATACAGTTCTACAGTTAGGTAATACTGTATGTGTTCCGTTTTTTGCCTTTAACTTTTTAACAACAAAACATTTTCCGGCATTTATAATTGTAACATAAATGCTGTAACTTTCAGAAATTTAATGTTAAATGAGCCGAGCACATTAGGTAATCAATTTTCCTGACATATGAAAATTTAAAGAACAGTAGATCATTACTGATTACATTGAATGTTTCGATGGATATTCTTTTGTTTAGTGCTATTTATGTACATGAAATATTACTTGGTTGGAATCAATTTAAAACTCTCACGGAGGAAAATAATTCTTTTATTATAAAATTTTCATTATTTTGTGTTCTTAAGGGAGTTACACAATAAAAATCGGGAGGAAAAATGGTTTTTTAAAATTTTTTTTATTTTGGGTGGAGTAGAGGGAGGGTAGAAAAGACCCATTCTTTCTGTTTTAATGCAATCTGAAACTTTAATCCAGATACATTAGAAATATTTCAGCAATCAAAGCTACAGCATAGATATGATTAGTCAATAGCAAAAGTTTTTACTTTAAATCGTCATTTCTGAAAAGTGTTAATTAAACCAGCGTTTCTTAAACTGTGGGGGGCGCCTCACTTGGGCCCGTGACAATTCTACCAGGGGGGTGCGAGCATATTGAAAAGTGGAAAACAAAATTTTATTTAATCAAATTTGTTTGTTTACCTTCAGTAAATTAATAAATATATTTTGACATAATCAAAAATAAAATACACATTTACACTTATATATTACACTTATAAATGTATCAGTGCTACACAATGTATTTTATATTTAATTTAACAGTACAAAGTTAAGAACAAGTTTAATAATTACCAGTGACCCCATGAGCTTGTCATATATAAAATTATATACAAAAATTAACACTTATATTGATAATTTGTACTGTTTATAATTAATCCCATAACTGCCGATTAAAAGTCACGTGATTCGCTTCCCAGTACCAACCGTTTTCCATACAGGCGCGCGTATACGATGTATTGGTGGGGGAGTAAGGAATAAAGAAGCAAATAATCTGAAATAAGTAAATACTTCACAAACATTGTCAAGGTCCTTTTATTGCATTCCAAAGCCTTCGGAATGATTTTATGGATAGCAGTGCACAGAAACGATCGTACTTCGGAAAGACGTATATATACGTCCGGGGAAATTAACGCTTTGGATGAGCGAGAAGTTTATATACGCCAGCAGCACTTAAGAGGTTAAAGTCGTATCGAAGTTTTAACGTCAAAGTGCAGTATTATTGAATTCAATAAATTATTATTGTGTTGAGGGGGAGGGCGGGATGAAAATTATCATTGAATATTGGGTCGCGAATATTGAAACTTTGAGAAGCACTGAATTAAACACAAAAAGAACGTTTTTGAAAAAGTAATTTATTTTATAGTTTCGTAACTTCTGTACGTATTAATAAAGCAAAGATAAATTTCCTGAGGGTATACTTTGTCAAAATAGTTATTAAAAAAAATATTCATGTGCTAAAACGTCTTCGATTTTTTATCGCTTTGAAACTTTTCGCGTTAAATCACATATAAATTTACAAAAAAAAAAAAAAAAAAAAAAAAAAAACCTATCAAAATTTTTAGAAAAATTCCTTTTATAAAATTATAATAATACAGAAAATGTGCACCCAAAAATATTGGTGCTAACATGACCAATTATTGTTTTAAAGCTTAGTCATTCTTAATATTGCGAGAAACGGTGAAAATGCTACGTGAAATGATCTTCTAAAGAATTGAGAGACATTTTTTTTGTATAATACATGCTACATAAGGTACGAGACATGTCCATTATTGTTATATTCTATTTTATATTGGTTAATAATCATAAATGAATTTGGTGGTAATTTTGTGTGCTTTGTCTAGAACTTACATAATTCGACGTTTTTTCCTTTTTCTTCTAAATCTTTCTGTAAGGCTTCGTAAGCATCCAAAATTAGATTTAACGATGTTATTGCGCTTGGATTACTACTACTGTATGCAAAGGAATATATTAAGTTCCTATATAAATAAACGACTGTTGCGTGCCATTCTGACCTTATTCTGTTTAGTCCTCCCTCCTCCTGCTTTAACTTCAAGCACCTGCACTTTTTTTTCTTATTCTTTTCATGCTCCAAATAAAATAATATTTTTTTGGTATAGTTAGCTTTCTTTTTATGAAAAAGTAATTAATTTTGCACTTGCCCTCATATTCAATTCATTTCCTCGGTTAAAATGCAGTTAAAATATTTTAGTGAATATTGAAAAAAATTAAATAAAATCCCATAAGCAATTAAAAATGAAGTAAAAGGAAGAATGCATGTATTTTACAAATTTTATTTGAAAAAACACTTTGCACTCCTCATTTATAAAGAAAGGTTGCAACATTTTTGTCAAATACATTTCCAGAAAAAGAATGGCGAAAGTTTAAGCCCTTCCATGTTTATTTAATTTCTGGATTATGAATTTTAAAAAAATGTCAATTTTTTTATACCTTTTATTAAACATACATATCTTTTAAAACGTAATAGCACCACATTGTGTATAAAAATTCATATAAATTAATATAAAAAAATCTATTTAAGGGGGTTTACCCATGTAACCTCCTGTTTTTTAAGCATTTTTAGAATTTTTTTTTTAATGACTAGTAAAATGATAGAAATTTATCTTTTTTATCATTTACTTATATGTATCTTAAGAGTATGTATATAAATTTTTAGCCTAAAATAGTTTAGTGTAAATAGTGAATTATAGCGCTCTGAACACACACGCCTCGAAAAAGTGGACGCGCTCACTTCCTCCACGATTCCGGCTGATTTGCTTATCTGAAATAAAAAAATAAGCAGCGTTTTAATCTATAGCTTAAATGCACCGAATTAACTATACTAAATAGAAAATATAAAAAACTGGATTTTTGGTAGACCTCTGAAGGAAACGTTTTGAATTTTATTGGGTTTTTGTTATGCTTTTGTTATAAAAAATAGAAATATTTTGAATTTTGGAACGATCGTAGTTCACATATGGTGCGTATATTTGTGCTGAGTCTGTCCTATATATTTGAAGTCATTCGGTCAAATCATTCTTGAGATATGATGGAGGAAAGTTTGGAAAACACATTTTTGAGAAAAACGCGCGTAAAGTTTCAAGTCCGATTAAAACAACGAAAATTTTAACTTAGCGCACCGAACAGCTGCTCTTCTAGCACCTGCTTCTTTATAACAACCTCGAATTTTAAAGAATCACTTTACCACCGTATTCTAGACATGTTAAGAAAGCAATTTACGAAAAAAAAAGTTTTTTGATTCTTTGAACTCATCACATGTGGGTGAAACCCCTTAAATAAACGAGAAATTTTCCTGTAAACTTAGCTTTCTTTACCGCAAAGATCATTAGACTTTGGAGTCAATTCACACTAATTATAAATATGAAGCGTAGAATATCTAGCTTTTATCTTGAATTAAAAATTTTATTTACATCTTTCGCATTTACAAAAATGATTATGAAATTATTAATAAACATTTAATCGTGTATTAATAATTCGAAAACACAGTACTGCACATTAACCAACATCGCAGTTTTGTCAGTAGAATCTCGTTTCTTTTCTTATCTTCCTTTTACTGCCTTTCTTTTAGCAGCAAATAATACACTTTCGTTTTGGATTAGTTTTCTTCTCTGTTGGGATAATGTAGTCAACAAGTATTTCAGACAGGCGTGAAGTTGGGTGCTCAGCCGAAGGATGTCTTTTTGCAGAAAACTCCACAGAGTTGTACTTTTCAATTATTCGAAACCATAAAAGGCACATGTGAAATAATTCGGAAGAGACCAATTGCACAGTGTAAGTTTTCACGGTGCTCGAGCTACCCTCAGGTTGAGCTGGAATGGCACGTTTTTAATATCCGAGCTTTGCTTGGGAAAAGCGGGGAAGGGATGGCGATCTGCGATTGATTTATCGAAAAATCGATTTCTTGGGCCAAAAAATCGATTTTTTAAATCGATATGTAGCACTGAATCGATATTTCATCCTAGAAAATGGACATTCGATTATTTTTATTCCCTTTTTGGTAAAAACCATAAAATTATTTACAATTAGTAGAATGTGTGTGTGTGTACTATGTTTAAAACTATTTATCATTGGGAACTATAAGCTATATTATCTATTTTCTAAACTTTTTAATGTGACAAATACATTTAGAAAATAAATGTCTCCTTTTATACCTGATACTTTGATAAGGTAATAAAAATAATTGTAATTGTCGAATTCACTGAGCTAAGAAATTCCCCGATTTTAATGATAAGAGATCGTTTATATATATATATATATATTATGGAATATTTCTCGTGTTTCATTAAGTGGATTTATATTTACATTGTAAATGTAGACTTGATAAAAAAATCGATTTCTTAGAAACCGATCTTTTAGACCTCGTTTTTTTTGTTTTTGAGAATCGAATCATCAGGTTACGATTCGAATTGATTTAAAAATCGATCTTTTTTGGAAAGAATTGCCATCTCTGTTTAAATTATCTGCAGCCAATCAAACGTACAAACTAGAAATTTTCGAAAATTCTTCAATACTTTCAGAAGGGGGGGGGCGAATGTCAATTTAGTAAAAAAATTCAGTTTCTTAACTTTTAATTCATTTACTAAATCAGGGGTGGCAATTGCTTAGGGTCGAGGACCACATTAGTGAATCGGAGGATATCAGAGAGAGCCACACCTTTTTAAAATAATTACAGTCATAAGTTAACCTCGCATCTGAGAAAATTGTACCATATAAAAATCAACAAATATAAGTTGAAAAAAAATAAAGTGTAAATTTTATTCAATTTATTTAATGTGCCAATTTCATATCATATCTAGCTGCAAGCACATTTAATTTTAGTACAAGTTTAAAGAAAAAAAATTTACCCTGTGTCACATTTTTCTACATTTTTTAAAAAATTAGGAGTGAGATTGTTTGTTGAAACTCTCATCACAACCTGCAAGTTAATGTCACCTACTTTTATCTGTATCTACTCTCTTGTTGACTTTATGTAAACTGGAAGATAATTTATTGTGAAATCTTCACAGCCACAGTAGCTTACAGTTAGTAGGAATGCAATCTCTTCACAGCTATTGTAATATTCTTTACTTTTTTTCTTCCAGGAATTTGGGACTCCAAGGTATTGATGTTCTAAGAAACCCTCAAGCCTATCTATTAAGTGCTCAACCCTTGTGTAGTCGTCTCAGTGGACTTTCTAGAGGTCAAACTAAACTGTGTTACCTATTCCAAGATCACATGGGCCATGTGGCTAGAGGGGCCAGACTTGGTATTCACGAATGCCAGTGGCAGTTCAAGAATAGGAGGTGGAACTGCTCTACTGTCGACGATTCCAGTGTTTTTGGACCAGTACTTAATATTGGTAAGTCATTACCTTGGAGGTATCAGATTCGAGCCTTTTACTTCAAAACTATTGAATAATCCTATTAATTATATGAATAGGCTTACAAAATGATTTGGTGAAATGATAAAATAGCCAGTGGTTTCATGGAACTAAATTTCGAATGTTTTATGAATACACAATTTAGAATTATGGTGGAAAAAAGGTGTGAATGTACCTTAAAACACATAAAATGACCAACTGGAAATATCTTAAATGTCTTTGTTTCATAAAAAGCACATATTTCCATTCTTTTCTTCTTGATCAGTATGTGAGACCCTTTGCTATTACTACTATAAGTGATAATTTTATTGTGATCTGTACTCAACTGCGCATTGAGATTGGCTTCAATCAGTTACCTATTTGACTTGAGCATTAGGCGAATGGAGTGACCATTTCATTTGTGTGCTAGACTTAAACCCAATAAAGTAGAAGTTGGTAACCTTGTGGTTATGGTTTTCCAAACTACACACACACACACACTACCAATATAACTCAGGATGCCGCATAGTAAGACATTTTTTAAGTAACTAGATTCCCCTATCAATGCATGCAGAGTTAAGGAGTAGAGGTTTTGGAGTTTTATATATTATACATAATTTAAAGATATTTATTAGCATAAAAATAAACAACATAACATTTCATCTGTGAAAGGTCTGCTATTACAAAACAATAAGCAATTACGGAACTACATTCGACCACTTGAGATATGGTTCCAATAGTTTGACAAAAAAAATGTAACTATTTTTTATATTCAGTAACAGATCTTCATATACCTTAATATATCTAATTGGAATTCTTACATATGGACTAAAGTTTAGGTGATGTTGATGTGCCACAAGCGACGCTTTGTGACGTAGCATACATACATCATAATCTCTTGGTTGTGTAAATCCAGATTCATTATCCCATAAACCACGAATATCAAGCTTTCTTTTTTTAGTGTCCATTTGATTTAATATGTAGACATGAATTGTCGCAATGGAGTAAATTCATGTGACGTCATAGTCACATGATAATGAAAATCACGTGTTCCTTGCCAATCAGTTCAAAAACTCATTTGATGTCATAGTCATACGATAAAATAATTTGTGTTTCCCTCTAAGCTGTTCATGCGCTTTGTTGTTGCCAATTTTTTCTCTTTTCAGAAACTTTCTCTTAAAAAGTACATAGCTGTCATCAATGATACCGCACATAAGTGGCCAAAATGCATTTTATTTAAAAATACACGTATCAAATAAGATTCTTTTTTTTAAATTTTAATATCTTTTTGAAGAAATTTGTTTATAACGTTTGAACATCTTAACCCAGCGTTCGTCAAACTGTGTGGTGCCCCCAGGGGGTGGAAATCCTACTAGGAGGGTGCGAGCATATCGAAAAGTTGAAAATAAACGATTTTAAAAAAATATATTAATTTTTACTGAAAGGAAGCAAAAGAAAACACAATGTGACATAATAAAAAATAAAATACTTATTTACACTTATATAATATACTTATAAATATATCAGTACTGCACAATATATTTCACGAAAATTCATCAATACTAAGTTTAGAACGTTTAATACTTATTAGTGACCCCATGGGCTTGTCAGTTAGAAAATTACATACAAACTTTTATTCTTTTCTGGATAATTTGCACGGTTTATAATTAAAGTCGTATCGCAGCTTTAGCATCAAAGTATATTATCATTGTATTCAATATATTGTTTTTGTATAAAGGGTAGGGGGCGATGAAAATTATGATTGAAAATTGGATCTCAAATATTGAAATTTTGTGAAGCACTGTCTTGACCCAATAATAAAATTTGAAATTTTATTTAAGTTTAAAAACAAAATAGAACAGCAGGTACAATTAATTTAATGTCTGTTTTGGATTCAATAGAGAACCCGTGTTCGTCTTTATCATGTGATCATCATGAATTGAGCTCATTAAAGAAATAAAATACAAGTTTTTACGATAATACTGACAACGTGTGGTAATGTTAAAAGTAACCTATTTCCAACGACGTGCATCAAACTAAATTATATTTTCGATTTAAATCATACTCGATACTCATGTATCAGTACAACAAGCCGAACGCAAGGAGCATAGAAAAGGGATAGGGGGATTTAACTTTATGTGATAACTTTGTTGAGTGGTGTAGTGTGCCACTGAGAATAGTGCTGCTTGTCAAATGTGGCACACGTGCCATGGGTTGCCGATGCCTACTATTGAGCATCTGTTGGATTATCTTGGCGTGGGAGTTGTACCACTAAATCCTTTCTCCAGAAAACCTTATGAGCTACACCAGGAATTGCATTGTGTATAGTCATCCATATTAATTCATGCGCATGTGTGACACGTTTGGGAAACCACGTGGAAATCCACATGGAAATCCTGGTAGCATGAGAATAGAGGAATTGAATAATTGATTTTTTTTTTGCGTCACAGCAATTAATTACAGTATATGTATTTATTTAGAAGTTATTCGTACCACTAATTATTTCATTTGTTCAGAATATGGTATGTGTGAGGAAGGAGGCAACACAACCACTCTCTTTAGAGTATTCAACGGACTTCTCCACTGCCGGGGTGGGGGAGGTTCGTTTCTGACAACTCGAATTATACTTGGGGTTTCGGCTTGTACATATGTGCACCCATTGGGTTTCTCATGGTCATCGGTTTCGGCGTGGTGTCAGACGAAAGGACCCTGCGATATTTAGGGTTCCACGTGTGCATAGGAATAGTGTCATGTTATTCACAAAACAGAAGCCGGTTTTGCTTCCGTAGAGCTCGAAAATGTCACAGCATGACAATTTAATTTTTTCTATACAAAACGGATGCCCATTCTGTACAGCAGCAAACACAGACCTCTCTTACAGAGAGTTTCATTCTAAGACACCTGTTGACAAAAGCGCCTAGGGATAGTCTAAATGGTAAAATTTAAAAAAAATTTGGTCTATGGCAGGGGTGGCGAACCTTTTCGGATCAACGTGCCATTTTTTCACTAAGAAATATTTAAGGAGGCATAGACGTGCCTTCAAATAATTTTGACTTGTGATTATATATATATATATATATATATATATATATATATATATATATATATATATATTGAAAAAAAAAAATAAAACTAAATACTAACTACTAAAAAATTCTTTAACTACAACGAAAAAATACATTTTGCACAGTATTGTAGTAAATTTTTTATTTATACGTATAATAGAAATTAAAGTAACATTATTGTGAATTCTGTTGTGATAGATAAGATGACAAGTAACTTGCATTAGGATAGTTAGACAGTGCTTCTCAAGCTTTAAATACTTGCGACCCAATTTTCAATCATAATCCCCTTCCCCATCCAAACAATAACAATGCACTGAATTCAATAATGATGTACTTTACGAATTTAATTACAAACCGTGCAAATTATCAAGATGAGTATTAAATTTTTTATATAATTTTATATATGACACGCCCATGGGGTCACTGGTAATTGCTAAACTTGTTCTTAACTTGGTATTGTTAAATTATTTATAAAATACAGTGTGCAGTACTGATACATTTAGAAATATATTATATCAGAGTAAATGTGTATTTTTTTTATTTATTTGTTATCTCAGAACGTGTTTTTTTTTGCTTTCTTTCAGTAAACTAATAATATTTTAAAATAAAGTTTTATTTTCAACTTTTTGATATGCTCGCGCCCCCCTTGTTCTGTTATCACGCCCCTCTAAGGGGGCACGCCCCACAGTTTGAGAAACGCTGTAGTAAGATGTTACTTTTAGCAGAATGCAAGCTCAATTGGAGCCATCTTCCAAACGATTTCTAAGTGAGTCTTTAATGTTATTCATCTCTGAAAATATTGACTAGTAGGCATAGGATGAAAATATGATTAAAATAGCATGAGCCAGTTTTTTCAAACAGCTAAATGTATCTGGAATCGAATATCATGCTCCCAAAATTTCCTCACTAGCATTTTTACTTATATTGCTTGTTAATCTTTGTGTTTTAATCAATTTCAACTTTCTCCTTTTCAACTCATTTTTGAATCTATATTGAACTAGACTGGAAATCAATCAGAGTTGCACTTCAATTTTTTCAATTTACAACCAATAGAATTGGGACAAATTCCGTTTATTAAATGAAGTCACATCAAGGTACATAAAAACCTTGAGCGTTTCCGATAATCTTTGAACTGGGAAAATATCGCTGAAAAACTGCGACCGATCACTCACGTTTCTCGTAATACTTCGAATTGAACTTAGTTATTTTGAATTAAAATACAAACCGTTTAGATCGGTGGCGTGCCCAAAATGTTGTGTCGCATGCCACTGGTTCGCCATCCCTGGTCTACGGGCTGATGTTATACCATTGAATTCCACATTTGTGTACGCCTCTGGTTCTGAATTAGGACTTAGAAAAGACATATTCCGTATGAAATTTCTAAAATTTTGTAAAAAAAATTATTAATTTTTCAACTTGTAGATTTTGCCGAAAGATAGACTGTAGTCATTTTTACCACATATAAATCGTTAACTAAGATCATTAAATGCAGTTTACTCCAGAGAAATGTTTGCAAATTACGTGACTTAATTTTCTTAAATTTAACAGCATTGTTTCAAAAGTTAGCTTCCAAAATTTGTTTTTTCTTAACAGTTAAAGACTTGTGTACTTTTATGTTTTTCTAAATTCTTTTCATTTATAAATTTTATTAAAAATACAACGTAAAAAATACATTTATTTTGATGAACTGTGTAGCAAATTAACTTGCAAATGATTTAACTTTAAATAATAATTTTTATAGTAATTAGTCTGAATGAAATCTTTTCATAAAATTTAATAATTATATTGAACAAAATGAATTTTAAAAGATTGAATAAACCATGTGCGCGCTGAAAATATTAAATTATTACGCGAAAAGTTCTGTCATAACTATTGGAGTTTTTTTACATTTACTTTTAAAAACGATTAATTTTCTCCCTTATATATTATCGATAACAGTTTCTTTAAAATTAATGTTAATATCTTAATTTAATTGATAATTTAAAACGCATTGGTACACTAAGAGGACGGGTTTGTCAGGGTCTGTGAGAAGGGGGATATAATTAACACTAACTGCACAACACAAATGCGTTAAGTATTATAACCTTTAAAACTCAACGGAATACATAATTTTACCTCATTTCCCCCCCACATTTAATTTGGCTGTTATATAACTACTGTACCAAATGATTCAGAGACTTCTTTCGTTTCCCTCTTTTTCTCAAATAAATTGACCTAACCCATTTTTATAACTGTCTTGGTTTAGTAGTTGTATCGTAGTCGAAGTAAATGAGAAAAAAAAATTACATTACCGTGTATGTACCACCAAGTCTTGATGGCTTAAAAACAGAATCTTAATGTACTAAAATTTAAATAAAAAAATCAGCGTGAAACACATATACGAATAGAACGAAGTATAATAGTGATCACCTGCAATACTAAACAAATGACATTATAAACAAATATGTGCACTATTTTACGTCTCATTTGTCATATTTTTTTCTATTTTTATTTAGAATAATAAAACATTTTAACCAATCTTCGGATAACTTTCAGTTAATCTAATCAACAACACATAAAACAACATTGCATCACCATGGAAGTGTAACTTGTTGATGAAACTTTTTATCACACAATTAAAAAACTGCGAGCAATGATACTTCGTTCTAAATTTAACTTTAATTTCGAAGTGGGGTGTGATTATTTGGGATGGGTCTGTTTCTAATTTATTTCTTGAGATTGTTTTAGGTGTGGTAATATTGTTCAGTGTATTAGAGAGAAGTCAATTAAAAGTGTTTCAAATAAACTCTTGCACTATCTCAAAATTGAGAAATCTTTCTATTTTATGAGTGTAGCTTATTTAAAACTAATGGAATTTTAGAAACTTTAGATATAAGATTAATTTTTTAAAATCATTTTTAAATTATTATTAAAGTAAGTTTATTTCAAATTTATTTTATAATTGAGTGTTCTGCTTTTCCCATTACATTTTCTTTTCTTTTAAGGGTTGATTTACATCTATTAGTGTTGATACATTAATAGTGAAGGGTGAATATTCCTCTTATAAGTCTTACATTTCTGCTTTTCTTAAATATTTTGTGTGTGAACTTGAAATCGCATCTATCAAATTCAGAATTTCTAAATATTTATTGATGAAAAAGTTGAAGAGGAATTATCTTTTATTATAAAAGTAAAAATGGTAGAAATGTATGACTTATTTTTTTTGTATATTTTCCATTTTAAAATATCTCAATTTTCCCATTCTGTCAAGTGAGAGTTATATTTACGTCACATTATAAAGCAACATAGGGGCTATTGGCAACCGTCCTCGTAATTTAGAGCCTTGGTCAAGTGACGAAGACGACATCTGAGCAGGCACCCTAAATCTCCTAACTACCACACCACACCAACGGCAGTACATTGATCCTTGACAGATTTAAGGTGCATCGACCTTTTCTACACGACAAGGCTTCAGTGGCACCAGGACTCGAATCCGCAACATGCCGACAACAATTACGTGACCTTAACCATTAGGTTACAGGTTGAGGATTTTTTTGTGTGTGCATATGTATATGTATATGTAGCCGAATTGTTATCTAAAAACATGAAAGGACAATTAAAGCATATTAAACTCTTGAAGTTTCACTGAAATGATTTTGTAAGGAATGTCTGTAGTTTTAAAAATGATTCCCTAATTTATATAAACACCTTCTTACTTTTAAATAACATCGGCTGACCCTGAAATAAATTAACTTTAAAATTTAAGTAGCTATATTTTTTCAGTGGAATTCCAATTTAAAATAGCAGCACTTAGATTTTTGTTTATAATGTAATCTGAGATCACTAGAAATTTATTGTCTTACAGGTAAATTAAAACCATTCATTTTATACTATACGAGATAGCAGATGTTTTGTGGCACCTCCAAACCACCCATTCCAGCAACTCGTTCTGATACTGCTTAAAAGTTGACCCAGGAAACGCCGTAATCATCATAAAAGTGTTACGACACCAAATAAATTGCCCATCCTCTGTTACCGCAAAATAAAGAAAACCTGTAAATTAGCTTTACGAGCCCACACTATCGTAAAACTAATTGCTGGAGAGATCTGGATGGTTCCAGTGTCGTAAACTAAAGCGCCCTATCAAAAGAATACTTTTTCGTGTTGGTTCCTCGTCAAGAATTTTTTATTATTGAAAAACAAGAGCACACGGAGAAGAGTAATATTTAGCTTGGGAATCGCTGCGGGAAGACATTAGTATGAAATGCGTCAGTTAAAAAAGTATTTTTATTGCTCGGCGGAATTGCAGTAGCTTAAGTGGCCAACAATTATATGTTATCAGCGTATTTTTGTCAAACCGTCTAAGCTGACCAGTTTTAACACTGTTTACGTGTTACATTCTATGTAGGCAACATATTTCATTCTATATTCTTCTACAGTGAGAGACAAACTATGACCCACGGGCCTAAGATTCCTGAGTAGTATCATCTAGAGCAGTGATCCGCAACCCCCGGTTCGTGGATCAAATGGTGCCGTGCCGCCTAAAGAACATTAAATTATTGCCATTTTATTTAAAATGGTGCATTTCTCTCGGATTTGTGCAACTTTCCACGGAAATCACTTTATATTCCATGTTAAATCACTTTTATTCATTTTTGATGTAACTATATTTTATTCTGAAGGTATATTTAAATGTAACTGAATTAAAATTGATAAATCAAAACAATCTAAAATATAAACAATCAACGAGTCCTACCCTCAGCGGGCCACGCTAAAATTATCAAACGTTGACCGGTCCGCAGCGATAAGAAGGTTGCGGAGCACTGATCAAGAGCAGTAGTTCCTAAAGTGGTCGCTATGGACTCCCAGGAGTCCTCGATGTTTTTCAGGGAGTCCGTGGAAAATTATAATTAATTTGGGGTTCCTAAAGAATTTCAGGGGGTCTATGCAAGGTTTAATATATATAATAAAAAAAAATTTGAACTATTTTTATGGAAATCTAATTAAATAAAAAACAATAATTCACTTGGATATTCCTGACTAGGTGTTGAACCCTTTTACACGTGGACTAATTCAAATCCCAAACACGGATGAATCCATACTAATACAGGAGCAACTTATTGAACTATTCACAAATGAGGGACTTAAACCAATGTTTGAACAAAAATATCCCGAATTCTTGTTACAAAAACAGATCCCAATCTTATATCCTGAATTTTGGTTTATTGTACAGAAGTTGCTCACTACTTTCTCGTCTTCCAATTTCGTAGAACATGGATTCAGTGCCGTAAAAAAACTCATCTCACACACACAAAAGAAGAAACCCATAAAAAACAAGTGCTCATTGGGATTTGCCGTTGCTGCTCACTAACATTGAGATGGACAAAAATACACTCATAACATGCATCAAGTTCATTCAATTCATTAATCTTTTTAAATTTTATTTTAAACAAAAGTTATAATTTCAAAAATAAATCAACAAAATGTTTTTTAAAATTTGTAATTTTTGCACTATGCATTTATTTATCTTTTTTACTTGGGGGGGCTTTGGGAAAGTTTTGACTTTTAAAAGAGGTCCGTGGGCAAGTTTTGGCTATAAAAAGGGGTCCATGGGTTAAAAAAGTTTGAGAACCACTGTTCTACAGTGAGAGAACATTGGCCCATGGGCCAAAAATTCCAGAGTAGTATCATCTAGAGCAGTGGTGGCTAGCCAGTGGCACGGTGGTTTTTTTGCAATTTGATTGAAATAGGGTTGTCTCAGACAAAAACTTCAAAATTTGAATCCAAGTCTGCTTATGGATACATTTTTTCAGTTATGATTATAATAAAATAAATTTAACTCACACAAAACTATAGTTGCTATGCACCTAAAATAAATTATTTTTATAAGCATGTTCAAAAGTTCATCCTAATATACATGACGTGGTGTATAAAGGTAGAAATTCAAAAGCCTCATTAAGTACTGAGTATTTAATTATTATTTAGAATTGAATAATTCAAGTTACTAATTTTTACTTTACGCCTAATCTAACTGATTGTACTTGTAAACAGTTTATTAACAATAAAACTTAAGTTTGTACTTTTGTCTTACTTACTATATTATTTTTAAATTTTGACTACATATAGACTTGCATTAAAATCTGTGCTATTTGCGTAAAAACCCCTTAATACCCTATAATTAGCATTGTTCTTCTTTTTCATATTTTATTTAGTGGAAAAGTTGGAAGTGGCACGCATAATTTTTTTCATCAAATAGTGGCACTCATAATTTTTTATTATCAAATAGTGGCACTCATAATTTTTTTTATCAAATAGAGGAACTCTTTCCACCCCTATGTTGGTCACACTTGATCTAGAGATTCTCTTTGGCTCACGGTAGATTTGGAAGCAATTGAACAGATATTTCCAATTCGTTTTAAAAAATAATTCAAGGTCTAGATTTGTTTTTTGGAATATATGAAAATTCTATATTTTATATATACTCATTCATATATTTGAATATCTTTTGCATATACAAATTATATTAGTGAGAGTTTTTATATAAAAATTAAAAGGGTGATTCATAATTTCTTCTAGAGTTTGAAAAAGCGCAACAATTAAAAAACTAAAGAATTCAGAAAAAATAAGAACACTTGAAGGAATAAAGAAATATTTCGAGCCTTATTTACATACTTTACAAATGTTCTGTGCACGAAACCTTGTTTAAATTGCAAACATCAATGCGCGACGATCAAGCTTCTGCCACACTCTACTGAAGATGGTATTATCAACATTATCGACAGCACTTGTCCTTTCACGTTCCTGGCAGTTCTGCTACATCACGCAGAAAAGGGGGTAAGAAAACTTGATGAAATGTTAAAAAAAAAAAAAAAAAACGAAGCTTTCGGATAATATGCAAATGATAACACGTGTTGTCAATAACGTTGATAATGCCGTGTTGTGTAGAGTTGGACAGGAACTGGACTATCACATTGATGTATGCCGTGTAACCAAGGTTTCACACATAGAACATCTGTAAAGTATGTAAATAAAACTTGAAATATCTTGAAATGTCTCTCAATTCTTCCGATTTTTTTACTATAGTGCTTCTAAACCTGGGAGAGAAATGTGAATAACCCCCAATATTTAAAAATTTTTTGAATGGGTGAAAAGTAGACCTTGCAATAAATATGCATAAAATTAGTAAAATATGCTGATTTGCTTTTATGTTTAGGTTTTAAAAATCAAATTAAAAAAAGTTTTAAAAATTATTATTGACTAACAACTGCAAGGGTGTTTTGAGACAAAAATCAATTACTTTTTTAAGGGAATGGGTTGAAAAACGGTTCCGAAACGAGTTCTTTGGAAGTAATTTTTAAAAGAACGTAATCATTATAAGTTATTGTAGCAATTAAGAAACGTTATGCTAACGATTTTTAACTTTGGATAAGAAAATCTTCTTTCTAAGCTCGAGCGCATTCAGTTTTATTTGTGACTAAGTAGTTTGCAAAAACAGTTTCCTTTATCGTGGTTCAACGCCATAAAAGTTTCTGTAATTATTTTGACATGAATGAACAATCTAGTTTAAAAATAATTCAGAGCAATTCTAGCTATTTGTGATCGTATTACAATGAATGTTAACTAAGTACATATTCTTGGAACACTAGTAATTACTTTAGTTCTTAGAAATTTAATTTCAAACATTATAATAAAGTAATTTGTGGTGTTTACTTAATTAACTAGCTGGAAAACCATACTTGTTTTAGCATCACAAATTTACATAATTGTGTTTTACAATACTTTTCTGCTTTTAATTTGTTTTAAATCCTGTAACGAGAACAGGTTTTCATTTTCAGCGCGTGTGTTATGCATTTTTTTTAAAAAAACAAATTATAGTTTTAAAAAAACTAAAAAACACGCTTTTATGGTTAATTAAAGTAAAAAAAATTTCTTAATATAAGAATAAAATGATTTACGAGAAAATTACTGCCATGGGGGGTAAAAGCTTGAGGTGCTCAATATCAATTGTTATTATTTCTTACTAGTTCTATTCCGAAATGCTGAGTTAGTGTAAAAATGTAGTCCAAAGCACCCCACGCTTTTACCACAATAACATTAATTTTCTTGTAAATCATTTTATTCTTATAATAAGAATTATTTTTTTACTTTTTAGTTCGATTAACCATAACAGCGTGTTTTTTAAGTTTTTTAAAACTATAATTTATTTTTCATTTTTTAGTTCAGTCTACAGTAGAAGCATGTATTTGTAGTTTTTTTATATTAACTATCATTTATTCATACCTTTTTTTAAAAAATTTAAACACTTTTTTTAACTTTTAATAACCGAAAAAGTTTTCCCATCCCTGAGTTGGAGCAAATGATTTTTTTTTCATATGCCCGAATCTTTTTTTTTATTTCCATTTTCAGAAAAACTGGACAATTGCTTGTATTATGATAAGAAACTGCTGAGGCAAAAAAAAAAAAAAAAAAAAAACGTTTTCGCTTTTAGTGTTACTCTAAAGCTTTTAGTCGCCAAATCTGGGAATGGTTTATAGAATTAGTCGCCAAGTATGGTACACGGAATTAGTCGCCAAATCTGGAAATGTTATAATGAATTAGTCGCCAAATCTGGAAATGTTATAATGAATTAGTCGCCAAATCTGGAAATGGTATAATGAATTAGTTGCAAAATCTGGTTTATTCTGTCTCCTGATTATCCTGTTCAAGACAATGGAACAAAATTATGAAATTATTGTATTGTCATCAGTCATTGACAAGTGTGCATAATTTCGAATTAATATGACCTTTTAAAGTGGGTAAAAATCGAGTTCAAAGGTTCCGTTACATACAAGTAAAACTTATAAAAGCATGATAAAAAAGAATAAATGAAATTTGTATGCGGTAGAGCTGAATGGTCATGATTACGGTCTTGTAGGCGTGTTCCGGCGTAGTCCTATTTGAGACATGAATTTGTGCCCTGGTGCATCTGGATATGATATGCACATTTAATCTGTCGAGGCTCAAGTCCTCACGTCGGAGTTATGTGGTGGTTTAGTGGTGGCCGCGGTAGCCGAGTGGTATAGGTATCGGACCGTGGCTTGCTTTGTCACGGATTCGAGCCCAGTACCACTAAAGACCCGCCGTGTAGGGCAGCGATGCACGTTAAATCTGTCGAGAGCTGAAACGTCCTCCCGTTGGTGTGGGGTGGTAGTTAGGAGAGGGGGTGCCAGCTCAGGTGTCGTCCACGTCACTTGACCATGGTTCAAAATTACGTGGTCCGTCGCCAAAAGCCCTCGTGTAGCTGAACAGTGCGACGTTAATATTCTATCAATCAATCAATCAGTGGTGGTTTAGTGAATGAGGTTTCATCCTCGTTACTTAACCAGGGTTCAAGATTATGAGATCCGTCAACGATAGCTTTCGTATTACTTCTTACTGCGAGATGTTAATAAAAACTCATTAGATTAAATTAAAATTATTACGCGAACTTATTTCTTGAATCTATTTTTCTCTTTATCAACACTAAGAAAAATTATAAATTAATTAGTAATTTAAAGTATATGATTTCGTTATCTTGCTTGATTTAAGAAAGTTATATTTTTACCAGTACTTACACACACAGATAAACAAAGAACCAGTTTTTTTTATATATATAAACAGTATAACGATTCGATCAGAATTTAAGATATGTAAAGTGTAGAGCAGTGGTCTTCAAACTGTGTTCCACGGAACCCTGGGGTTCCACAAGTCTCAATAATGAAATCCAACATAAAATTATAAATGTGTGTGCAAAATAGATTGGCGTTCTTTATGAAGTTTGTTTAACTACAAATAACTAAAGCTCATCCTATTCATTAAAACTGAAAATTTTATTCATATATAATAACTTAATTTTGCAATGCGTTTTAAAACTTTTATTATAACGTAATAAAAGAATATTGAAAAGTTTTATTTTCTTTATTTACTACCTAACAGATTGTGAGTATTCTATTGTTTACTATTACATGGGTTTGACAAAATAATTTTATACTCGTAAAAAACTAAATAGTTATCTAATGGAAAATGAACATTTTTGCATTTGTGGGGAAAAACATCTATAATAAAGGAGTAGTAACAACTTATCGACATATCAACAGATTCAATGTTAAAATCTAAGTTCAAGCTAGAACAGCTCCAAAATTTTAGGTTACAAACTCATTCAAAATACACAGGATTTTTCACACAGCTATGAACAGTTTAATGCCATTCAGAAGAATGTATTTTAGTGAAAAATATTTCTCAGTGTGAGTAGATACAAAAACAAAGTATAGAAAAAAATTAAGCACCAAATATTCAATGCAAGATGACAGGTAATCTCAATATACCTAGACTTTGACAATTTAATTAAAAAATATAAGCTTATAGTCCATTACTAAATAGTATGCATGAATAGATGTCACTTTGATCACAAATTAATACTATTAATGAGTAAATTGTATTAAAATTAAATTAAAATTTTTAATAACAAATAAATACGTTTTAATTGTCTTTAGTTAAAGTACTTAAAACATTTTAATCTACTTCAAATATTATTTTATCATTCAATCAATCTAATGCAAAAACGCAGTTTCTTAGTCAAATATTGGTTCTAACTCTTCACACTTGATGATACTGAGTGTCTGTGTGTGTCTTTATAACAGATTGAAAAATTTCATTCTCAGTTTTAACATGCATTTTAACAAAATCCTGCCGTAATCAGTAATCCTTTCGAAACTTTTCTTCAGAATATGAGTCATTCTTTTCTATACGATTTTCTTTTAGGAAATGTAGAATACCTCTCGATTTTGACAGCAATAATTTAAAGTATAATAAATAATAATATGCTTTATCAATTGTGATCGACATTTTCAATCTATATCCGAATTTTTCTAAAGTTTTTACAGTTAATTTTTTTAAATGTACTTCTATAAAAACGTGCAGACTTTAAAATAGATATAAATTTAAAATGAAAAAAAAAATCCAATCAAGAGAAAATAATTCGAAATGGGACCTAAGCCAATCTACCAATATGCATCAGCGTGCCACATAATGTGGCATTTTTGAAAGAATTCGATTCTCGTGATAATGCATGCAGAATTAGAGAATAGATATCGATATAATTTAAATTTATAGTTTTTTATTATATATTAATAACATATATTATTTATTAAATATTAATAACATATATTATTTATTATATTTAATAACATGTATTATTTATTATAAATTAATAACATATTATTTATTATATATTAATAACATATATTATTTATTATATATTAATAACATTAATTAAACATATATATATATATATATATATATATATATATATATTAAAATAAGAAACTGACAACCTAAAATATACGTATTTCCCTTCAATACAGTTAAATAAAATAAAAGTTTTAATGCGAACCTAGTGCATGCTCCGCTCTACACTTTCATACTGCAAAGTCAGGGAAAAAATGTGTGACTTTCACTTTGACACGATTCTGAGCGTTCAGTTTTTAAATAGTTTCTTTGTGGACTTATCAAAAAATTTTCATATCAGATTTTTTTTTTTTTACTTCGTTATGTAAAACCAAAATTGGAAAGTAGAGTACAAGCAATCTCATCTCTTCAAACAATTAAATCTTTTCAGCAATGGCGTTCAATAATTTACAAAATAGCTGAAAATTTATCTTCGTCTTTCAGATTTTCTCGTAATTCCGTGAATGTCCATGATTCTGAAGATGTTTGTCTAATGAGACCCATTACAAAAAAAATTATCAACTTCGATTCACTCAAAAATTGACAAATTTGTTGAGTAGTGCAGAGTGCTACTTAGAATTGTATCACGTGCTACATGTGGGACGCGTGCCATAGGTTGCGGACTCCTGTTCTATAATAAACAAACGATTTTTGTGTAATTAGAAAAAATTGGTTAATGTAATTCGAAATGTGATAATTATGTAAAATATCTCTTATAATGTTTAATATGATATTGCTATTGTTAAAGCATAATACAGGTAAGTATCTTGCAAGTAATCTTAATAGAAACATTAATAAACCCACTCTTTTTTCATTTAAAAATGTAGGCTGTATTTTGAAATACTATACAATAAATGTCGATTTTTTAAAAAAACTATATGTATTTGCTATAAATATTTTTAGCTTCCTCTCTCTCACGTCTTTTTAGATTGGAAAGACCTGTCAACCCAACACCCGATTTCCTTACAAATTCAAAACTACATGAACCGGAAGAGAGTTGATTCTCCATCCGATCCCTAATTAG
Organism: Trichonephila clavipes; assembly: GCA_019973935.1. Taxonomy (NCBI): domain Eukaryota; kingdom Metazoa; phylum Arthropoda; class Arachnida; order Araneae; family Nephilidae; genus Trichonephila; species Trichonephila clavipes. The sequence continues at coordinate 47,837 of BMAU01015763.1, read as the reverse complement.
TGAACCCTTTTTGAATACTACAGGGGGGCAGAAAAGGGGCATTCGAAAGGTTAAGCGGGTGTGAAAAGAACAAGATTGTGGAAATCATCATTTATCACCTACCCGGTGGGCCCTGCGAAGGAGATCATTAGTGATCATTAGGCCCTCTCTAATGGGCCAGCGAAGACAGGCTGACGTATGGGCCTCGCGACAAAATTGCAGGCATTTCTCCACCCTCCGCGTGCATTTTCATGCGATATGCACTTTTTTTCTGTACTTTAAATATGTATCCAATTTCGTGCCACTTGTTATTTTTCCATGAAGGGGTGACGGTGATTTTTTTCTTCTTCTTCCGAGCTTGATTTCGTAAATGTGTCGCGGGAGAGTTGGAATAGAGGAGTTTCGGAAGGGAATGGTCGTAAATGACAAAATGATGTGGTGGAAGCAGCTGAAGAGGTTCGCATGTGAAGTTTGATTAACAGGTATCAGCGTTCGCTAGAAGTCGTTTGGATTGTGTAAATTTTGCTCTTTGGATACTAGCGTCCAACTAGTGATTTCGGCAGGAATTATTTTGTGTTGTATTAATTTTGGTACTGATTTAGGATTTAATTCAGTTAAATTAATGTTGTACCAGAATTATACAACAAGCTGTTGGTGACGGATTTTGAAATATCGAACCACCTTATATAACAGAATGACTCCTGAGTTAGTACATAGCTATGGCATATTATCTATGCGGTTTAAAAACTTGAATTTGTTTTATACTCAATGTTTTTAATGGAAATTAAATTTAAGTTTAACACATTTCCTTGATTTTTATTTAATTTTTCTTATTTTATATAAGTTTTGGTGCGCCTGAGTTTTAAATATGTTGCTGTTGTTTATAACGCCACCCGATCGAAGGTGTCAAATTGAGGTCCACGAAGTTTATCGCGGCAAGGGGCTAGATTAAATTTGTTGTTAGTCGCAGCTTTCAACACCCAGTAGGTAACATTACGTTTTGACTTCATTCCACCCCAGTTTTGAGGGAAAATACCCTTTATAATGGGCATGGGGTTTCCCGCCTCTCTTATAATTCCGCCAACCTCTCGAGAGGACTTTCAGCTCGATGAATATTTACAGTACCACCATGCGGCACAAGCATTACACATTTGCAAACATCCATGCCTTTGAACCTACAGCGTAGCAGTCAACAACGAATGAAAATTGAATACATTTGTAGAGATTTTTTTAAAAGACTTACAAGATAATTGTTTGCAGCTGCTTCTTTTTTACCGATTGATTGTTTCGACATTTATGAATGGTATATACTATGTCAAGGTTATTTAAAGCTATTTTTTTATATTTCTTTCAATCTACGTGACTGGTGGCATGTTTGAAAAACAGATTTATGAACGTGACTTTTCAAGTATAAATAAAACTATTAGAAATATATACAACATCTCAATTGGCTTATTTTAGAAATTTCTAGATTTTTGCTAAATATTTTTTCTGATTTGCACAATTGAACCTTTTATTTCATGATACTTTTTTTACATAAATACATTAAACATTCAGATATATTATTATTTTATTGCATTCAAGCCATATGACTCATGTATGGCAAAAATTATTAGTTTCTTTTGCTTTTAAAACTACTTTCCATTGAAATCTTTCTGTAATCAGTATATCATTTAGAGAAGGTTATTTAATAATTTAGGCGCTGTAATAATTTTATAAAAAATTATAATTATTACAGCCTTTAAAATTTACAAATTATTTAAAATTATTACAGCCTTTAAAATTTACAAATTATTTAAAATTATAACAGCCTTTGAAATTTACAAATTATTTAAAATTATTATTAAAGTTATTTAAAATTATTATTAAAATTATTTAATTATTATTAAAATTGCTCAATTATTTATTAAAATGAATTAATTATTTATTAAAGTTATTTAATTATTTATAAAAATTATTTAATTATTTATAAAAATTTAATTATTTATTAAAGTTATTTAATTATTTATAAAAATTATTTAATTATTTATAAAAATTATTTAATTATGTATTAAAAAATTTTAAACCATACAAAATAATTTTATGAAAAAGTTTGTAGAATCTCAATTCGACATTTGAAAATATAAATTGAATCTTCAATCGAAAGAAATCCCTGTTCAGATGCGTAAAACATGTAAAACATTTATAAAGTGCTTAATTAGAGAAGTGAAATCATATTTAATCCCTTTACGTCCGAAAGAAAGTTACGGGATTCACTCCCCAGTGCCGCCATTTTTGACATAGGTGTGCGTATGCAGTGTATTGGGGAGGGGGAGGGGGAAGGAAAGGCAGAAATAAGAATCCTTTGCAAACACTGTCAAGGTCAGTTTGTTGCACGGAATTCTTTTACTGAGAGCAGCGCAAAGAAAATAACTGTGTTTTTCGGAAGGACGGATATATCCGTACGGAGCACACAACGTACAGGTTGAACAAGACGAATATGTACGCTGGCCACTCTTGAAGAGTCAAATTACCGTAAAATCCAGCGTATAACACACGCACTTTTAACACCAAAAATAAGATCGAAATTTATGGGTGTGCGTTATACGCTGGGCATAAAAAAAAGAGAGCTTTAAAAACAAGAGAAGATGAGCACAGAAACAAATTAGACTTCAAAATATATCAAAATACTATTTCTTTAAAAGAAATGAAATTCCTTATGAACTTGAAGGATTGCGGGTGTACTATTTTTTTCTAAAGTTTGGAATAATACTTCGAGCAAATGACTTCAAAACATAAGCGCAAAGCGCACATATTTAGGTTTCTTCCTAAAAAAGGGCGCATTATACGGTGAATACACCTACACATTAAAAATAGCTGCTTGAAAGTATAGATTCGCATTATACGGCGGTACGCGTTATACAGCGGATTTTACGCGGTAATCATTTTTCACTGGTATAGGATATATATTCCATGTTTTTCCTGTCAATGCATTGTTCCCTAAAATTCTTTTAACTTAAAATGTTAAAATAAAAAAAATACATATCTCTTTAGTGCTTTTAAACAGGGCTTAAACTATATAAGACATACGTGTTTTGTTATGCCATAAGTTTTATACTAACATTCGGACATTTGAAAATCCAATAATATGTTCCATTTTGTGTTACTTATTCCTTAATATTAATTAAAAACAGACTTTATCTAGAAGCAAGAGTCTTCCCAAAGGGAATATTTATAACAAAATAAATAGAAACCGATTTAGATTTTTTCTTAAAACTTTGGCTATTTAAATTTTTTTAATTCTAATAATGATACAAAAATAAATAAAAATAAAGTAAAATTACGAATAATTAAATAAATTAGAAAATTGAATTAAAATTAAAAGAAAAAATAGATTTTGATTACATTGATAATTAGATTAAAGCAAAAGTGCTACGCATAATATGTAGTAATTTCTTTAACATTCATAATTCTGGTATGATATCGCTTTAAAGAAAAAAAAAACCCTGGTAAATAAGGTGAGCTTTAAACATTTTTAACGCGTTGTTTTTGCACGACATTTTCTCATTTCAGTCAACAGTTAAACATAATTTCATGCAAATTAATACATCATAAAAACAAATTTTTAATATTTTTTTAAATAAAAAATATGTTGTTATTTAAAAGAGTTTTGATTAAGACTTTATAGTTTCAAAGTTCCACACACACACACATAATTCTTTTTCTAAATTTTTCGCATGAAAACGAAATTAATTTTTTTTCAATGATAGATCGTATTTAAAAAATTCTGAACTTTCCTTAATATCAATTTTTTTTCTGTCATCGCATAAAAATTGTATTGTTCGAAGATGATCCAACGACTAATTTTATATTGATCGAATTTTTATTTTAGTAGCTCAATTTTTTAAAAAATATTTATTATTTCTCAAAAATTATAGTTACTCTAACCTAAAAACTATCCAATTTTTAAAAACATGTCCTTGTTTTTTAATAGTAAATATTTATTTAGCTTTAAGGAAAATACTTATTTACTTTTAAAAAATTCTGTTTTTGCAAAATAAATATGTACTCAGAAATATTTCATTTATATTTTGAAACTTTTTTTTTCTATTCAAGTGAGGAATTTCTTTACTCTTAACTCATTTCTCAAGTGTGTCACTTCGCTTTCAGGTTGTTAAAAATAAAAGCTTTTGCAAGATTTGTCGACTTTTTCTTTCTATTTTCGTTTTAGAAATCACCTCGTTCGATCGAACCATTAACACGTGATCCTTTTATCTTTTTTAAGTAAACTTTTCAAGGTCAATGACAACTATGCAAATGCCTACTGAAACCGGAAAAAAGAATCATTAATTATATATATATGAAAAAATACTTAATTGAATGCTGCGTAACTTAATGATTTTTTTCTGTGAATATCATTTACAAATGGCGAGAAAAGTTGATCAGATATTGAGAATTTACGTGGAAAAATGCAAATTGCTTTTAATTTTATGAATGTAAACCATTATCCACCATCGAAAAGCATAAAATATAGCCACAGAGTTAAATTAATGCGAAATTCTCGCACAATTTACGAGTTTTCATGTAATATAAAATTTGACCAATCTGTTTTTCTTAGTTCCTTATTTTTCATTGAATAAATGCTTCATAATATTTACCAAATATCTCTTAATTTAAAAACAAAACAAAAAATTATTTAAGCATTGTTTTTATTACTCTATATGTTTTTTTCTGAATGATATAAGTTATTTCCTAAATTTTTTTGTTACTTATATGTTATATATTCTGAGAGAAAGAGAGAGAGAGAATTATAGCTTTATTTATATCTTCACTAATTAATTAAAATGTCGGATTACATATTATTTAATAAGTAAATAAATCAGCATAATTAAAATCCAATTATTTCAATGTGTACTTCAAAATATTTATATATTGAACATCGCGTCAATGGTTCTAAAATACAACTGTGATATATGTTTAAATAATACAGAAAACTACTCTCTTACGAAATTTCTGTGTGTGTGTGATATATTTATATAAATAAATTTTCAACGTTTTCAGTAGAAAAAGTGTGAAAAATTATGAAAAAGGAAAAAAACTACATCTATTGGAGGAGGGTTCAGTTCGTTATATGGAGGTTCGACTATAATTTAATGTTCTTTGTGCGGTCTGGTATTATTTGATCCACGGAGTGCCAGTCCGCGGCCCCGGGGTTGGGGACTACTACTCTATACAATAATAAAAAATGGCGTAACTTGTTCTGAGTGAGCCCTGAATCAAAAATTTCTTGGGGCCCCTTTTTGGGCTCCCTTAAAATTTCACGATAATTTTATTTGCATATGTTGGGGCTCCTGAAGCTTGGGAACCCTGTATCATTGATACTGTGGTAGCTACTCCCCTGATTACTGACAATTACGGTAATGGCTTTGCAAAAACCAGCAAAAATTTTTGGCTAAAATAGCTTGTTCTAAGCTTGCAATGATCGATCCGAAATGGAATGTTAAATTTTGAACACGGGTTAATACTCTGAACCAAATCTGTATTATTTTTTTCTTCAATTTTTAAATATTTTAAATGTTTTCCTGCTAAGTTGATACTGTATAAGCCTAATCACTGCAAAACTCATAACTTAGGGACCGATGCGCATTAATGACAAAACATTTATGACCTTGAATGGAAGGGGAAAAGAGACAGAGTAGGGATTTTTTTTTTGATTTAAGACAATTCGTGAAAAACTGGACTTCTTTTTCATTTTGATCTTTGACATTGAGGTAACAAGTAATTATATTTAATCACCCCCTTTAAAGAAGTAATTTGTATTCGTTGTTGTGAATCTGTCGGACTCTTTCGAACTGTAAGATTTCTTATGAACGAGACTTCATTTAACTGGAAGAAAAATAGGGAAGTAAATTTCTCAGGACAGTTACTTAGAGAAGAATAATGTTAAGTCTATCTCACACACACATAGAGAACACATGAAGAATTTTTAATATTATTTTTTCAAGCGATAAATCTTGTAAAATGCACAAGCAATTAAGTCAGCTAGAATGTTACATGAAAATGTGTTGTGAAGAAAAATTTATGAGGTAAAAATTTATGTTCTAAGAAATTCGTAATAATTTTTAATGAAACCTTAAGTAATTCGTTTTTTGCATATGAATGTCGAATTATATAGTACATAAAAAGATTTAACTGATAAAAATTCTTTGTAATATATTTTAGCTTCTATTAGCATTAAAAATGAAACTAAAAAATATGTAAATGAATGTCTTTTTAGTTGAGATAAATATCTAAACAAAATATTATCAGTTAAAAATATATATGAGAGTAAAATTTATATATAATAAATTAAAGCTTTCTTTTTTGCACAATTTAATGAACCAAATAAATGATAATCATTCAAATTATCTTACCGGTATTCATTTAGAAAAATTCTCTCTCTCTCTCTCTCTGCTGCAACATGTCATACACTTAATGCAGTGCTTTTCAAACTTTCAGTATTTTCGACCCAATTTTCATCGCCTCCTTCCCATATACAATAACATTATATTGAATGCCAAAAAGAAAAATGTATTTTGACGCTAAAACTACAAAACGACTTTAATTATAGACTGTGCAAATTATCCTGATAAGAATTAAATTTTGTATATAATTTTGTATATGACAAGAGTCCATGGGAGACAATAGTAATTGTTAAAATTGTTCTTAGTTTAGTATTAATAAATTAAATGTCAAATATATTGTACGGTACTGGTATATTAATACGTATGCTATATCAGTGTAAAGGTGTATTTTATTATTTACAGTAGCGCACACAGGAATTTTTCAACGGGAGGGGGTCCGGGGTCGAAAGTTCACCATTCTTGTATCATGCTCCTTTTGATTTTGTCGATTTTCGGGAACAAAACACAGTAAAAAACTAATTTTTGAATAAATAATTAGCATTAATTAATAAAATTAATCATTAATAACAAGTAATTAAATACATTTTATGTACTACACTGGTGTGCAAAAAATTAAGGACGAGACGGTTTTTTTCAATATAACTTTGTACGAAAGCTTTCCAAATCAACACATTTAATACCGTAAGATCCCCAATACGTAAGGACATGTGTAATATGTAAGCAACACTTACTAAAAGAGAAATCAGAGGGATAAAAAGAAGCTTGATTGAAAGAGTAGCATGGAGCGCAATGCGACTGAAGGCCGAAACATCCCTGTGATGGGTGTCCAGCAAGAAACATCCGGTCTTTAGTAGGGGATATGATCTCCCCTGACTGCTAGGCAGGTTTCACAGCGTCTGCCCATGCTGAGAATGAGGGTGTCAATGAGTTGTTGAGGCATTGCTGCCCATTCGTCTTGCAGCGCCAATCGAAGCTCCCGAATCGTTACTGGTGGTAAGGTACAAGCTGCCAAGCGTCTGCCAAGAAAATCCCATACATGCTCGATGGGATTGAGATCCGGAGATCGTGCCGGCCAATCCATACGTTCAATATCCTCACTCTCTAAGAGCTGTTCGGCAGCTACTGTGCGATGACATGGTGCATTATCGTCCATGAAAATGAACTGCAGACCCATGGCGCCTCTAAAAGACGCACATATGGAAGAAGAATCTCGTTACAATAACGGGTCCCGTTGACTGAACCTGCGTCGAAGATGTGAAGGTCTGTACGACTACCAAGCATGATGCCTCCCCAAACGAGAACACCGCGACCTCCATACCTGTCCCTTTCAATGATGTTCGAGGGATGATTGCGGCTTCCCGCTCTCTCCAGATGAGTATGCGATGAGAATCGCTACTCAAACTGAATCTGCTCTCATCTGTTAAGAGTACTCGTCCCCATTCATTGTCTCTCCAATTCCGATGTTCCAGGCACCACAGAGAACGCCTTCTCCGATGAGCAGGCGTTAAAGGTACACACCGTACAGGGCGTCGTGCAAACAGACCACCACCGTGCAGTCTTCTGGCCACGGTAAAACGCGATATCGGTCGTCCAGTCGCCTGTGTCGTGTGTCTAGCGATTTCTCCCGCTGTCTGCCGCCTGTTTCTTCTGGCCTGTAAGACAATGTACCGGTCATCTGCGGGTGTGGTTCCTCGTGGACGACCACTACTGAACCCCCGGATAGCTGTTCCTGTAGTTTGAAATTGTCTCCAAAGTCGTGAAACGATGCTGTGAGCAATTCCGAACTCTGCAGCCACACTTGTCACACTGCGGCCTTCCTCCAACTTCCCAATGTTTCGACCTCGGGTAAAGCATCCAGATGTCGTCTAACAGATTGATTATTCGCCATTTCTCACTGAGGCAGCAACTCGGTGTGATTTTAACTGCTATACGGCGTGCAATCTCTTTGCCAGAAATACTGATCTTACACCGACAACATGCTTTATACTACTCAGACACTCCCCCATTACGTCTACCTGCATATCTGCACATGTGCTACCGTACATCACCTTACTTAATCTCCTGATTGGTCTTTCTGTCCGCTCTGCCTCTTCGTTCAGCTGATATGCTAATTTTTCGACTTCGTCCTCAATTTTTGCACACCAGTGTATATACTTAGAATTATAATCAATCGGAAAAAAAATCAAGGGCTTTGGGGGGGTCCGGACCCCTCCCCCTTGAGTGCGCCACTGATTATTTACTATGTCAAAATGAATATTTTGTTTTGCTTCTTTTCAGTAAATAATAATTTTTTTTAATAATATTTTATTTTCTACTTTCCAACATGCTCGCACCCCCCCCCCCACGTAGGGTCATCACGTCCGCCAAAGGGGCGTGCTCACAGTTTGAGAAACGTTGAGTTAATGTGCTATTATACTTCTGATTTGTTTCAATAGTATGACTTCAGCGTCATAAAGAGTACTACTATAGAAAAATATTTTATTACAAATAAATCCACGAAAACTATTCATTCCTGGTACTCTATTACTGTTCTGTTAATACTTGTCTTTTTTTGTGTTTGTAGGCAGCCGAGAGGCGGCGTTCGCTCATGCGGTGGCCGCCGCGGGGGTGGTGCACACTGTGTCCCGTGGGTGTCGCGACGGCCAGCTGTCCAAGTGCGGCTGCAGTCGGGCCATGCGGCCTAAGAACCTGCACCGGGACTGGATCTGGGGAGGATGCGGAGATAATATCGAGTATGGATACAAGTTCACAGAGGGATTCGTCGACGTCAGAGAGAGAGAGGCCAATCACCCCAGGGGGTCCAGAGACCAGGGCAGGAAACTCATGAACTTACATAACAACGAAGCGGGTAGAAGGGTAAGATCTATTTTATGTATTTCGATGTAGGATGAATTATTTCGTAGAAAGAGTTCCAAGCCACAGGAAATGAAAATCATGTAATGCTTCTCTTATCAGAATATTCGTGATTTGAAAATGCTCTATGATAATTATACATTTATATCAATTAGATTGCATTATAAAGATCATGCTTTTAATGTGTTGTAACGCTTTTCCAATAAAATGAATTTTATTTTAGTTGAAGAAAACGCTTCTTTTTGATAAAAATTTTAATATTTTACTAATAAGGGTTAATAATTTAAAGGAGAATTTGTTAGTTTACTGGTATTAAATATATATTATAAATATAGTATTCATACAATATCAGCATGCTTCACAGCTAAGTGAAGCAATTTTTCTATGCTGAGGTTTTTACAAATCAAAATGAATCAAGACTGTATATCATTAAACAATGTTTATTTTTAGAGAAAGGTAACTTTGTTGTGTAACATCTTAAAATTCTACTGTAAAAAAATAACAATTAAAATTTTATAGTTAAATTTAAATTTCATTTTTATCTTTAATTCCAAATATTGATTTTGATTTATTTTATTTTTCATTTTTGAATGTTTGATGAGGCAATTTAAAATATTTTCCATAGGAATTCTTGAAATTTTTATTATAATTAATAGGCGACTTGATTATAAAAATTACCAATATAAACTATATATTTATTAGCTTACTTAACGGGAAAAAATCCAATTTTTTAAAAAAAGAATATTTTAAGTTTCATGCAATAAGTAAAAAATAATTTTAAAAAAATCCAAAATCTCATCTCATGAAAATATATTTTGAAATATTCTTAAACTGCAGTGTGTAATAAGGAAAATAGTGAAAACCTTAGATAACAAACAAAATACTGATTTTGTACAGCGATTATTTGCAGACATCATTAAATATACACTCTCAAATTTTATGTGAAAAATTATTTTTTATGAAATTAAACTTTTGCGAATAATAATTTATAAATAATGACTACGTAAGACCAAAGAAACACACTCCGAAAAATTGATCCAAACTTTAAATCGTTTTAAATTTATAAAATTTCGAATTTTCTATTTCGGAAGCTAACAACACCAGTAAACAAGATATTTATTCTTTTAAAAAATAAACATTAAATATTTTTTTAAAAAAAGAGACTCAAACAAAAAAAATATGAAAACATTTCGTAAATAGAATAAAAAAAGACACACACACATACAAAAACAGGATCAAATATCAGATACCGTATCTCCTATCTTTTCGGATCTGTGTTTCGTCTACTCTCTATGAGTCTTATCTCGCAGCATCAGTGTAGCTGTCATCGTGCCGATGAGCCAGATACACCCCTATGACCCGCAATCATGTCTCCTGTCATCACTCAAAACATCTTAATTAGAAATGTCGCCTTTTATCCTGGGAGTCTTACCCCCAACTTTTTGATCTTCGGGCCTCTATCAAGAATTATGGAAGCATCACTTTTCAAACCGGATGCACAATGAAACGTTTCTACCCCACCGGTGTTGATCGGGCCTCTTTCTTTCCGTGGACATCAATGGTAAAGTAGTTTTTACAATAGAGTGAAAAGTGGTTGTAATATTAGCTACCCGTCTCTCTCCCCTTAGATGTATTCATTCGACTTTCAGGACCGGGGTTGTCTGGAGCTCCTTTCTATGAAGTGCTTTCAGTGCTTTTTTCTTTTGGAGGGGGATTTATGTTAAGGTTTTGGTATAGCGTGTATATACAAGACTCTTGACGTCATTTTATGTGTTCATGAATGGAAAAAAAACCAATAACCGGGCAGAATATAATCTCTTAATGACTGCGTATGTATTCATGGATTTTAATAAAAAGAGTCTGGGAAAAGTATTAATCCAGAAAAATGCCTAAGATGGGGAATTTCTTGGCATAATGGTCACACCCCCTCATGTGTGAGTAGGGAGGAGAGAGAGGACTAAATCTCTTAGAACTTCTAGAACAGGGGTGGTGAACCTATATGGATCCGCGTGCCATTTCTTCTGAAGAAATGTTTAATGAGGTATTGACGTGCCATCAAATAATTTTTACGTGATTATTGGTGAAATAATAATAATAATAAAAAAATTAAATTCTAACTATACTCAAAACTTTTTATTTACTACGAAAAAGTGCGTTTTTGCATTGTATTGTATTAAATGTTTTCTTCATACGTGCAATTCAAATTAAAGTAGCATTAGTATGATTTCGGTTATTACGGATTAGATGACACAAATAACTTATATTAGGATTGTAAGACATTAACAAACGAGTGTGCTCCTCGCCACCCCACGCTCCGCGACCGACCCCTCGCGTTTTTTTTTTTTGTAATACTTCATAATGAACTTTGTTATTTTGAACTAAATAGCAAACCGTTTTGATCGGTAGCGTGCCCAAAATATTGTGTCACGTGCCATCAATGGGACGCGTGCCCTTGATTCGCCATCCCTGTTCTAGAACATCAAGTGAAGAGTGACACAAGTACCTATTACCATTACCGCATACCTATATAGTTAAAATGAATTGATATCAGTGGCGCACACAAGGGGAGGGGGCAGGGGGTCCGGACCTCCCAAAGCCCTTGATTTTTTTTCCGATTGATTATAATTCTAAGTATATAGTACGTAAAATTTAATTAATTATTTGTTATTAATGATTAATTTTATTAATTAATGCTAATTAATTATTCAAAAATTAGTTTATTACTGTGTTTTGTTCCCGAAAATCGACAAAATCAAAAAGAGCATGATACAAGTTTGGTGAACTTTCGACCCCGGACTCCCCCCTCCTTGAAAAATTCCTGTGTGCGCTACTGATTGATATCGATGTAGAAAAGTTTTTCTGCTATCAAGTTAATTTAGGCTGATTAAGGCATTTAAGCCTTTAAGGCAGGAGCACGTACATATGACGGATATTTCATGCGGGTCACAACATGAGAATAATGGGGGGACACTATAAGACCAAAGCAACAGAGAGAAATTGATCAAATTATTGAAACTCATTTTTTCGACTTTTATTTTTGTGCTTTAATAACCCTTTTATCAAACACGCATGAATATTTACTTTTTTGCATTTTTTACTGAATTATTGGGTAGCTTCGGTTCCCTTTCATTCATGACCAGGCGTCTTGTTTACATTCCACTATCAAAATTTGCCAATTTATAGCAAAATGGGTAGATTTGATTGCTTGATTGAATAATTTTCCGCGCAATTTTTAGTGCATTGTTCATAAATAATTGAACTTCTTAGGGTAATGGGCCATGATCGGGCCACTTAGAAAACGCGGCGGGCCTCATACGGGCTGCAGGTTGAGTATAACTGCTTTAAGGCATTCAAAACCTTTTGTATTTAATATAAAGGCCACAGTAGTCCAATGATCGTGAAATTGTGTTCGGCGTTGTCGAGTCGTGAGTTCAAATCCTGGTACCACTCTAGACCAAAAGTGTACAACGGCAGATGCATATTAAATCTGTAGATGTTAAAAGTCCTCATGTTAATATAATGAGGAAAGTTTGGAGAGTGGAGTGTCAGTTCCAGTGTCAAACTTTTCATTCGACTGAGTTGGAAAATTGAAAGATCTAACCTACGAGTAATAGCCCACACTCAGCTTCTAAGTGTGACGTTAGTAAAAAACCAGATCAAATAGATCGAAATTAAAATATTCAACACTAAATGTTTTAGTAACTAGTGTGTTCATTTTTAAGTAAATTCATTTGAAGTTTTTATATAATGCTGAGTTATTTTGCAAGACCAAATTAGTGCTCCTTTATTAGGCAAATGATATAACAGAACTTTTCATTATATTGTACATAATATAACGAAATATATCATGAGTTTATTCATAATCTATCAATATTTATTACTATGTGAAAAATATTGATTTATACAAATTTTTGTTATGAATAAAAGCTGGTATCTGCATTTATTTTAAGCAAATAAGTAAATTCCGTGGTGTCGACTAGGGATTGATGCAGTATAGGTTGATGGCAGTAGCGCACACAGGAATTTTTCAAGGGGGTGTCCAGGGTCGAACGTCCACCATTCTTGTATCATGCTCCTTTTGATTTTGTCAATTTTCGGGAACAGAAAACAGTAAAAAACTATTAATTGAATTAATAATTAGCATTAATTAATAGAATTAATCATTAATAACAAATATTTAAGGTATCCGACTACGTTCGGAACCGTGATTTTGCAAAGAGCATAAATAGATAATTTTAATGCTATTTACTGTCACTTAGATTAGAATATATACATAAAATTGTTTTAAGGACATTTTGACAAAAAAATTTATTTTAATATAAAATTTTGGCAAAAAATTGACTTAGAATAATCTTTTTTCCAAATATTCTCCTTTTGTGAAAAATGCTTCTATTATAATAATATTTTGCCTTTATATAGCTCAGACCTCTGTACAGAGGCTCAACAATGATTTTTGAAAAATTCACATTATTTTCAGAGTTACCACCAATTGAATAATTATTGGAGTTTTTTTCTTAAAATTGCTCCCCTCTGTTGTCGTAAAATATGAATAAACCCACTTCGAACTTATATATTTCAAAACTTCTAGTTGAGTAGTTGAGCCTCTGTAGAGAAGTCTGAGCTATATACAGGCAAAATATTATTATAATAGAAGCATTTTTCACAAAATAAGAATATTTGGAAAAAAGATTATTCTAAGTTAATTTTTTGCCAAAATATTATATTTAAATAAATTTTTTTTGTCAAAATGTCCTTAAAACAATTTTATGTATATATTCTAATCTAAGTGACAGTAAATAGCATGAAAATTATCCATTTATGCTCTTTGCAAAATCACGGTTCCGAACGTAGTCGGATACCTTAATTAAATTTTATGTACTATATACTTAGAATTATAATAAATCGGGAAAAAAATCAAGGGATTTGAGGGGGAGGTCCGGACCCGTAGGACACCCCCCTTGTGTGCGCCACTGGTTAATAGAGTGCGACATTTCAATTTGTAATTTCTGATATTTCAATCAAATATGAAAGTCACATCTAATAACTCCAATTTACATAAAATCAAATGTTTTTATTTAAGATAAAATGATTTAGAGACTTTTACCTATTAAATGAAATCGCGGAATCTATCCCTCTCTTGATATGTTTCTGTGATATACAAACCTCTAAAAAAGTATTATTAATTAAAACATACCTTATACGTTTTCGGAAAGTAATGTGGTGTTTATCATCCAAAATTAATTCTAGATCCCCTGCTATGTAGCTTTCAAGTGCTGAGAATTTATTTGACTCACACAAATACCAAGGAAGCGCACAGCAGGATGTCTGATAATTGCACTCAGAAAATTATTCTGCACGCATTTGGTAAGCATTGTGTTTGCATGAAAGGGCAATTATACCAAGTTGCTCTGCTGATTCATCTCTAAAACATTTTTGTTGCTAAATAAATAAGGGCAAAGGAAACAAACTTGGATAATTAATGGCCTATTCGAAGCAAACACCGATAAAGTTCTTTTACAGGGGGTTGTTACTGGGTGGCGTAGTTGGTTAGGCGCTGGCCTTGTTCACCCAAATTTGACACCTAAGTTCGATCCCAGCCCAAATCGGTGGATTCTAATGAGGCAAACAATTGACAGCGTCTATGTCGAAGGATTGTGTGGCATTTTAAAGATTCCTAGAGTGCCTGTTTGGTTTGGGTGTTCTCGGCAAAATTAAATTTCTAGTACAATTACATATCATCAGAGCTCATATGCCTGTTTCTAGGGAAGAAACTAGGCTTTAAAATTACATTGGGGCAATTGGTATCCGTCTATATGTACATAGTGCCACGCTAAAAAGTGATACCAACTCTCGGGGAATGTACTATGTATAGAATGGTAATCACCAATGCGAACAAAGAATAAAAATTTTAAATAATAAGAAGTATCTTATCATTGTTAAAAATAAGGCATGTAAAAATGAACAAATAATAATTGTCATGTGTGAAGATTTCATTAAAAACATTTTACTTCTTTCATGGATAGTAAAAATAAAAGTAATTAGTATACTAGAGATTAAAGATCCCCCCCTTATGCTCATTTAAATTCTACTTTATGTGGATTAATGACTAAGTAGCCTTCAAAGTTTGAATCACTGTCGAATAATATTGAATCAGTTTTCAATTTTTCAAAATTTTCACACTACACTGCAAAATGTCTTTTCTGATACCATTGAAAATTATATATACGGATATTTCATTATTCAATTCAATGAAATTTTATAGAATTGTGTCTGGAAACACCCAGTCCCCCTAAATTTCATTATTCCATAGAATAGAATTCAGTAGAATTGAGACACAAACTCCGAACTCTTCATCAAGGTATTCGACTACGTTCGGAGCCATGATTTTGAAAAAGCATTTACATGTGTGTGAATACTTTTTTTTAATATATAGCGTCATCTAAATTAGAAAATTCATGTAAAATAGTTTTAAGAAAATTACTACAGTAAACAAATAATTTAAATGCAAATTTTTAGCAAAAAATGAAGTGATGACATATTTTGTAAGCATTCTCTCTCTCCTTTTATGAAAAATGCTTATACAAAGAAAACGTTTAGCTTTTGTATAGCTAAGATTTATCTACATAGCCTCAACTAGGAATTTTGTGAAAATTCTCATTACTATCGATTGAAATAATAACCGTTGCTTTTTATTAAAATTTCTCTATTCTTATGTATCAAAATATGGATAAACCCATTTCTAAATTACATATTTTATAAAAAATCTTAGTTCAAACTCTGTACAGAAATCTTTGCTATATGTATGCAAACTATTAATATTATAGAAGCCATTTCCATAAAAAGGAATGTTTTTAAAATCTATCATTCCTTCTGCATAGCTTGCTTCAAAATTGCACTTAAATAATATTCTTAAAACTATTATATATATTTATATTCTAATTCAAGCGAGACTAAATATATATAAAATAAGTCATTTATACGCTTTTGCAAAATTACGCTTCCGAACGTTTTCAGATACCTTAAAATCGTATTTCTGTCAGTCAAACTTTTCGGTCTTTATTTATCAAGCAATATTTTAAAATAAACAAACATTTAACAATTACAATTCTGTTATAAAATTAATTTTTTTTTCAAGATTTAATCTTGAGTGTTTTTTGTGTGTAGAACATTTATTTATAAATAAAATTTTTATAAAATTTGAATATATTATTGTTTCAATTACGTCTTATTTTTTCAATTCCTACTATCAATTCACACTCTCTATATATTTATTTATTTATTTGTTTGTTTATTTATTTATCTTGGTGGAATTTTCAATCGTTAATAAAATACATTTTAAAGCTCTCAATTGAGTTGAAATTTAATATACAAGATTTTATTTTGGAGGACAATACAATAATTTAGTTATAATTAATAAAAATTAATTAATTAAAACTAATTATTCAAATAATTACAAATACAGCCATGTTGGCATCATTTTTGGCGACTATTTTGGCGATTTAAGTCAAAACTTGAAAAGGTTTTTTTTCCCCTCACGTTTTAAAGCATTCAGTTGAACGGAAATTTTATATACACGATTGTTTTGGATGACAATACGATACTTTAATGATAATTAATAAAAATTAATTACCACTTAATGCTGTGACTCTGTCCTATGTGTATACGCATTTATATTAATTGTAACTGTTTAATAAAAAGTTTTCGTTGTTGATCTAAGTAGGAATTGACTTAAAAAGTTTTTTTATGTTACTTGTTATGAGGATGAATGAATATATGCTATGAAAAACACGGGGGACACATATCCAACTTTATGATCCAAAAATATGTGTCTAGCAAATAACTTTATTTAATCAAAAAAATGTTCCATGACTTGAAACATAACATTAGTATCTGCACCCCCACTGAGGTGGCACAAAAATTAACAAATAACCATTCCGAACACGTACGGCTAATTCCATAATTCGAACAAGTTTTGTCTGAATTCCTCGGGAAATATGAGGTTCACGTAAGCTAATGTGACAAGAGCGTTAGCCCACCTCGGGCTGTGTCGTCGTAAACATTCGGATTCAGTCGGATAACCGAACTACATCGCACATACATAAGACACACGTCAAACAATGCAGGATTACATAAATATTTTATACTTGCACTTCCCGATTTTGAAACGCTTCACTCCAAATAGGAGCAGGCACCTTGTGATAAATGGCTCTCCTTTGTTAAAGTAAAACGCAGTATGGAAAGCTGTCTTCGGAGAAAAATGATTAAGTTGAAAACTTGACTGCTTTTGTAAATGAGTATGGATGTAGACGTCGACTCGGTGATGTAGACTGAAAAAGTGTCAGATCTGCAGACCGAATCGCATTAATTTCAAGTATTGGCGTTTTCTGTCGTGTGGCTTAAAATTACAACTTATGATGAGTGAATATCTTTTTTTTTGTTGATGTGGTGGTTATAGTTCAATAGTTCTTTCCTTTTTGTAGCTAGTTAGGTGAAATTTGTTAATTTTTATTTCAAAATCATTTTAAATTAGCGCACTATTTATAATTGTATGAAATAGTCGTTACTTAAAAAGTATTCGCATTTCCATTTTTCCCTCATTGTTCACATTTAACCCCTTGCGCACCATGTAATCATTAATTGATATATGCTATAGATAGGGAAAAATCCCCTGTAACCTCATGTGGATATATGGCTATTCCTTTTTGAAATGACCTTCGGGATAAGAGATATTTTAATTTTTACAAAAATTAGTGCACTTTATCTTAGTTATTATATGAAATTGCTTAAAAAAGCAGTGATTAAATTTGCATAAGGGACTGTAAATTTTGTAATAAAACAGTGATTTTGATAAATCTGAAGATTAAAACACTTCTTCTGTCATACAGAACACACACACAAATTTTCAGTTAACTATTTTCAAAACTTTTTCAACAATCGCTGTCCACATTTGAGCATTAAAAAAAAAAACATTTTGAGTAAAATGTATTTTAAAGAATGATATCTCTTGTTTAAGGTAATGGCTTTGGTTTTTACTAAAACACTTGTAATTTCTGTTTTAGTGAATGGAAAATAATAAACTTGGTATTTTGTATAAAGCTAATAAGATGGCATGTAAAATAAAGTCATAAAAAATTGTCAATTTTTGGTTAAATTCACAATTTTAGGATAGTTGAATACCTTAATATTATTTTAGGTCAGACTTTCAGTCTTGAATCCCGGTATAACAATATAAACATAAACAACAACAAAAATTTAAAGCAGAAAGTTTGGATTTTCTACTGAATCTTGAAGCGGTAAACGATTAAAAACTCATTTCAAGTTACTAAATCATTTCTGGAGCTACTTTGACATTTATAGTTCATTTTCAAGTCAAACATCCCCAAACTTCTCAATCCAATCCCATAAAGATTCAAAATATGTAAATGCTCCATCTCATCTTCGACGGGCCCGTTGTGACGCACCTGCATTTAATATCTCCTGATTCATACCCCGTCTCAAATCACGTGTTACGGGTGCATCAGGGTCTGAACCGAATGCTCCGTTCTCACAGATATTGTGTAGCCGTTACCTAAACTTATTCCTGGGATTCGTGCATACCACAGTACAAACTGAGCGTGCCCGTTATGGAATTCTGCACGCAATTCGAATGGATGTTGAATGTGCGTCTGCCTTGCTCTTCCGCATCTATGCACAATGTTCGTGTTTAGGGGGTTTGCCAGAAATGGGGTCGCCAAGGGGTAAGCTACAGAAAGTGAGATTTTTATTTTTTAAAAGTTTGCGCCCAGAAATGATATTTTTAGGAAAATTAGAAGATATTCTGGTTGTGTGTGTGCGTAAGCTAAGGGATTTCAAAACTGTTAAGTAAATAAATTAAAAACACTTTTTTCCCACTTTCTTCGAAGTTTATCAAAAGTTAGAAACTTTTAGAGTGTTTTACTTACTAAGTAGTTAATACGGAATAGGGAATATAACTTTATAACTATTTTTAAATAAATATGCGTCATTCTGAGAGAAACTCAAAGAGTAATTTTGAAAAAGCAGGGCTTCCTTTAAAATTTTTCATTTAAAAATATTTTTTGGCAGATTAAGAGGGGAGATTGTGTGTTGTGTGTGTGAGTGTGTGTGTGTGTGTGTATGTATTTCATATATAAGTTTACCGACTTTTAAAACTATTAACAATGTGATTGTTTTCACACGAGAAGAAATTGCCCTTTACACAAGAATTTTATTTGCAGAGTCATTGACACACACACACACAATGAACTGAAAACAATTTTACAGTATTTTAATGAACTGCGTCACTTCAATTTGTTATTTAATAATTTAGGAAACAATTCAAGAGAACAGAAAGAAGTAGGAAAAGCGATTCTTGAATGTTATCTACTACTTTTACGTCCTTCTTCAAAAATATTCAACGCAATTTAACTGCATGTGCTGCCGTACTGATATCGGAGATATGACTGTAAATTTTGTAAACGTAACAGTTTACAAAATTAATTGATGCATAAATATTAGTTTGCTGCATTTATTGCTTTTATTATATTTTATCTGTTTTATTTGGTATTAAAAGTTATGGTACGAAATAGATAAAATGATTTCTTTGTATGGAGTTCTAATATTCAGATTAGTTGGTTAGTTGAAGTCGGAATAAATTTTTAAATGACAAGCTAAATTTTTCATGCATGCTTTCAGGCAAATTGATTTAACAGTTGGTATAACAATGTTCTTTATTGAGGTATTTGAATGTTTTAATTGAATCAAGATCGAAAAAGTTTGGGGTTTGGTGTTGTTAATGTTTCTAAACTTAGAGTTACTTAGGTAGTAACATATTGAAGTAAATTTATGTTGGGCTTAGCAAGTCAGATTTATCAATAATATCTTTAGGATTAGTTAATTGCCTATTAATGGCAAACTTTGAAGCTTCACGTGGGCGGGAAACGGACATCATAACTTTGAATAGAGCACAAGTGATGGAGAGATCACGTGATCTGATATCCTTCTCTCCAAGTTTCTGCATCACACCAAAGTCAGGTATTTGAGTCGCCACAGATTTACATACATCGGCCCAGAATCATGACATTTTATTCAATACTTTATAGATAAGGGTAGGGAAAAAATAAAAACTTTATTAAACATATTTTATGTAGAAAATTTATTGTTCAATCTCATCCACAAAATTCATTTGGGGAGAGGAAATTCATTCTTAAGACTCTTTGAGGTCCTGGGCCCTGAGAAATCTTAAGATTTTTTGAGGCACAGAGCCCCTACTTGAGATCTTTAAAAGAAGACAGTATATAGGATGCATTGTCAAATGCTCGTTCAAGCGGTAATTTGAAACAAATAAATGTGTACGTCTCACAATCTCAAAAACCTAGCCACAAACCGACTCGGCAGCTGATCGTATTTCGACTAAATGAGTTGAATGATTGTTTATGGTATTATGCCTAGCCCTAGACAAAGATAACGGCCATCACATGATAATACAGTTTGACCACTTTTGCCCGTTGGCACGTAGGAAAATATGTACAGGAATCGTATTTGGCCACATTAAAGTTATCTGGATATCTTATTAAGACAGAGTTGAGAAGGAAATGAGGATCCACCGAGGGCGAGAACCAGTTGACCTATACCTTAAGACGCCCCTGACTGGACGTACTTTTTGTTAACATACTTTTTTGTTCGTTTTTATAAGAAAAGTAAAATAAAATTTAAAAAAATATTTGGTCATATGTTAATCATCATTAATGGGGTTCACCCACGCGACGGCCTGTTTTTTAAGCCTTTTTAGGAAATTTTTTTTGACTGCCAGTAAAATGATAGAACTTTTCGTTTTTCATCATTTATTTATATGTATTTTTAGAGTATGTATATAAGTTTTTAGCCAAAAATATCCAATAAAACGTGAGTTATAGTGCTCTGAACACACACGCCTCGAAAAAATGTGTGGACGCTCACTTCCTCCACAATTCCAGCTGACTGGCGTATCCGAAATAAAAAAAAATAACGACTTTTTAATCTATAAGCTTAAATGCACCGAATGAGCTATACTCAATTGAAAATATCAAAAATTGGATTTTTGGTAGACCTCTGAAGAAAAAGTTTCGAATTTCATTTTTTTGTTATGTTTTTCTTATAAAAAAAAATTAGAAATATTTTGAATTTTGGAATGATCGTTGTTCATTTGGTGCGTATATTTGTGCTCAGTCTACCCTATAAATTTGAAGTCATTAGGCCAAACCGATCTTGAGATATGATGGAGGAAAGTTTGAAAAACACAGTTTTGAGAAAAACGCGTGTTTTATATAAGTTTCAAGTCCGATTAAAACAATGAAAATCTTAACTTAGCGCTACGAACAGCTGCTCTTCTAACACCTGTTTCTTTATAACGACTTCGAATTTTAATAAATCACTTTGCCACCGTATTCTAGACACGAAGGAAGCAATTTATGAAAAAAAAAATTTGGATTTTTTGAACCCATTTCCGGGGTGAACCCTTCTTAAAAGAAGAAAATGATTAAAACTGATGCGGGGATCTTTGGTGATCAATTACTAAAGATTCAGAAACTTTACTAAGCATGGCGACATCGCCAGCATTGCCAACCCATCGCCAACATTGCCAACCCATACACAGTCCTCTGGCAGAGCGAGAGAGATGAAAAGTACCTCCCCTCGAGAGCTAATTTGTCACAGTGGCTGCAATACAAAAGCTCCAGCCACGGATAAAAACCCCACTTTGTAATCGCCGCTATTATGCAGCCCACCTCCCTACACTTCTCAAGTAACTACGACTGAATGGCCTTGGAATGCGGAGGGCTGACATTTACCGAGAGCATTCTCTGCTCACAGACACATGAATATGAGCGATGACATACAATTTTTTCTTCCCCGTGGCCCTTTCTTTAAAATCCTCCCGCCGTTGTTGTTATTAAAGTCCGCGCTGTACTTTCACCCAATGGACAGGAATGTCAACCAGCCTAGTGGAAGTTAGTGTTATGAGATTGCAGGAAAAGAATATTATTTTGCGGAATGGTGACTTAAAATGCAATTTACTCAACGACAATGCCTGGTGTTTGGGTTGAGAAATTTTAAGTTTGAAAAACCCGATGATGCATGCCTCTCTCGAGCTGAAGTTGCCCTGTGGAGAATTTTTCTGTGTTAGTGTGTTCTACTTGTCCCTAACTGGCAATTAAGTTAAAAGAGCTGGATGTAAAAATAAAATAAAAGCGTGATTAATTTGAAACGGAATTTCAGTTTTAATTTTAAAGTAATTTAAATCAGTTAGGGATTATATATATATATATATATATATATATATATATATATATATATATATATAAATATATATATATATAAAATATATATAATATATATATATATAATATAATATATATATAATATATATATATAATATAATATATATATAATATATATATATATATATATATATAATATATATATATATATAAAAATTAACCCAGGCCAAATAAAACCAAATATATATATATATATATATATATATATATTTGGTTTTATTTGGCCTGGGTTAATTTTTTTCAGTTTGAATTCATTTGAAATAAAAAAAAAAAAAAAGGAAAGACCCCTGTTTTTCTGTAGAATATTTGATCTACTTTGCTCTTAAATTCCATTTGGCTATGTATATCAGCAGTGGCGCACGCAAGGGGTGGTCCTGGGTGTTCGGACCCCCAAAGCCCTTGATATTTTTACCGATTGATTATATTTCTAAGTATATAGTACGTAAAATTTAATTATTTGTTATTAATGATTAATTTTATGTATTAATGCTAATTATTTATTCAATAATTAGCTTTTTACTGTGTTGTTCCCGAAAATCGACAAAATCAAAAGGAGCATAATACAAGAATGGTGAACTTTCGATCCCAGACCCCCCTTGAAAAATTCCTGTGTGTGCTACTGTATATCTGTATATTCCAGCCTGTATATCAATTTTTTGATAATTTTGTTTATTTTTTTAGATCTGTACCATTGTTTTATGAATCTATTTTCTCTTCTTTAAGAAAATGCATATATAAATGAGTCAAATCAGAATTTTATTTGGAAAAAAACGATTTTCCAATTTATTTTATTTTTTAAACAATCCATTATATTAATTGTTGAGTGATTTTACCAATATCATTTGGATGTGCTAAATAGAACGTCTCTCGTCTTGGAATGTTTTTGCAGACAACATTTGCAGTTTGCTGAGGATATCCAAAGTGAATGCATTAGACTTATAACTTGGTTAATGTTAATTATTAAAGAAAAATTCTCTCTTCCGTGATAGTTTTTTTCTCTAATGGGGCTGCGGATTGGTATTTTCACCTATGTGGACCTTGTACATTCCCCAGGAGCTGGTATCACTTTCTAGAGCGGCATCATATAGGCGATACCAATTTCCGCACTGTAATTTTGTCGTCAAGTTTCCTTACCAGAGGGAGACACCTGAGCTCTGACGATGCGAAATTGTACCAATTTTGCCGAGAGCACCTAAGCCAAACGGACACTCACGGAGTTTTTTACATGCCACATAATCAGATGACATGGACGCTGTCAATTTTCTACATCATGAAAATCCACTGATCTGGGCCGGGATTGAACCCGCAACCTTAGATGCAGAAGGTCAGCGGCAAACCAACTACGCCACTCAGCTGACTCTCCTGTGACAGTTAATTGGAAAATGTGCAACTAATGGTATAAATACAAATAATAATAACGAGATGACCCAACGCTCACTTTGAAAGAAGTAAATACTACTACTATAAAACTTAAAACGCTGCATAGCTAAGTGCGAGATCAATAAAATATATGTGGAGTGAGGAGTTATAAAGATTTGTTTTTAACAATGCAATACAAAGTCAACAATTAGTCTTAATTCACCAACTGATAGCTCAGATTTTGTGAATACCTTCTATATATACAACACAACTATGATAACTATTCAAAAAAATTTTTAACAGGACATTCATTAGAAAAGTTGGACTACAAGATGATCCCTCTGACGTATGCATTAAAGCTGTTTCCGGTTAATGTTTAAGAATAGGATCCGAATTTGGAACATTTTTTCAGATATAAAAGAAATGAAAAATTAATATGATATTATGGCTTCACTATTCATTAGAGAGCAGCATTTTTTATCATACTTCCCATTTTTAACCGAGTTGATTCATTTTTTTTAGTATAAAATGTGTTTCGTATTTTTTATCCTGTACCGTAATGTTAAATGGGCTTTGCCTACACGTATTAAAACAAACAAGTAATATAAAAAAAATTAAGTCAATTCCTAATTAGATCAACAAAGAAAAATTTTATTTTAGCTACTTTTTTTAAATAGTTACAATTAATGTAAATATGCATATACATATGACAGAATCACAATAGTAAGTGGTAATTAGTTTTTATTAATTATCATTAACGTATCGTCCTGTCATCCAAAACGATCGTGTAAAAAAATTTCAGTTACACTGAATGCTTTAAAACGTGAGGGGAAAAAAAACAAACATTTTCAAGTTTTGACACAAGTCGCCAAAAATGATGCCAACGTGGCTGCATTTGTAATTCTTTAAATAATTAGTTTTAATCAATTAATTTTTATTAATTATAATTAATTTATTGTATTGTCATCAAAAATAATCATTGATATAAAATTTCAGCTCCATTGAGCGCATTAAAATGTATTTTATTAACGATTGCAAATTCCACCAAGATAAATAAATATATAGAGATTGCGAGCTTATAGTAGGAATTGAAAAAGAAAGTATTCACGGAATATTTTGAAATTTTTAAAAACACTATTTTGTTAATAGAGGTACGAGTTATAATATTGCAAATTTCCATTTTAATTGGGTCATTTTTCAGTCTGAAAATGTGCTTCGCGTTTAGTTAGAGCTCTCGTATTTTTGCCAAAGACAGCCTTAATTAATTTCGCCCATGAATTTTCTTTTTGTTGAAATCAAAGGAAAAATACACTTTTAGTGTAATATCTTCCAGTAATACATTCTTTCTACTTTGCTCAACGTACTAGAATATTTTTGTAGCTTAAAGTCTACAGACAGTTGCAATATGTTTCGAGAGTTTAGAGAGTCAGAAGTATTTAAAAGGCTCCAGATAGTTAAAAGTGAATACATCATACAACGATAAAAAAATATCCACTTTTTACCTGGAATAATATTCTTAGGAGAGCTCCATTCCATATTATTAATAACATAAACACTTTTCAAAATCATCTCCAAGTAGATCAAGAATTTTTGAAATAGTTCGTCGTGTTTGTAACATATTTCACCCTCCAACTCGACTCGAAATAATTATTAAATAAAAGTATCCTTGATATTTATATCACTACTTTTAGCACACTCCGTATTCTTTTTCTCTTTGAAATAATACTAAATGAAGGATAAAATATAAGTTCATATATCTTAGTTCATTGCTCATACTTTGCTGACATTTTTTCCCTTCTTTTCAGGCTGTCATCCGAAAAGTACGCGTCACTTGCAAATGTCATGGAGTATCAGGATCCTGCTCCCTTGTCACCTGTTGGCAACAATTGGCGCCTTTCCGAGAAGTTGGCGATTACCTTAAAGACAAATACGACGGTGCGACTGAAGTCAAAATCAACCACAGAGGCAAACTTCAAATCCGAAATCCAAGATACAACCTGCCGACTGCTGAGGATCTTGTTTATATCGACGAATCTCCCGATTATTGTGTCCCTAACGAAAAAACGGGCTCTTGGGGTACTGAAGGACGAATCTGCAACAGAACCTCGCCATCGACGGATGGTTGCAACCTTATGTGCTGTGGTAGAGGCTACAACACTCACAAGACCACAATTAAAGAACGATGTAAGTGTAAGTTCCACTGGTGTTGTTACGTCGAGTGCAAGACTTGCCATTTTGTTTTGGACATACAATCGTGCAAGTAGCCAAGTACTGAGGACAAGACTTGTTGGACTTTCAATCGTGGAGGAAATAGATAAAACCTCTGTGATTTTGATAAGCGGCTTTGGTACTTAAGAGCGACAAGGTTATACACAAGTATGGCTGCTAATATACCAGAACGAGTGAAAACTCGTGGATCACAATAATGCCTTGTGGTCTACAGAGAATTTTTGATGAAAACTTTCTGGGTAGCACTTAGAGGATTCAACTCGCATACAATCCACAGTTTATGGAACAATATAGTTAGAACCAGAGTGCTACTGTTAGGAAATACTGCTACTATTAGAAAAAAAAGGAGCAATTTTTATTTCTGTTTTCATTTAGTAATGACTTTAGGATACGAGCGATTTTATTTGAACTGGTTGTGGTGTGTGAAATTATCATGCAATGACTGATTGACAATGACTCTGAATTAGAGATAATTTTGATTTTAACTAGGCAATATGTCGACAGTGAATGTGTTGATAGACATTAGATTTCTTTGTGGAGTATATAATTAAAAAATGTATTCTTTTCTCATATTCATCAAATAAAAGCATTTCGTTTTATTATATTCTACGTGTATTTTTACTATGATTTATATACTTGATACCAGTACCAACATTATGCCATTGTTTTGTGTTTTTTTGTGTGTTTGTTTTATCAATACACACAAAAAACTATATGACTTCAAGGAAACAAACAGATCTATAAATTGCTGTATTAAAAACATGAAAGCATCTTCTGAGCTAAAATGAAAAAAATTCTCAGATATATAAAATTCCTAATACTTGGGTCTTGAAGTCACAAAATCTTAATATAAAAGTATGAAAATATTGCACAATTAAATCTGATCATTGAGTGAAAAGGTTGTGTAAACACAATACTATCCTTCTTAAAATTTTACAAATAAATCATAGTTTCAAAGAAGAAAATTATAAACATCGATAGAATGGTATCAGGTAGAGTTAATTTAATTTGTTTATAAGTCACAAAGTTGTCGATGAAAAATCTTTTAAGTCAATAAGCTGAAGGTGACACATGGATAAAACTTATAATGAAATCTTATTTTTTCATCTTTACTTTGTACTATTCAGAATTTTGTATTCCTCGAAATGCAACCTTTCGTTTTATGATCTTCAAGGATTGTTATCCATATCTTGAATAATTCAGTGTGGATCTTCCAGATCAGGGATACTCAACCTTTTTTTCTGCTAGGCCGCATAGATAAGTCAGCTATTTCACGCAGGCCGCATACATGTGTTAGCTATAGCTATTTCACGAGGGCCGCAACATGAGCTTAAAAGAGGGTTGGGGGGAGGTGGAAATGGCCAAGGCCAAGATAACATTGGAAATTTAGAATATGTTTACTTGATCAAAATATTATAACTCCTGTTTTGCTTTTTTTAATTATTATTATTTTTTTATATTTTTCATTTTTGTCATACTACATTAAAAGAATTTAAGAAGCACTCCCTCACAATTTTTACATCACTAAACGGTTTCATATGATTACCAATAATATAAAAAACTTTTTAGGATGTATTTGTTACTACTGTGACATTACCACTGACGAAACAATTTGTTGCTGTTACAAAAAATGTTCAATATAGCTTATTTATCACCTCTTGAAAGAGGAAAAATGTCGTTAAATAATTCCTGTTTTTTTAGTATTTTTTAAATACGGAATTTTCGTGATAAACGAAACAAGTACTGATCCATGTTTGTTTTCCACTACAAAACAATCAACCTCCAAATCATTCGAATATTTTTCGCTTGCAAGGTATGAAAGATTGTTCGAAATTGATTCCACCCATAAAATTGTCGCTAATCCACTGTTGTATGTTCTCACAAAGCATAACTGTTACAAATAAAAAAAGAATATCAATTCGGAGCCGTATGACATCGACAGCAAAAAAGTAAAATTGATGTATTTGATTTCGTGTGTATCAAAGAATTTCCAAACAAATTTTTGATACATTGTCTTAAATAAAAGAATTTCTCAGAGCAATGGGTCCTGACCGAGCCACTTAAGGTATTCGACTACGTTCGGAACCGTGATTTTAAAAAAAGCGCATTAATGGATAATTTTCATGATATTTAATGTCACTTAGATTAGAATACAAATATAAAATTGTTTTAAGGACATTTTGACAAAAAAATATTTAAATACAATATTTCGGCAAAAAATTAACTTAGATTAATTTTCTCAAATTAATTACCTTTTCTCAAAATGTTCTCCTTTTGTGAAAAATGCTTCTATTATAATAATATTTTGCCTGTATATAGCTCAGACTTCTTTACAGAGGCTCAACTAGGATTTTAAAAAAATTCCCATTATTTTCAGAGTTACTACCAATTGAAATAATTATCGGCGTTTTTTTCTTAAAATTTCTCCCCTCTGTTGTCGTAAAACATGGATAAATCCACTTCTAAGTTATATATTTCAAAAATTCCAGTTGAACCTTTGTACAGAGGTCTGAGATATATAAAGGTAAAATATTATTATAATAAAGCATTTTTTACAAAGGAGAATATTTTGAAAATTGGTCAAACTATGTTAATTTTTTTTGTCAAAATATTGTACTTAAATAATTTGTTATTTAAGTACAATATTTTCTACAATTTTACATACTTTTTCTAATCTAAGTGACACTAAATATCATAAAAATTATCTATTTTTACGCTTTTGCAAAATCACGGTTCAGAACGTAGTCGGATACCTTAAAAAGGCTCGGTGGGTCGCAGATTGAGTATCTCGCTGCTCCAGATAGATTCCGCTTCAACATGATGGAATTTTATGTACGGCAAATAATTTTCTAATGATTTATTTTATCATTTATTCCTGAGAAATATAGAAAAACTTAGGAGAGGAATTTTCTTGCTAATTCAGAATAATAAAACGGAATGCCTAAAGCATACTTTAGTGACTAAAAGTGATATTTAAATATTTAACTATTAATGTATTGAAGCAATCCATCCTTTTATTCAAAATTATTAATAAATTTATCGAGTATAATGAATATTACAGCTCCATACATTGCTTTTCAGTACCGAATAAGGATGGAAATATCGGTCACACCAGGGTAAAAGTTATCATTTTTCAAGTGACTGCATTCAAACTTCGCCAACCCAAATGACCTAGAGGATCGCTTCGGAAAAACATTATACTCCTGTGAGCCGCATACAAAAATATATATCTTTACATAAGATTTAGACTCATTTTAAATATTTATTGAATTAAAACAGAGGCAATGTGATAAAATAGAAGCAGTTATGGGATTTATTTGTTACAAAAGATTTATTAAAAACAACAGTATTGCACAAAATATTCGCATTTCGTATATTTGTATTGAATCTCGCGGACCTCAAAACTATTCAAGGCGGGTCACGGGTTGGTTATCTCTGGTCTAAATGGTTATGCATCTATGTATGCAGTTTATATTAAAATACCCAATAACATTCAAATACAAATAAACCTCAATTTATTATTCATACAACCTCTATTCATAGCCTCATATTTGCAAGAAAAAGCAACAAACTGGTATGGGATATGCAAAGCATTAGCATTTTATAGCATTTGAGGTGTTACATTATCAAAAGTTTGTAAGAAAAGGAGGATAGTCCAACGAGTTTGAAGTTGAATATTCGAAAAATTGTTATTTGTCGAAAAATATAAAATTAAACATTCTGGACAGAGTTCTAACATCAAATGCGGCTGAATTGTAGCCTGCCGGGACAGCGATCTATTGCTTCCCAATATTACTGGACATCAATCCATGATTGTTGTGTTAATAAAGAGTGTTTTTTTCCATGTATAGAAGTTTAAGTTGGCATTACTTTCCAAGATGGCGACCGATTTAACAGCTGTCAAGTGATTTATTCTCAGTTTGGTTTGGCAATTCATGAAAACGATCATCAAGCAAGGCGTAGATTCGTCGAATGGGCCCAAAACGAGATTGCCGTTGTTCCCGATTTTCATAAGCGAATTTTGTTTAGCGATGAAGCGCACTTCTGGTTGAATGGCTACGTCAACAAACAAAACTGCTGCATTTGGAGTGAAGCTAATCCACAAGTGTATGTCGAAACACCGTTACATCCAGAAAAACTGACTGTTTGGTGCGCTTTATGGGCTGGTGGAATCCTTCTTCAAAAACGATGAAGGCCACAATGTTACAGTCAATGGTGATCGGTATAGAGCCATGATTACTAACTTTTTCATTCCTGAATTGAACAATCACGATGTCCAGGAGCTGTGTCATGCATGTGTGAGCAGCGCAACATGTCACACAGCTCGTGGCACAATCGATTTATTGAAAGACACGTTTGGTGACCGCCTAATTTCACGTTTTGGACCTGTGAATTGGCCTCCAAGATCTTGTGATTTAACACCGCTAGACTATTTTCTGTGGGGCTATGTAAAGTCATTGGTCTATGCGGATAAGCCAGAAACGCTTGACCATTTGGAAGACAACATTCGCCGTGTTATTGCCGATATACGGTCACAAATGTTGGAAAAGTCATAGAAAATTGGGCGTCCAGATTGAACTACATCCGAGCCAGCCGTGGCAGTCCTATGCCAGAAATCATATTTAAAATGCAATGCCTCAAGATTATCTTTCGAATAAAAAAAATTCACGTCAATCGAATAATCCATCGTTGTTTTATTGCAATTTAAAGTTCTATACCTCTAAAAAAACACCCTTTACTGAAATGATTAGCCAAGAGAATGATCTGAGCTCTATGCGAGAATTCCAATGCTTCGATCATTTATAGAAAGGACATGCCGTCTGTGAAAGCCTCAACCCTTTAAATCAGTAACTTGACTTATATACTGAAAAAGAGTCTGCCCAATCAGTGTGATGACGTCTGCAATATTGTCTGAACAGAGGCCTTTGTTTCGGTAAAGGGATTAACATGCATAGAATGGTGCGTTGAGCGAGAATCTTGGACACGGGAATGGTTTCACGAGGTCTTTTCAGACAAACACAAATTATGGGCTCAACATCATGATGGATGCATCCCTGTGAAAAGGCACCGATTAAAATGAATATTGTCAGTTTGCATTTGTCATCGTCATACGGGTCCAATACCTGGACTGAATGTATAGAATATCATTGGATTCTCTTCATGTGTGAATACCTCTTGTTCGCATAGCTGATATCTTCAACATTATTTTTAAATTTACAAAGTGTTAAAATTCCATTGTATCTTATCTTCAGGGACTCTGTTGTTTACATTTTAATAAAACAAATACTTCTTTGTGGTAAATTATTATTCGGCTATTGTCTTATCCATCTTATTTTCCAAACGTGTCACCTATTAAAATTATTTGATACTGTCAAAATATTGTTCACTGACTCGCTCTCACTTACCAGTAATAAAGATTCATGAACTCTTACTTATACACGGACGGAAATAATCCCAACACACACTTACACACACACACACACACACAAATATTGTAGGGTAATGAAACTTGGATAATGCAATTGTCCAATTAACATTTTTAATCGATTAGTTTTTCAAGATCACATATTAATTTAAGCTAAAAAAAATGCATTTCAAATGTGAAATGCTGTTACTTTAATAGTATGGAGTGAGTGAATGAGTGAAAATTAACGTCGCCCTGTTCAGCTACGCGAGGGCTTTTGACGACGGAACTCGTAATTTTAACCATGGTCAAGTGATGAGGACGACATCTGAACTGGTACCTCCTCTCCTAACCACCACACCACACCAACAGGAAGACGTTTCAGCTCTCGACATATTTAATGTGCATCGCTCCCCTAAACGGTGGGTCTTTAGTAGTACTGGGCTCGAACTTTTAACATGCCTACCATGATCCGATGCCTTGACCCTTTGTTGTATGGAGTTCCATGCTTGTTATACTTATTGTGTCACTACTGGGACGGTCAGTGCTAGTTGTGGAGGATACTGGAGTTGTCGCATAATGATATTCCATACGTGCACAATTGGAGACAGATCTGGTGATCTCACAGGCCAAGATAATAGGTCAATACACTATAGAGCACGTTGCGTTATAACAGCGGTTCGAGGGCGAGCGTTATTCTGTTGAAAACCTCCCACTCGAATGTTGTTCATGAATGGAAGTCTATAGGTTGAATTACCAGACTGACGAACAAATTTGCATTTAGTGTGTTTCGGATAACCACGAGAGTGCTCCTGCTATCATATATAAGAAATTGCTCCATGGGTAGGTGACTATGACTCCAGGTGTCTAGGCCGCAGACGGTTTGGTCACAGGTGTTCCCCTTGCCATCTTCTGACCAATACACAGCCATCACTGGCACCAAGGGGAAGAACCTACTTTCTTTAGGAAGCCGTGAAAATGCTACTGGTTGAAATGGATAACCTGTCGAATACAGATAACGATTGAGTTTTCGTTCCTCTCTGTAGTCCCAACACTTTAATTAGTCCCGTAATAGATTGATTAAAATGTCACACATTTATTTATCACTTTCACTTCCCGGATAATGCATCATTGCATACTTCTTCTGTAGCCTTTCAATTAGAAATATACGATTAATTTCATCGTCCAGTTCTCTCCCAGTCAAACGACGATCTTGTTCAACTGCGACACGAACACGCTCGACATTATGCGACGATGTTCCGGTCGAAGGTCGACCAGAACGAGGATCACTGTCAACACAAGTGCGGCCATTTTTGAACCGACCACACCACTCTTTAATTTGTGTTTTTCCCATGCACTCATCTTTAAAGGCCTTTTGTAACATTTCAATAGTTTCCGCGCAACTTTAACCGAGATTAAAGCAAAATTTTATGCAAATTCGCTGTTCGGTTCGTTCTGCCATTTTTAGCAATAAACAAATTACGACGAACGCAAAAAAGGCTTTGTAAACAAATATACGCTACACGGGAACTAAGAGGTTACATCGGTATCTCACGCTACTGATGAGAAGGTTAGGAGCTGCTGGTGATATTCGTACCCACTAGAGGTCACCTCAGTCTCTCCGCGCGAAGATATGAACGTAGGTCGGATACTTTTGGGACAGACCTCGTATATACATCATCTGAATCAAAATTAATTCAAGCTATGTATCACCGCTATTATTGTAAAGGGTGTTTTTTTAGAGGTATATAGAACTTTAAATTGCAATAAAACAACGATGTATTATTCGATTGACATGAATTTTTTTTATTCGAAAGATAATCTTGTGGCATTACATTTTAAATATGATTTCTGGCATATGACTGCCACGGCTGGCTCGGATGTAGTCCAATCTGGACGTCCAATTTTCGATGACTTTTTCCAACATTTGTGGCCGTATATCGGTAATAACACAACGAATATTGTCTTCCAAATGGTCAAGCGTTTCTGGCTTATCCGCATAGACCAATGAATTTACATAGCCCCACAGAAAATAGTCTTAAATCATAAGATCTTGGAGGCCAATTCACAGGTCCAAAACGTGAAATTAGGCGGTCACCAAACGTGTCTTTCAATAAATCGATTGTGGCACGAGCTGTGTGACATGTTGCGCCGTCTTGTTGGAACCACAGCTGCTGGACATCATGATTGTTCAATTCAGGAATGAAAACGTCAGTAATCATGGCTCTATACCGATCACCATTGACTGTAACGTTGTGGCCTTCATCGTTTTTGAAGAAGGATTCCACCAGTCCATAAAGCGCACCAAACAGTCAGTTTTTCTGGATGTAACGGTGTTTCGACATACACTTGTGGATTAGCTTCACTCCAAATGCGACAGTTTTGTTTGTTGACGCAGCCATTCAACCAGAAGTGCGCTTCATCGCTAAACAAAATTCGCTTATGAAAATCGGAAACAACGGCAATCTCGTTTTGGGCCCATTCGACGAATCTACGCCTTGCTTGATGATCGTTTTCATGAATTGCCAAACCAAACTGAGAATAAATCACTTTACAGCTGTTAAATCGATCGGAAAGTAATGCCAACTTAAGCTTCTATACCTGAAAAAAACACACACTTTATTAACATTTGGAACGCTTTTTAAACGTATGAATTTTACCTCATCATGTTGAAATTGAGTTGTTAGTGTTTTAAAAATTTCAAAGAAAAATCGCATAGAAATGCATTAAAAAGTGCAGATATTTTTTAAAAAAAATATTTAACCCTGTTTTCATCACAAATGATTTTTTATTAAAAACAATAAATTGAATTCTGAAAAAATAAATACTCTTTTTTAGTGAAATGTATAGAAAAAAAAAATCATTCTAATTTGAATTTACTTCTTTTCTTATCCGGAATATATGAGATAGACATTATTAAATTAGATTTATAGTGCTAAAATAAGATAGAAGTTGATCGTTTCATCAAAAAAAAAATAACTCAAAGTGCTCTCTCTTGTTAACTTAATTTTTACAAATCTAGTAATTGAATTGACTGAAATGCGTAAATATAAAAATAAGTAGATAACATTAAGAAAAGAATTTTCTTCCCTCTAAAAGTTGGAATTTTAATTTATCCCCGATGTAATACAAAACTACGTTCTGTAATGTCATTGATTGACGCTAAGAAGAGTACCAAATAATGTGTCTCAGCCGACAGTTTTTTTGGTTGCAATTTTTTTTCTGTATCACAATACTAAAGCATTGTTCTAATCGTCATTTACTTGCATCAGTGCAACAAAACAAAGAACAGATTTTTTTTCTAGTGTTAACACCTTTCAACAGTGTGTATTTCGGGAATCAGACAAAACATTTGTAACTTTCAAATGCTATTTAGTTTTCTCTTTGTGTGCATCAGACATTTCCTTCTGTACATGACAACACTGAGACTTCCCGTTAAAATAAGAAAATTAATAGTAAATGTCAAGACAAAAAGTTTTCTGTGGAAATGAAAATAAAATTGAAACCCTTTTAGTCAAAGAAAAAACATTAGCAACATACAAACCAATTGTCGGAATTAAATAAGCTGCTCTAAACAGCATTCGCAAAGTTGACACTGGTGAAGAATGAAAATGTATATTCCTTTGAGACCCGAAATATATTTTATCTTTAAGCATTCAATTCTTCTTGTTATTAACACTTTATTGACCCCAATGACACTATAAAAAATAGTTAAAGAAAACTTCTTTCCTCCCCTGGAACGAAGATTCCCACTACCGTGCGGGTTGGGCTATATCTGTGAAATTTTACGAGTTATACATTTTTTAACTCTAAGTCAGTGCTTCTCAAACTTTCAATATTTGTGACCCAATTTTCAATCATAATTTTCATCGCTCCATTTCCCCTTCCTTACAATAACAATGCACTGAATTCAATAATAATATACTTTGAAACTAAAGCCACACACACAATATGCGACTTTAATTATATATATACCGTACAAATTATCAAGATAAGTATGACATTTTGTATATAATGTTATATATGACAAGCCCATGGCGTCACTGGTAATTATTAATTACTTGTTCTTAATTTAGTATTATTAAATTAATTATCAAGTACAATGTGCAGTCCTTATACATTTATAAGTTTATTATGTCAGTGAAAATGTGTATTTTATTTATTATGTCATAATGTATTTTGTTTGCTTCCTTTCAGAAAACTAATAATATTTTTAAGTAATCTTTTATTTTCGACTTTTCCCATAGGTTCGCGCCTCCAAGTAGGGTTATTACGCCCCCCAGGGTGGTGCGACCTACAATTTGAGAATCGCTGCTCTAAGTTGATATAAAAAACAAACTTAATTCTACTAAAATGGTTACAAATAAGAAAATTATTGATGTCAGTAGTGCACACCCAAATTTTTTAAGGAAGGGAGATGGGGGTCCATGGTCGATAGTCCACCATTTTGGTATCATGCTCCAATATGCCGCCCAACATATTCTTTTGGTTTTCTCTCGATTTTCGGGAACAAAAGCAATGCAAAATTAATGATTGAATAAGTAATTAGCATTAATTAATAAATTAATTATTAAAACAAATACATAATTAAATTTTAAGTAATAATACATAGAATTATAACCAATCGGAAAAAAAATCAAGGGCTGTGGGGGATTCGGACCACTAGGATCCCCCTTGAGTGCGCCACTGACTGATGTTTAATTAATTCTCTTTTATTGACTTATTATTTATTTACTGTGAAAGTCTTTAAACCATGTTTTTGTTTTTGACAAGTATAAATAAACAGTACATTTTTCACAACGTGTTTTCGAAGTGCTTTCACAGTTTTCAAAGGCCTTCAAATGTCATCATTACATCGAAAAGTCTATAGGTGTCATGCCCTTTATCCTGTTATAGCCTTTTAGCAGGTAGATTGTAATATTTCGATCCTTTTGAGGGAGGAATTACAACACAGTCATCTTCATCATCAGTTAAAGCAGTGTTTCTCAAACTGTGGGGCGCACCCCCCTTGAGGGGCGTGATGACTCTACGAGGAGGGCGCGAGCATATATTAAAAAGTCGTAAACAAAAGATTATTTAAAAAAATTATTAATTTATTGAAAATAATCAAACAAAATGCGTTCTGACATAATAAAATATAAAATACACATTTACACTGATTTAATATACTTATAAATGTATCAGTGTACTGTACAATGTATTTTATTATTAATTTAACAATATTAAGTTAAGGACAAGTTTGATAATTATCAGTGACCCCATATTATCACTTATCTGGATAATTTGTTCGGTGTTTCATTAATTCTTTAACTGCCGATTAAAAGTTACGCGATTCGCTCCCCAGTGCCACCGGGGAGAAGAAAATGAGTAAATAAGCAAATCCTCTGAAATAAGTAAATCCTTCGCAAACACACTGTCAAGGTCCTCTAATTACATTCCAAAGCCCTCGGAATAATTTTATGGATAGCACTGCACAGAATAGATCGTACTTCGGAAAGACGTATACGTCCAGAAAATTAAGGCTTTGGCTATGCGAGACGTTTATCTACGTCGGTGACACATAAGTTAAATGCGTATTGTAGTTTTAGTGTCGTCCGCGGTAGCCGAGTGGTATAGGTATCGGACTGTGGCTTGCTTTGTCACAGGTTCGAATCCAGTACCACTAAAGACCCGCCGTGTAGGGCAGCGATGCACGTTAAATCTGTCGAGAGCTGAAACGTCCTCCCGTTGGTGTGGTGTGGTAGTTAGGAGAGGGGGGTGCCAGCTCAGGTGTCGTCCACGTCACTTGACCATGGTTCAAAATTACGTGGTCCGTCGCCAAAAGCCCTCGTGTAGCTGAACAGAGCGACGTTAATATTCAATCAATCAATCAGTAGTTTTAGTGTCAAAGTACAGTATTATTGAACTCAATACATTGTTATTGCATGGAGGGGGGCGCGATGAAAATGATGATTGAATAGTGGGTCGCGTATATTGAAAGTTTGAGAAGCACTGAGTTAAAGTACTTTTGTTAGAAGGTGGAGAGGCTGTTAAAGAGAGAGAAATAGAGAGCTTCAGATATCTCTAACTTAAATTTTAAGAGATCCATTTTGAGTTTTGGGTGGAATTTTATTTGATATTGCATCTTGTTTGTACTGAAACAAATAAGTTTTTTTTACAACTAAATAATGAAATAAATGGGTTCATGAGACTTTGATGATAAAGGATAAACAAAAATTCTCTTTCCATTATTAGTATTTCCATGTTTTTCTTCATTGCTCTCATCTGAATTTATTCTACTTCCAGAATACATGGCAGCATAGTCATCATCCGAGATAGCACTAAGTTCAGGATCTGAATTCATGAATTGCAAAATTCTTTTTGTGTGAGAATTCTTTTCCTTTTAGACTCATGAAAAAGTTTTTGGTTAAAAGTTAGCACAGTATTCCATGAAAATTAATAAAATGTATCAGAAAATTTTATTAGTTAAAAAAAAAACTTCATTCATACTTTTTACTAACTCCCACCAGAAAATCCAGATTTTCTTTTTTTGGGGTGGGCTGGGGGTGGGGGAGGAAGAAGAGAAATGGATGCAGATATCTGTGTAGAGGATGAAAATGTCATACGCCTCAACAAATGTGTGAAAGAGAAAATTATTTGCAAAAGGTAGCGAGATAAAGAAAAAGGGACTAAGGCTTAAGGGACTTAGGACATGGCAGGCCCTAAGAAAATATGGCATTACAGTCGGACCTCTTGTGGGAACCCCCCTGGGTTCCACCCTGGACACTAAGATTGAATTGAGGCAAAGAATTACCAGACGACATTTTTATAATAACAAATTATATTTATTCCCTTGAATCAATTATCAACTTTCTAAATACAAATATGAATCTATATGTCTACGTCAATGGAATTGAACTTTACTATTAAATTAAATCACGAAATATGATACGAATCAACTATTAAACTCAATATCGAACGAGTTTACCGGAATAAGAGGACCGAGGCATATACACAATTTGAATTCCTAGCAATTAACTTTCCACTAACTTTAATATTTATTTACTCTTATTATCAGATAAATGAAGTTTAAATATCACCTGACTTTTACTACTTCACTCCTTTCCAGTCGGCTCAACTTTCCGAATGTAGATCGCTGCCTGATAATCAGCTAGAAACTAATCACACAATCAACTTGAATATTCTTAGCGCTTCGTCTATGTATCTCTTGGCTCTCAATAGCCCTACTCCGCTAACATACAACACTCTCCTTATATACTTTGATTCATTTGCATATCCCGTTTCCTCCTTTTAGAGCTGGTTGGAAATATACGCGAATTTACAATCCCCAAAGACGCCCAAGAATATTAGTGATAAAGTTTCGTATAAATTCGTCGCACTCTATTTAAAGAAGTCACTAAATCCCGAAAAAAAGTTCGTTATATGGAACAGTTGTTTTTATAGAGGTTCATTTTCAATATACTTTATAAACCACATAAAACACATTTTAAATTCATAAACACTATGTATTAAAAAAGTAATTGTTCACCCTTTTTTAAAATTAATATCTATGTATTTTATTTTTCAAATACATCAAGCAAAAAAAAAAGGAAAGAAAGAAAAACTGCAAGGAAAACAAACAAAACAAAGGACGTCGAGGAATATACTGTATTTTTAACTTGAAGAAAATAATTTTATATGAAAATTGATGAATTTTAAGGACATTTTCTAATTTAAAGCATACAAGTAGTTTTAAACACAAATAAATACATTATTTAATAACTAGAGATTTTAAATATACAAAAAAAAAATATCATACGCGTCCTTAAATTCAATTACTCATAAAATCTGTTAATTTTGTTTGAGTTTTTTTTGTACAAAAAAATGCTTAGTTTTTTATAATAGGCCTCACATCTTTGCAATGCTCGAAAAATCTCTTCAGGTATATTTTTCCGTGTCTTTTCTTAAATTTTCAATGTGGTAGGCCCCCTCCCCCTCTAGGGTGTTCTCCCACAAAATTGGGGTGGAATCGAGCAAACTCACACTATCACCTGCATGTTGCTCAAAGTTTTGGTAACAACATGCGTATATGCCGCGACGGATTTCACGGGCCTTGATGTGATGTTACTGTCAATCAGGTGACATAAGTAACAACAACATATATCTTGTTCAAATTTTCAATTGTTAATAAAATACTTTTCATTCATCCACTCAAGTTCAAATACATTTTTTAAACTTGTAGTGGATAACATTTGATGTAAAAACAGTTTTTTTTTTCAAATATTAAAAAAAAAATTCATTAGTTTCAATTTATATAATTCCCTAAAATAAAATTTTTCTTTGTTGGCCTAAGTTGGAATTGAAATTTTAAATTAAATACAAAAAAAAATTCTTTTGATAACGTTATATCAAGGGAAGATATAACCGAAGAATAGTTTATATAGATATCAATTCCAAAAACAAGCTTATTTAGTATTATTCCATAATTCAAGACTTAAGAATAAGTAAATGACTGAATTTGATTATAGAATCAATACAAAAAGGTAGAATAATACATTATAACGTCTCAAGTTAAAGTGAATTATTTTTTGTTTTGGTCGTTATTAAATAAAAAAAAAGTTGGTAATAAGAAAAGTATTCGAAAAAAAGATTCCGGAAATTAAATCAAAGTTAATTAGTATTACTTTAAGTATAATGTAATGCAGGAAGGAGCAAATAGTTCTTTTGCGGTCAGAAAACCGCTTCGAACAGAGATTTTTTTTCCTGTGTGAAGCCGAAGATTTTTCTCATATTTTCAAAAATGATAGCCAGGTCAACACGAATGTTTCAACGAAACCTATACTACAAGTAAACAAGTAATATAAATTTTTTTTGAAGTCAATTAGAAAAACGTTCTGGCACCATCTGTTGCATCCATTTGTAACTCCAACAGAAATAACGCAGAATAAATTTAAAATTGAAAAATAAAATTTAATTAATGGATGAATATTTGAAAAACACTGCATTAACATCAAGTGTCGTCCACTACAAGTTTAAAAAAATGTACTTGAATTTGAGTGGATGAATGGAAATTGTTTTATGAACGATTAAAAATTTGAAAAGAGTGCAAATATATAATATAAATAAATATATATGCATGTTTAGGGAGAGAGTGAACTAATGGTAGGAATTGAAAAAAGAATTCTATCAATGTGTGATAGGATACATCTGTCTCATTATACTGATTATTAAATTAAATGTGCTTGTAGCTGCATGTCAGGGGTATTCAAACTGTGTTCCATGGAACTTTGGGGTTCCACAAGGCATATTCAGGGGTTCTACGAGTTACAATAAAAAATCGAAAAGAAAATTATAAATGTGTATGCAAAATTGATTCTCGCTCTCTGTGAAGTTTGTATAACCACAAATCCCAGTTATTAAAACTGAAAATTTTATTTGTGTACTTAATAACTTTATTTTGTATAACACACCTTTTTGACTTTTATTATAACATAATAAAAGATATGAAGAACGTTTTTTTTTCGACGTACTTCCTGCTAAATTCTCAATAACCTATCCATCCAGTTTCCATCCCGGGTTTCTCGAAATGTACAATTTTATACTCGTTAGTACAATATTTTGCACTGCTGAATAATTTTCTAATAAAAAATGCACTTTTTCCAATCGCGGAAAAGAATACCTGTAAAGAAGGACAGGAAACAACTTATTTATATATAAGCAGATTTGACGTATTAAAATCTAAATTTAAGCAAGAGCAGCTCCTAAATTTTTTTGCTGTAAATTCAGATTTGGTTGCAGGATTTCTTTCACAGCTACAAACATTTTAATGCCTTTCAGAACAATGCATTTAAGTGAAAAATATTTCTCAACGTGAGGGGTTACAAAAACAAAATACAGATACAAATTAAACGCAGGATAGGAAATGTGTCTACACATATGTTCAATAGATCTGGATTCTTGGATGGCTTTTGTTTTTAAGAAAATAAAATAACAATAAAAAAAAACATTTTCCAGTTATTAAATATAATGTATGGGTAGGTGATATTTGGATTCCCAATTAATATTATTAACGAATAAATCCTATTAAAATTACATTAACATTTTTAATATACCAATACACACTTTTAAAAATATTCTTTACATTAACTACTTATAACATGCTGATCTACTTCAAAAAATTTTACGATATATTTTCCTTAGTAATTAGTTCTAAGTGTTCAGTGAGTCGAAAAAGTGTGAAGATTACTGCTATAGGTGATATGAAATAAGCATAAATAAATTTAATAAAACCATCACTGATTTGCTTAACATATTTTTATTGATTTTTATGGTGCAATTTTTACTTTTTCTTAGATGTAAAGTTAATTAATGATTGCAATTATTTTTAACAGATGTGGCCCTCCGGTACACTGTTTCCAAAATATGGCCTTGAGCAAAAACAATTTCCCACCCCTGAAGTAGAGACTTTAAAAAGTTATAGACTCAGAAAATTTTCCCTTTACCAAAAAAGTTCAATTCGCTTTTTTTATTGTTTTGTACCAAAAAAAAAAACCTTAGAAAATGTAGTTTCTTTTTTCGTTAACATCTCTAAGACTCAATACTGAACCAATTTTTACACTAATTCAAACATCATTAGTGCTGCCATCTATGAAACAAAACAGAAACTATTGCACTTTAATTTCTAAAGGAATGGTGTCGCCATCTAAGTAAGCAAAGAGAAGTAATTTGTCACCTGAAAATTTAAGTTCAAAATTCAATATTATTACTCTTTAGGAAAAAGAAAGTGACATTTATTTTTTATTTTTATTTTTAATATAAAAATAAAGTTTTTGTTTTTTTTTAATTTGGAACTTCTTTTAATTACGTATCAAAACGTATCAAAATGCTTTAAAAAAATATTTCAGTTCCACGACTCGTATAAGTGTGAAATAACACAATACTACACCATAAGATATGAATCGAAAACAAAATAAGTGGACAATGTAAGCAATTTTTCAATATAGCAAAACTATTATTTGCATTTAAAAATACCGATGGACTGATTAAATTTTCATTGTTCAAGTATTAGAGATCTGTGTTAGATTAACAAATATATATATTGTCACGGAGTTCGAAAGAAGTACACAGTTCAATTAAACAAACAATTAGATTTATTCTAACGCTTGGAGCTCGATACAACACTGGACTGAGAACATCCCCAACTGGCGATGAACTCTGCTTTTATACACTTCGGAATATTCGAGAAATAACCAGTATGCACTCTAAAGAATGATCTGGATTCATCTAGAACCTAGAGAAACAATACATTAAAAACGGAAACAAAATTCCAGTCTTTGGATAAATCTGCCGGGGCCGGGATTCGAACCCGAGACCTGAGGAAGTTCAGTCCAACGCTCTGCCAACTCGGCTATCGGGACTTGTAGCAAATTATGCGTGTGGCATTGCTCCCCTCGAAAAGAAGACAGCGCCCGCTGTCATTTTGTT
Source organism: Trichonephila clavipes (assembly GCA_019973935.1). NCBI lineage: Eukaryota > Metazoa > Arthropoda > Arachnida > Araneae > Nephilidae > Trichonephila > Trichonephila clavipes. The sequence continues at coordinate 4,854 of BMAU01015763.1, read as the reverse complement.
CAAGGGTCTTTATTCTGGAACGAGTGATGGGTCCTTTGTATGATTCTTTGGGAGGAATATCCTCGGTTTCGATTTGCTCGGCGGGATCATGGTACGGTTTCATACGCAGTACATGGACAACTTCTCTTAGTTTTCTTTTTCGTGAAGCAGGATCAAAATCTTGTACTTCGTAAGTCACGGCTGATAAACGGCGTAGCACCTGATACGGTCCGAAATACCTTCTTAAGAGTTTTCGGAGAGACCGACTTTTCTCACTGGAGTATAAACCCATACGAGATCTCCGGGAGCGTAGGATACCATTTGGTGTTTGGAATCGTAACGTCGACGATCTTTGTCTTGAGCTCTCAGAGTGTGCACTCGGGCTAGCTGTCGTGATTCTTCGGCTCTGGCTGCTATCTTGGTGATGTTATTGTCATCAAAATCGTTAGGACAGAATGGTAGCATTGTATCTAGTGTCGTTTCCGCTTCACGACCATGAAGTAAATAGAACGGCGTAAAACCTGTGGTCTCTTGTTTAGCGGTATTATAAGCGAAGGTTACAAATGGTAGAATTTCATCCCAATTTTTCTGCTCTACATCCACATACATTGACAACATGTCGGCCAAGGTCTTATTGAAGCGCTCCGTCAGTCCATTTGTTTGGGGATGATACGCCGTTGTGAAACGATGATCAATGTTACACAAGTCGACGAGAGAGGAAACAAGTCTGGATCGAAAGACGGCTCCACGATCTGTGATAATTACTCGAGGAGCTCCATGCCTGAGGACAATTTCTTCAAGTAAGAACTTCGCTATTTCGTCGACTTCGGCTGTCGGCAAGGCTTTGTTATTGCATATCGTGTTGAGTAATCCGTGCAGACTATTATCCATTTGTTTCCATGAGCAGACTTTGGAAATCTCCCAAGGAGATCAATTCCAATGCGATGGAAAGGAGCTATAGCTGGAGGATGGGAACTAAACGTCAGGTGGTCGTTGAGGAACGGACTTTCTCCTTTGGCACTCCCGACAATGCATGACATACCGAACGACATTTCGGTACATTCCCGGCCAGTAAAATCTCTTGCGTATCCTGTCATAAGTTTTCGCGAAACCAAGGTGTCCTGCGGTGGGGGCGTCATGAAAGTGCCTTAGTATGTCTGCTCGTAGATGTTTAGGAATGACTGGCAACCACAACTTTCCATCTGGATCAAAATTCTTCCTGCAAAGGATACCGTCGATAAATCTGAATTCTTCGTTTTGGATGAGTTGCTCAAAAGTTTTAATTTCGCAAGGTCTTGATCCTTTTTCTGTTCCATCGCAAGGTTCATACTCGTCGTGACTGCTAAAAATTTGTCTGATGTTTCCGTTTCCTCTTCCACTGGATTTCTCGAAGAGCGTCGGCGTCACTATGCTTCTTACCGGTTTTATATTTTACGTCAAAATCATGCTCTTGAAGTCGGAGGCCCATCTGGCAAGCCTTCCTGAAGGATCCTTTAAATTCATGAGCCAGCACAAGGAATGATGGTCAGTTACAACAGTAAAGTGTTTTCCGAATATGTACGGCCGAAATTTGTTGGTAGCCCATACGATGGCAAGACATTCCCTTTCTGTGGTGGAATAATTCTTTTCGGCTTTTTTGTCAGAGTTCTAGAAGCGTATGCTATAACTTTCTCGACATTATTCTGAATTTGTACTAGGACAGCTCCGATACCGTACCCGCTTGCATCAGTATGGATTTCTGTAGAAGCTCTTTCGTCGTACATCCCCAATACTGGATCCGAAGTAAGTGCTTTCTTAAGACTGTTAAATGCTTCCACCTCTTCAGGACCCCAATGAAACTCCACGCCACTTTTCAGCAACGACTGCAAAGGTTCGGCGAGATAACGAAACCTTTAATAAATCTTCTAAAAGTATGAACAAAGGCCAAAGAAAACTTCGTATGTCATGTATATTCTTTGGAGTGGGAAAATTTCTTACGGCTTTTATTTTGTCGGGATCGGGACGAACGCCATTACTAGATACAAGATGGCCCAGAATCTTTACTTCTTGGGCAGCAAAGACACTTCTTTGAATTTAATTTAAGACCAGCTTCCTGAAGACATTTTTAGAACAAGTCTTAATCGTATAAGATGGTCTTCAAAAGTTTCTGAGAACACTATTATGTCATCTAGGTAACAAAGACACATAGTCCATTTAAAATGGCGTAGCAAATTGTCCATCATTCTCTCGAAGGTCGCAGGTGCATTACAGAGACCAAACGGCATGACTTTAAACTCGTATAAGCCTTCGGGGGTAATAAATGCCGTCTTTTCACGATCCGCTTCGTCTATTTCTATTTGCCAATAACCAGATCGGAGATCCATGGAAGAAAAGAACATGGCACCTTTCAGACAGTCGAGCGTATCGTCAATACGAGGCAGAGGATAAACGTCTTTTTCGTGACGCTATTCAGCTTGCGATAATCGACGCAAAAACGCCAACTACCGTCTTTTTTCTTACGAGCACAATGGGTGATGACCAAGGACTTTCAGAGGGTTGGACGATACCTTCATCAAGCATTTTCTGAACCTCTTCATGAATGATGCGTCTTTCAGTCGGCGAGACTCTGTAGGCTCGTTGGTTGATTGGAGCATGATCACCAGTAAAAATCCTGTGTTTCACATTCGTCTTCGCGGCTGTCGACTTGTCGGTCTTCGTGAAAAGCCCAGAAAATTTCGGAGTAGTTCGGATAGCTTGTTTCTCTGTTCGTCACTTAACTCGGGTGACATCATTAACGAACAATTCATCTGTGACTCCGAAGTTTCTTGCTGGTCATCCAAGCAACCCGATGTGTCGGAAATAACACATAGATGCCCTTCATTTAGTGGTTCAGCTTGGCCTATGCACATTCCTCTAGGGATGATTTGGTTTCGGAACTGCAGGTTGGTAACCCAGACATCACTTTTCCGTTACGATATGTGGATACCATGGACGGTGTAGCAATATTTTCTCGAAGAGCAAATGTTTGCTGCCGTCTAGAACTACATTTATGTCTCCTCGGGTTTGATATCCTGATACTGTTATTCTAGTTAAAGAATGCGGCTTAAGTGTATAGTCCCTGGTGGCATACAAATTCCAGGCGTCAGGCGCTGTGGAGTCTCGACAGATGTCTTCTAGAACAAGTTCATTTTGTCCACAGTCTATAACGGCTTGAGACGCCTCTAAAAAGTCCCATCCTAGGATGACGTCATGGCTACAATGTGATAAAACAATAAATTCAAAAGGCAGTTCTCGATTGTTTATACGGACACGTAAAACACATTTCCCTATCGGCCGAACAAAATTTCCATCCGCAACTTTCAGCATAACGCTCTTGGCATCAGCAAACAGAACTTTCTTTAAAAATCGGCGATACTTATCGGATATGACGAAAACGATGCCCCAGAATCTACTAGAGCACGTATCGGCTTCTTATCTATTATTACGTCTAGTTGGTTACCAGTCATCTTGGCGGTCGACGGAGGATTTCCAGTACACGCGGCCTCACCTCCTTGGAAGGTCGCTCTCCTTAGTTTTCCTCGCTCCTACGGCCTGGCGACTGACTGGATCGGCGATATGGCGACGGGGATCTGTAACGACGTATTGGGGATCGGCCTCTCGTGGGACTTGGCGTAAAACGGCGAGAAGAGTTTGGTCGGCGTATTTCTTCTTCAGTGCCAACGTCGTCGAAGTTCCGTCGGCGGTTTCGAGGAGTTGTCAAAGACAGCCTTTCTCTCTCGGCAGTAGCGCATTACATGTCCAGGACGTCCGCAGTGGAAACAAACAGGTCTGTTGTCAGCCGTTCTCCACACATCTGTTTTTCTTGGTTCAGGTGGGAATTTCTGAACAGGAGCTCTGTATTTCCTGGTTACAGCGGCGTATGTTGGTCGTGGTCTAGTTTCTGTAGGTTTTGTTGACACTGGGGCCAAAACCCTTTCAACTCGTCTTGAACGATCTCTTCTAAGGATTGGGGATCGGGTCAAAGATTCTTGCGTCTGGTTAACTAGTCGATGGACTTCTTCTCGTACGATTGTGCGAATAAGAGAGACCAAATCAGTCTCATCCGTCAGGGATGCAACCGGTACGACGTTTGGAAGCCTTTCAAATCTCGGTCGACCAACTCTCTTCTGCTTCATATCTTCGATATAGTTGCACCATTTGATAAAACTTGCTGTGTCGTTGATTTCTCTCGTCAACGGGGCCTGATAAATATCCTCAGCAACACCTTTCATTAGGTGTGACACTTTTTCGTCTTCTTTCATCAGAGGATTTACCTCTTGGCAAAGTCTAATACACTTTGTATGTAGGACTGTGTACTCTCGCCTGAACGCTGGGCTCGGCATTTTAGTTGTTCTTCTGCCCTTCTGGTATATTTTTGACGGTCACCGAAAGTCCACTTAGTCCATTTTTAAACGCTTCCCAGGAATCTAAGGCGTCTTCGTTGTTGACATACCACTGTCTCGCAGTTCCGTCAAGAAAAGAAATAAACGTTAGCCAGGCACATCATGTCATCCCACTTGTTAAAGTTGGCTACTCGATCGTACTCTTTAAGCCATTTGAGAGGGTCTTCCCCAGGCGCTCCTCGGAAGGTCGATGGGCTCCTCCATTGCTGTAACGAAGGTGTTACTACAGCGGGCTTGGCTTCTTGCTCGGTCGGCATTTTTTGTCCTCTTCCTACTATTTTTCTTTTAACAGTCGAATTCGGGATAATCCTCTTAACCGGAGGCTCCTGCGAAGGTTGTCACTATTATCCACGTTTGACGTAATTGTACCCCGCGCTTCCACCAAACTTGTCACGGAGTTCGAAAAAGTACAGTTCAATTAAACTAACAATTAGATTTATTCTAACGCTTGGAG
>BMAU01015762.1:0-72361 GCA_019973935.1 Trichonephila clavipes | reverse complement strand
TTTAATAAATAACAAAAAGTTGCATAATGATATTTTTATGCTTTACTACATGCAGCTTATATATTTTATTATTTTACAATAACTTAAAATGTGTAACTTGATAATTTAAAAAACTTGCTTCCCAACTCAGTAACTATTACTCGACAGATACAATTTATTCTAAAAATAGTTAAATGACATACATTTTAAAAAATATTTTTGAAAGTAGGTATATACACACAAACAAAAATATATATATATGTATATATAATGGAATTTTTAAAAAAATTTTTGATCCTTTTAAATATTATCCATCTTTCTAAAATAAGTTAATTAACTGATGCATGTATATTGTATGACGAATAGTATATGATTCTAATTCTAATATGACTTTCTAGGAAAGCAGTTATAGATTTCAATATGATTCTAATGCAATGCCAACTGTTAACATAAAAACAGTTTTGTTGTCAAACAATCATGAATCATTTAAATCATAAGATGGCGTGAATTTCTATTAAAATGACTAATTGTGCGTCAAAAAGCTTTTAGCTGTCATTAGTAGTAGTCGAATATATGAATAGAATATTCCGAGAATGTGTGCATTCAATATTGAAAATTTTCAATTACGTGATTATATAATGCAAAACAATGTGTACAACTTGCAAATGATGAATTATGGTCGCATAGAAAATAACACAGTTCGAGATAGTTTAAATATTTTTTAAATGCACTTAGTAGATTTAATTAGCTCCTATTATCAGTTTCAGAAACCGATAAAAATAGATGAATTTGCATTGTATTAAAATTTGCTTCATAGTTTTACAAAGTTTGTTTAAGAAAACATAGTATAATAAATATCTTTTTTCCTAAGTAATTAAGAATTTAGAGAATGCGTTGATCAAAAGTAAACACTTTTATTTCTATTCAAAACCAAAAAAAAAAATCTCAAGGAATTTACAGTTAATAAATTTGACATAATAATGCTTTTATTAAAAACTAATTTGAATTTAAGCATGCAACACAGAAAATCCCAATTTAATTGGAATTCATTTGTGCTGGGATTGTTTTTTTCAAATTGAAGTCTCCTAATCTTTTACATTACAAAAAGAGCATTTAAGTGGATGCGTTTGTATTACAATATAAGTATATTTAATTTATTATTAAGTCATTTTGAAAATTTTTAGATTTTTCTATACAAATCTAACTTAGAAGTGAGTTTATCCATATTTTACGACAACAGAGGGGAACAATTTTAAGAAAAAAAATGCCGGTAATTTATTCAATTGGTTGTAACTCCGAGAAAAATGTGAATTTTTCAAGAAACCTAGATGAGCCTCTGTAAAAGCTCTGAGCTATATACAGGCAAAATCTTATTATAATTGAATTATTTTTCATAAAAGGAGAACATTTTTGAAAAAGATTAATTCTAAGTTACTGTTTTGCCAAAATATTGTATTAAATAAAAATGCCCTTAAAACAATATTTTATTTTGTGACACTAAATGTTATTCATTTAAGCGATTTTTTTTAAAAACACAGACCCGAACGTAGTCGGATACCCTAAAAGGGAATACATTGTGAAAGAGTAGTTAATTAAAAGAAGAAAAAAAGCTATAATATTTTATTATAATAGTCATAACTTTAAAAGTAAATCGGATAATTGAGAAAAAACTTCATCAACATACGAATTGCATCAAGTCTCTATAAGTGTATTTTCACGAAATAATGTCAAAATGCGTACACTTGTAAGAAAACCATCAGATTCCAATACCAACAAATATTTTAAAGAAAGCCTCACGAAATCCTAAAAGCACATAACAACACTTTTCCCTGCCCTATTTCTAGATCCATAAGTAGATCAAAGGTCATAGCTTAAGCAGCAGTTTTTTTGAAATCTTAAATCAGTGCTTCTCAAACTTTCAATACTGGCGCCCCCTTTTGATCACAATTTTTATCGCGCTCCTCTTATACTTTTAAAAAAATGTACTGCTGAATGTAATAAGAATGCACATTGACGCTAAAGCTACAATAGGCGATCGTAATTATAAACCATACAAACTAGTAAAATAAGTATTAAAAATTTTGTATACTACTTTTAAGCAATAAATAAATAAATAAATAAAATAATAGGATAATTATTATGTTATTTTTCCTTTCTCTAATTTTTAAATTGAACATATTGCAAAATGCGGTGGCTGCTTAGAAGACAAAAAATATAGATATCTGCTAAATATAGAAAAAAAACTCAGATGGTCAATTTCTAATCATAAGCATTCTTTATAAAGAAAACTTTGCTTTGCAAGACAAGCCCATGGAAGTCGTTAATACTTATTAAACTTGTTCTTAATTTAGTATTAATTAATTAGTTATAAAATACTCTAGGGCTGCACTGATACATTAAAAGTATACCGGCTGAAGTACCCTCTCTTTGCCTGAGTTCATTTATATGAAAATAAAACATTATTGATATAATAGCTGGTGTAAGGAGTGCAAAGCCAAATGCTCAACCATGTTTACAAAAAATGTAAAATGATTTTTTTAAAAATGGTTGCTCAAATTATAATTAGTTTTAAGCGAATAGTAACTTTAATTTTCACAGAACTTACCATTTATATTTGATGTTAAATAATGATAAATAAAAAATTCCGATGAAGAATAACTGTATTATTTTTAATATTTAAAGCGAAAAGACTTCAACATGTTTTAACTCTTTGAGCAGGCACGCACTGCGATTCTTTCGAGCGGGGTTATTGGAGTCGCACTAATCCTTTTTTAATAATTATTTTATTGTACACGATACAAATCGTGATTCCAGTTAATAATATTATTAAGAGAAAATTTTTCTTACTTACTTTCAAGGACTTTTCAATTTTCCTTTGGTAACAATTAAACAGTTTTTCAGAATTAACGATTTCGTAATTTGTGCGTCCACTTTTGACCACTTCCGGGTAAAAAGTGTATTCATTATGATTATATGAAATTGTGTAAAATGTTTTCGCGTTATGCTTTTATATGTATAGAATACTCGTAAAAATAAGTCTTGGCCAAGTAATTCTTCAAAGTGTATGTACTCTCATGGTTTTCCAAATATAATAACTCTTTGCATGCAAAAAGCGTAACAAAGAACATATAAGAGAGGGGTGTCATAACTAACTGTACCAATAACTTAGAAGGTTAAACAGATTACAGCTATAATGTGCTGTATTTCAAAAATAATGACAGTGAGGAATTTTTAGGTTCCCTAAATTTTTTCGATTCTACGTCTGGGATCTGTTTTTCTCTGAAAGAGTTATATGTCAGGTTTAAACGAAAGCGTAGTAAAAAAATCACTCATCATGCGATTACAACAAATCAAATAAAATTTTTATTTGGTTATAGGATCCAAAAAGATAGCTAATTAGGTATTGAAAAAGTTTTTATTTTGTTGACATATCGCGCACGCCACAACAAATTATACCAAAAGGTAAAAGTGCATTTTGTATTATCTCTTAAGTATTTTGGAACATTCATTTCAGTAATTAATTATTTCTAAATATTTTATTTTCGATATGATACATATTGAAGCAACAGATAGTAAAATCTTTTATTTTTGTATTTTGTTCATTCATTATTTCTCTAAGTTATTGTACACATTTTCTACTGCATATGGAGAAGATTAGAGAATTCTGTAATGCCCCGTAACGGCACATCTCATGGCTAACTTTTGTTACAGCGTTTGAAAACTAAAGTTTTTGCAATTTGGTCAATTTATTATTTTTTTTCATTGCAAGACACACGGGACTAACTGATGTGACTCTTGATTTCCCCAACAATCTTTTAATTTATCATACAAATATTCACACAAATGACAGCAGCTTCGTACGGCAAGGACCTTTCCAAGCAAGAAACAGTAAAACTGAACATTCCACTCAGTTTATATTACACACACATACACAAATTAAAATGCTGCCATTGCACAAAAAATAAATGTAAACATTGGCGTTGGTAAAATGCATGAGAACAAAACTAATTATTTTACAGAAATTACATATAAAATAATTATTGTAATTAATAATAATAATGAAATACAAATTAAGGGTGTAGCATATAAATGTACATGCATTTTGTGAATTAATAATAAACTACAATCTGAATGATAATAAAATACCATTTCATCCAAATATTCTCATAATGTATTACATTTTATTTTTCTAATTTTTAAAATTTCATCTTCTGTTGGTCTGTAGGTTACATTAACTGTAAACCAACATTTTTACTGATAAACATTTTTTTCTGAGTTTCTTCTTTGAATTTTGTGTTTCTTTTTTAATTTAATTCCTAAATGCTACAATTTTTATTTATGAGTAATATGCTTTTTAATTCATTGTTAAATGTATTATATTCCCTAACACATGCAAATATTTAAGTATGATAGATACACATTGTTTTTCTGCAACTTTGACATTTGATTTTAATTGCGAAAAACTTTCAATAGATATAATTAAATTATAATATAATTTTTATATGACGAACATTTTTAGAAGCTAAATACTTACTTGCTTTTAAATTAATTTATAAGTAAAATACAATATAAGTGTATAAAACTTACATAGTAATGTTTGTATTCGAATTCTGCCAATACATGTTGTACTGAAATTCACTGTTAAGCGAGTAGAAGATGAAGGTGGAAGGTCAAATCTTGAAAAGTTGAAAAAAAATAAAATTACTTAGTTAAGTGTTGACTAGAATATTTTTCAAACATGGGACTTTGAAATTCTTATAATTTCCCAATTTTACAGTAATTGTTTCACCAACAGGATTTTACATAGCCATGATATTAATCACAGGCAGAAGTCGGGCAAAAGTCTTTGCTGGCTTAGTTAAAATCAAAGTAATTTGTTTGACTTGGCACTAAGATACTGTAGGTTTGAAAAATGTGTGGTCAATTAATGATTAGAGGAAATATGTTAATTATCTACATTTTTAGAAGAATATCCAACTGTTTAAACAAATAAAGCAGATTTTTTTTTTTTATTATTTTCCAGAAGTGATGTGACTCATCTCCATTTCATCCCCAGCTCAATTGGCAATCAGTTTGGTACACGCTGTTTAACAGATTACTCTTACAGATTATGTCCGGTGTTGAGATTACATAGTGCCCCGTATTGTGTATTTGTGCATTCATATAGATTACTGGGGTTAGCAAAACATTTAAAAAGTTTGATTTAAAAAAGAATAATGTATTAATAAATTTAAAGGAAAAATTGGATTAATTGAAAATAAGTAAACACATGTCTTGCTGAATCTTGGGAGAATTTGTGCAGTCGATACAAACGTTAATGGTCAGCTGGGGATCGCAGAGGGAACTTTTATCTTCTTTATAATTTTTTTATGCACGATAAAATTCATAAAATTTCAGCAAAAATTTATATATGAAAAAGTTTACTTACCTACCTCTAATAACTTTTCAATTTTTCCTTAATTATTTGAGAAAAAATCCTATCAAACTTAATTAAAATGTTTCTAAGTTCACACACACACACTTTACGCAGACTTTACAGGAAAACTGATGCTATCATTAGTGATAATGGTCATGTCTCGGTGGATTTTCTGGAAGCGGCAGAGGCCTGGCTCAGCACTATGCTAATAAAAAGTAGGCTTGCTTTTATTAGTTCTGACAAACTTTCTTGTCCAGGGTCACCAGAGATCAAATAAAATCTTGCAGGAACAGGTCGGCAGTTAACTCATTATTCAATGTTAAGTTCACCTTACTCGAAATAACTTATGTCCTTCAAAATCTGGACACCAACAAATCATCTGGCCCAGATAGTATCCCTGGACATTTCTTGTTCCACCATGGGTAGGGAAAGACTGTTAAATATATGCAACTTGTCATGGAAAACCGGTAAACTGCCAAGGCAGTGGAAATCGGCCATTGTTAATCTCATTTATAAATCAAACAAAAATGTCTGTATTACAAAAAGCTATCGTCCTATTTCTCTTACTTGTATCACTTGCAAACTAATGGAATGTAGGGTACTGCGGAGATTGACTCACCTTTTACACATTAATAACATAATGTCCCCGGAGAAATTTGCTTTTCGTAAGGGTCACTCTACTGTTGGCCAAATTTAATACTTAACCCAGTGTGTTAGAGATTCTCAGAATCACAAACTAATGAGGCACTCCATGGCGGCATTTTTAGATGTGTCAAAATTATTTTATAGAGTATGGAAATATAAGCTGTTAAGCAAGTACTTTGGTGTTTTAGGCATTAAAGGTAAAACTCTGCCCTGGATCTCACTATTTCTAAATCGCAGAAAATTGTGTGTCAATGTTCATGCTACTTTCTCGAATTTTTTTCAAAACATATCAAGGAGATTCCCAGGACTACGTTCTGAGTCCAACGATTTTCTCACTATTTATTTCTGGGGTCGAAAAATATGTTAACCCTTCTCTCAAATTGGGCTTTTCACTGATTATGTTGTTTTGTGGTGCAGTGATACAAATATTAGCAAAAAGGAATCCCAGCTGAACACGACCTTAGTAAATATTCAGGAGTTTGCAGACAACCACAAAATTACTTTCAATGCTTCAAAGTCTACAGCAGCCTCTTCACGACTAATAGGCATCTTTACAACTACTCTCCAGAGCATTTCGTAATGAGTGAATGATTGAATTACAGTAAATATCCTACCTATATTGGTTTCACTTTAACCCTCTAACTGGATACCTTCCTCCTGAAAAGTTATTCCGAAAACGTTTTACTCTTATATTGCTATTCCTTCAAAAAATGTAACAGATTTCAATTTTTTTCCCCCCTTTTAAAACTTGGGAGGTCGAAAGGGGACAACTTTATGACTTGCTTCGGCGTCTTTAATCAGTAAGAACCAGGATAGCAATCGTTTACAGCTAGCTGTTGTTGCCTTGGGCAATCTTGTATGAAAACCGTAGTTCCATCTGTCGTTTTTCCCCATAGATTCAGTCACAGTAAAATTAAATTAAAATGGAGGGGTAAAAAAAGCATGAAATAAATGGCGTGTTAAAAGTTGAAAAATAGTTATATTTTTCTTCAAGTAAAATTTATTTTCTGTCATTTTTAAAAAATTAAAAAAATATTTTGGTATTGTGATTTGAACTAGAAAAAAAAGCATCCTGTATTCATCTTTGAATATGAGAGTAAAGAAAAGCGCGCTCACTTTCCTGTTTTTAAAAAAAGTTATGAGGTAAAAGAGTAAGGCCCAATATTTTTTTTTTAAACAATAAGACAATTAATGGTGCATTATATTTATAAGGAAATAAAATAGATCTTTCTCTTATTCAATTATATTTTTAATTTAGAATAACATAAAAAATGATTTCAATACTTTTAATTTATTTAAATTTAAATCATATAAATGATATTTTTATGTTAACTGAATATTTTCGGAAAACATCTAAATTTTCATTCCTAGTGCTCTCCCTTTTCGAACTCCTTGTATTAAATAAAAATATCTTTTCTACACATCGGCATTTGTGATGGACATAACACACATTCAGTCAATAATTTTTAATTTTAATGGGGATATACTTCTTCAAATGCGCATGACAGAACTTCTAACCATTTTCTACTCAAGCTAAATTTCTTATCTTTCTGTTTCTTTTATTACAAGGAAAAATGTCACACATCGATAACTACATTTCACACAATTCAGTCATTACAAATTCTATTGTGAGAAAACTTCTCCCTAATTAATCTTGTCTTTCAAAACAGTACACTTAAAACAATTTTGTTCAGTGAAGTTAATCGACAGTTCCACAATGTATTCATACCAAATTTTAAAAAAAAAAATAACACTTGGAAATGTATCCTGTATTAAATTTTTCAGTATACACAAATATTTCCTGCTGTATGGAAGATATAGTATGAGATGTGGTATGCGGTTGTGAAAGAATGTTTTCGTACGTGTAGACTATTTTTGAAAATTTAAATATCACTGAAGCTGATCATATAACTGCAAATAAACCTTATTTCAATGTGTGCTGGTATCAAAGTAAAACACTTTACAATATTAAACAGCCTATGGGTTTATACTCAATATCAAACTATTCGCAAATAGGCTTACAACTTCTATTCAAATTGTAAAGAAACTGAAATATAAATAAATATTACTGCAGTCAAAAATATTCATAATATGTAAGTATCCTGTTTCTCCACTTATTTCTGTACATTTTAAAAACTGTAGCTGAATGCAATTTTTTATATTTATAAACGAGGCATAACAGCTCACACAGTCGTAAAAATGTCCTTATCATTTTTAAATATACTCCTATAAAACGTACATGGATTGTAAGATCAGTAGTAAAATCCTAAAAGCTTTTAGAGGAGCTAAAAACATGTAATTTTGGATTGATCAAAATTTTAATATAATACACAGATATACATGTTATTAAGCAAATACATTTGAAAAATCAAACTTCCAGAAAAATGTTTAATTGCAAATGAGTGGAAATACATGTTTATCTACCCCAAAGTGAGGTAATCCTCAAACTTAAGACTCAAACTCAGTGGCACAACAATCCATGAGGGCCAGGAACTACTGTGCCCATCATAATACACGTGACCATTGGACGCTGAGGTGCATGTTTAATTATTATCCCAATTTGGTGGTCTGTCTGAACAGAGACCTTCAGTGATTAAGACCCGCTTACTAAGCAAGCTTGGTACTCATTTATCATTCAAATAATGTAGCGGCGATGAAAGGCAGAGTCGACACTTTGCGCAGCCCGTTAAGACTACCCCAGACCTGTGGTGTGGACATTCGATACACTACCACTCGATCTTATTCGGTGAAAAATAAAATTTAATGCTAGTATCTTATATAAATCTAATGAATGAGGGAGTCCAAACTTTTTCATGTAAACTATTTTAGACGAAAATGGTTAGTTATGAACATTTCACATCGTTGCATAAATTAAAATTAACCGTTATAATTTACATAAATTTTTAAGGGTGCAAATTGTATTTCGGCTGCACGAATTAATTTTAAAAGGAATACGGTTACGAAAAAGTAGTACAAATCTATCTAAAGTAGGGTTGGTTACCTTACATATTGTCAAACACAACAATGCATTGGAAGCCAATTCCACAATTCGTTGTTATAAAAATGTATGGAAAATTACAAGATTTATTTTTTGCATTTGTAATTTATATATATATAATTTTTCCTGGTAACTTTAAAAGCTAGAGCGGCATACATCAAAACCGCGGTTCTCTCTCTGTGTTTTTATTTCTTCAGATCGCCCCTGACTAAAGCTGGCTCTGCCATAGTAAATGAAAATGCCGGATTTTGTTTGTCAAGATCATTTTATAGCAAACTGCATTTTTCATGTATTTTAGATGGTCTTTTTATTTTTCTACATCAAGATCTTAATGTCTGAATTTAAAATTACATAAAATTCTTGACATTCGCATCAATGACCATGATAATTTTTATTAGTATATGAATGTGTCATCAAACGATTACATGACTAATATTAACATATTACTTTAACCATTTAATTAATATTAAGTATAACATAACGCAGACAAATTTTCTGAACTTTAAAATAAATATTTCGAAAACTACTTCAGATATACTCAAAATTTTTTTTCATTCCTACGCTTTAGCTTCTCAGTTTTGCTTCTATGTAAAATTTATTGTAATTGTATATTTACCAATTTTTTAGTACATTTTTTGCGGTTTTCAACTGAATGTATGAAATCTTCGAAATATATTAAATGAATGATTGAATATTAACGTCGCACTGGTCAGCTACACTGGGGCGTAATTTTTGAACCATGGTCAAGTGACGTGGACGACATCTGAGCTGTACCCCCTCTCGAACTACCAAACCACACCAACGGGAGGACGTTTCAGCTTTCGACAGATTTAACGTGCATCACGCTGCCCTACACGGCGGGTCTTTAGTGGTACTGGGCTCTAACTCGTGACAAAACAATCCACGTTCCGATACCTATACCACTCGGCTACCGCGGCAAATATATTAAAAGATACCTAAGAAGCTATATAATAAAATTTGAAATTTTTATTATACTCAAACAATTGCTAAAACTTATGGTAAATAATTGTTAACTGCGCGATGCATTTTTTTCGAAATTTCAAATGAAATTTCTAACATAATTCTGCTTTATAAGGTCGAGATTTCAAAAAATATCTAGATTTTAATTACTTATTCAGTTAGCCTTTAAAAGATAAATGTTGAGGTATTTTGTATAGATATTTTTGAACAATATATAATTCGAATGTTTTTTCAATAGCTCAATTTAAAATTGATTTTTATGTTTATTTATATGCATAAATGTCTACTGTAAATGTTTCCGTATATTTTTGATTACCATTTATTCAAGCATTCAAGTTATAAAAAATGTGTGAAAATCTTCATTCATGTTGTCTTTGATGTAAACTGAAGTTCAAGCACTTAAGTTCAAATATAATTCGGTGTATTTTAACAATATATAACCAGGCACTGTACTTAAACTTCCCTGAAAACTTATGCTTTGAAATCTAAAAAAAAAAAACTAATAAATCTTAATTAGTTTTTTTCGTTATTATTTTTATCAAAGTGTAAGAAAATGTTTCAAATGATTTGATGAAGTTTAAATTTATTCATTTTAGTGGTTGGAAAATTGAAAATGTTCCAAATTTTAAATGAGTTTTGTGTTTTATTAATTTTTTTCGGTATCTTATAATAAAATAATCATGTTTCAAAACTAAAAGTCTTGATTAAAATAAGAAAAATGAAGAAAAGATATATACTTAAAAAATATATAATTTGTCTAACTATATAAAATAGCAGATTGCAGTGACACCGTTTTGTTACAGTTTCAAATTAATATGAAACCAAAAGGAATTTTAACATATTTTACTTATGCGTTGGGACTTTACAAAACTTTAAAAAAACGAGGTAATAAATTAACACTTCCTGGGGGGTCTAAAGAAATTTCCCGATTTTTACGATTGCCGAAGGGTCAAAACACGGGGTTCCCTGCGAGCCATAAAACTCCTGCTGTGTTGCTTCCTCTGTCCCTCATTATCTTTCAAGTTGTTAAACCTTAAAAGGGAAAGGATTTCAGAAAAGTGCGGCTAATCCGCTTTTGAAAACGCTACTCGAAGGCAGAAAAATCCATGGAGTCCATTTTCGAAGCATCTTTACACTGACGGAATTTTCCGTGCTATCCGGTTAGAGGGTTAAACTCGTAAGTGCAGTAAACATATTGAGAAAATAGCCGATAAAGTAAGAAAGAGACTTAAGATCTTAAAATATCTTTCTGGCAGAGAATGGGGTTTAGAAACATCCACACTTATAATAATTTATACAACCTTGGTTCACCCGATCCTTGAATATGGGTACCAAATCTTTCAAGTAGCATCTTCTACTAACTTGAAAAAACTGGCAAGAGTGCAACTCAGTGCTGCAAGGATTATCATGAGCTTTAGATACAGTTGCCCTACTGACATAGTTCTGTACGAGGCAGACATCCAACCTCTTACTATGAGATTCGAAGTCAACTCATATAGGTATTTTAACAAAATTAAAAGATTTGGTTCCTTCAATAGGACCTCTTTTATTTTGAATTGGACAAGTAACCAACGTTTAAAGCAAGACAGCTCACTTAATTTCATATGCAAACATGGTTTTATTGATTTTAATGTGGACATATCTACACTTTTTAGCTGAATCACACATATTGCTTCTTTTAATAATGTTGAATTCCTGGAGGAATTATTGACCAGTACTCACAAGCATATAGCAGCCATCCGGAATTACTCAGACACTGACACTTGAAGTAAAAAATGACATACCCGATCAAGCCTTGATTATTTCACAGATGGTAGTCGTTCGGATACGGGTAGAGCAGGGTGTGGTATTTTTATTAAAACTCCTGGAAATGATGTTAAAATCAGCATCAGGAGAATCCTGGACACTATTCCGTCTTTATATCGGAAGTCATTGCTCTCGATCGTGCTCTCAACTCTTATAAGGACAGTATCGGGATCCTGATAGACAGCAGAAGCTCCATTCGATATTTGAAGAATTGGCCAAAAATTATGAACAGTACTGGTTTAGATATTTTATCCAAATTAGCTAAGGCTTTGTCAGAGAAAACAAGTATGTCTCCAGTGGATACCATCACATGTGGGTGTGCCTGGGAACGAAGTAGCTGATGAGCTAGTTGGTAGGGGTTGTGGTCTCTCTAACCCCAGTTCTACTATCTTAACCCCATACGGAAATTCATTCCACTCAAAGAACTAAAGTGCATTTGACTTGGCAAAATCCTCCTGTTCACCACTGCTGCGCAGCTAAGAGAGTCCTGGCCTATCTATACAGTGTAGGAGTTCCAGGGCTCATCAGACGGCCTTGGCAAGCTTTAGAAGCGGTCACCTGCGTAGTATGACTTCTGTTGAGGGGTAAAGTATTTTTTACCGGTCCCTGCACTGTCCCTGCTTCTCTTGATCATCTTCTGGACTACTTGGCCATTTCACTTATACAGTTGTATGAAGAGCAAGACCTGGTGTGTGGCACTATTACGCGGAGAGGTCACATAAACATGGTGTAGGCTTTCCTGCTCCAAGGGGATTGGAAACGACAACAACATTACTGGAAGGGTATATGCAGCCCATACTTACATACTCTGTTCAATTTATTTCAGTTTAATTTTCCTTAGATGATCGACAAACTGCATATTGAACTTTTTATCGGCTGTGTTTTTCACAGTGCGCAATGTGTCATATGGTACGCTTGTGGCTTCACACCTTTTTAATAGAGTTATTTAGTTACCATCTAAGCATCTTTTTTCAGACTAAAAAGCTTCATACCCATCACTTTTTCACACTTACCTTTGCTATCGTGAGTACTATCTATTATTTCATCAGGTTCTTCCCATCACTAAGTGGTAAAAAGGAAGAAAATGTAGCCTGTTCATAGAAAATATTTTTAAATAAAAGAGATACCGCGGAGAGCTGTCACTCCAAGTACGTTAAGGTTGGGAAAAAACGTATGCCACTCCCAAAAAAGAGGGAGATGTGTGACAAATTCATTTTATTTCCCATGAAGGGTGTAATATAGGAGAATACTGCCAAGGCATTAGTAACAATTAAACATGTTTTTCAGTATTAAAGATTTCATAAGCCTGTAAGGAGTTTATGCCCCGCGTGACATCTCCTGGGATGAATAATGCAATTTTATTATACTTAAGACGATATAGAGATATTTATTTTATTTATTGTATTATTTATAAGATAATTTGTAACGGTTTTTTAAAGAGATACGTATAAAGATAATGAGCTTTAAAGTTATTTATTAGCTATAAGACCAGGATGTGTTATGAAAAATCCTCATTGAACTCTTGTCTTTTTGCTTTTCTTCCTAACAAGCATATAACCCAATGCTTTTCAAAGTTTAAGTTTTCTAGACCCAATATTCAATCATAATTTTCATTGCGCCCCCCTCATACAATAACAATGCATTAAACTCAATAATATACTTTGATGCTAAAACTACAATGCGACTTTTACCTCTTAAGTGTCACCGGAGTAAATAAGCGTCTCACTCAGTAAAAGCATTACTTTCCCTGGATGTATATATACGTCTTCCCGAAGTACAACCTTTTTTGCCTACTGCTTTCCATAAAATGATTCCGAAGGCTTTAGAATGATATAAAGACCTTGACAATGTTTGCGAAGGGTTTACTTATTTCAGACTATTTGCTTCTTTATTCCTTCCTCCACCCCAATACAATCACGTAGCTTTTAATCGGCAATTAAGAATTTAATTCTAAACCGTACAGATTATCAAGATAAGTGGTATATTTTGTACATAATTTTATATATGAGAATCCCATCGGGTAACTGGTAGTTATTAAACATGTTCTTTACTTAGTATTTTTAAATTAATTATAAAATACATTGTGTAGCCACTGATACAATTATGAGTGTAAATGTGTGTTTTATTTTTATTATGTCAGAACGTGTTTTGTTTGCTTACTTTCCATAAATTAATAATTTTTTTAAATATTTTTCTTTTGTTTTTGACATTTCAACATGCTCGCCCCCCTGCAGAGTTGCCACGCCCATTAAGGGGGGTGCGCCCTACAGTTTGAGAAACGATGATATAATCTGTAAAACTAACAATAAATTAGTTTTAATTGTAACATGCT
Organism: Trichonephila clavipes; assembly: GCA_019973935.1. Classification (NCBI taxonomy): domain Eukaryota; kingdom Metazoa; phylum Arthropoda; class Arachnida; order Araneae; family Nephilidae; genus Trichonephila; species Trichonephila clavipes. The sequence goes on along the minus strand of BMAU01015762.1, from coordinate 58,204 downwards.
CGTTATTTAATCTAATGTATCATGCGTGATCTATAAACTGCATTTCTGAATTTTCAAACATACCCTAGATAGCCATGTTAAGCGTTCAAGGGACGTGATGATTGCTTGAGTGGAACTCTTCGGTTCTTCCTCCAGAGAGCTGTTCTTTATGACGGGCACATTTCCCACGAGAATCTGCTTCACTGAATTGTCCTTTGCTTGTGTTTTTTTTATTTTTTTTATTTGTCGTATTTTTTTCCTGCTTCTAAACCTCAGCAATCCCTTGAGGATCGAGCATATTGGTGACAAAAGCAAATATTAGTAATAAAAATTATCTTGTTTGAATTGTTTTCGAAGAGGATAGGAAAAAATTACGAATAAAATAACTTATTCATTAGAGACTTATTAAATATTTAAGTGCACCGTAAACAAAACAAAATAAATGTTTATTAAAAAAGCTGCATAAATTTAGTGTAAGTTTCTAAGTTTAAGTTTAAAGATACAATTATTAAGAAAGTTCATTGCGTTTGTATCGTTTCAAAGTTTTCAACAGGAATAATATTTATATTTCTTAAATATACAGAAAATATTTTAATGCATATAATTTCAATTAAACTAGAAAAGAAAGTATTACATGTGTGTGTGTGTTCATTTATTTTCGTTTTTGAAACATTGGTGTGTATGCCATGAATGATTTCATGACATACACACCAATTAATTTCCCAAAATGAATCAAATAATTTAATCTATCATATTTATTTTCATGCTATATATCACGTTGATGCACACAACCCATTCCTGTTTTTAACGAAATTATATAAAGATAATTGCACTTTAAAATGTAATAAAATAATTTTGATATGCGAATTACGCAATCTTTCATTTATCGAATTAATCATTAAATGTGTAATTTTGGGGATAAATAAGTTTTTAAAACGTATAAAAAAGTTTTAAATTATTCTAGAATATCGCATTAAGATAAATTTTTAATTCAAGTAATAAAATATATTTTAAGATCATGAGTTAAACTTGATTTTAAATGATTTTATAAAAATAGTGCTTTTTTTTAGCAGTAATAAATAATTTTATATCTTACTTCAATTTTCTTGTCTTTAGCACCAGGCATAATCTTTCGAAGAAAAATTTTACTTTAAGGTTGTTTAAGTGATTTTAATAAAAATATACAAACATGATGTGTGATTTAAAGTCTAAAAAATTAAAATTTTCAGCAATAAAGAACAGGATAAAATAGAAATTCATAAAGAGCAACGCAACCATAAGCAAATGTAAACAAACAATAAAGCACTCTATTTTCCTGCCAGATTCCAGATAAAAATATAAATAAAAACACGTTGTCAATTATATTTTTGAGATTCTGAAAACTCAAATTCATATATTAAAGTGTTTAAATTTCCTACTATTGCATATTTCAACGATACTTTAAAAATAAAAATGTAAACCAACACTGGTTCCTACTTCCGCAATGTAGACTTGTTACTTCAGGTTTCAAAAAGTAGCTATCGAGTAAAATTCATACCCTCATAACTTAAGTTTTGTATAAGATAGAAACACAATTTTAACACCATTTTAAACAAAAAAAAAATCATATTTTAAGATTACATTCAAATTTAAAAATCGAAAAGTTTGACGAAAATGACCCTTTAAAGGTGTACGGACATCTTAAGAGAATTTTAAGTTTTTGTCGATTCCATCTAAAATAAGAAGATAGTTTAATGAAATTTGCAATGTAGTTGGATTGATATAATGCAAAAAATAATCTTGAAACATTTAAAATACACACGTGTGATCAGGCACATCATCCATGGAAGTTGAAATGTTTGAAGCAGCAGTTGCAGAACATAAAAAAATTGGTTAATGAGGGGAAGAGTTATGGTCTCCTCTTTCATATAAAAAGGCCTCACACCCTGATTTTATGACGAAAATAAGAGAATTTATAAGTTTCTCTGACAAATAATCCCACTCATTCAGTAACTTTATTTTCAGCATTTGGTTAGTTCTGGAGGTGGTTTCCGGGTTACAATTGTCCTCTTCGGAGTGTTTGAGGCATGCTTTAAACGTATGATGTCTGGAAATCTAACTGGCTAATCCATTCGCTGAATATCCATTCCGCATATGGTACGGCCAAACATATGGACAAAACCAGGGACCCGATTTCTGCCCTAAAATGTCCGAGAAATCGATCATTAGAATAATGGAGCCTTGATGGCTTAGGTAGACATCCCCTTCTCGCAAACACCTTTATGACTTTGTAAGATGCACTGTGGCAGATGTGAGATATAGAAAGGATGTCTTGTAGCCCTATGTTTGTCTTTCACAGGTAGAGTTGGCCCTGATATTATTTTCATATGTTCAGGGAAGACAACGAGAGGCACATAAAGCTCATTTAGCCGATAAATTATTGAAGAGTTAAGACTTTCACCGGATGGATTAGCCAGTTAGATCTCCCGACATGCATATAGAGAATACCTGAATGTGTTCTGGCGAGGGCAATTGCAGCTCACAAAACCCCACCAAGAATCCTTCAGTGTCTGAAAGCCGAGTTGCTGAACTAGTGGGATTAATTGCTCCTCGTAAACTCCTTTATTTATGGCATAAAATCATGGTGTAAGGCCTGTTTATCTGATAAGGGGACTATACCTCCCCTAACTAAATGACGTTTGTTCTATTCGACAACTACCATTGCACACCTTCTGATTTGGATGAATGGTGCGCACCATCACGCGTGCGTATTTTGACTGTAGAATGTTTATTATTATTATTTGCATAACTTCAGCCCTATACATACCAAAGTTTATTAATGTCTGCCCCGTAACTCAAGAGATAATCGACAAAATCTAAAAATTATCTTCAGTCTTAATCTCAATTATCTTTGAACACCAATATATAACTAATACTATTGTGAAGGTGAGCCTGTCATTAATATTTGAATTCTAATTATACTTTTATTCTAACTCTCAGAAGTTCTTAAGTATATGTAATGTCTCTTTCTATACACTTCAGTCTAATATATTTTATTGTTGAATGATACTAATTGTTACAGGAGAAAAATATAAATATTTTGTTCAAGATTGTTATAGTTTAATTAGTTATAAGACTATTGATACTTGTTCTAGGCATTGTTTTCCGTATAACTATTTTAGTCACAAATATCTGGTCTTGATATGTAAAGGTTCTAGTAAGAAATGAAAATAATAAAGATAAAAGATAGTCGAGAGAATTAAATTATTTATCGTATTCTTATTTTTCTTAATAACTGAATATCATACTTCTTCAAGAAAAATAGGGATCAAATCCCTTTAAACTCTCAAATAGTTTCTTGTCATATAGTGGGCAAGTCATATTGAAGATCGAAACTATAAATATATTTATATTTCTTTAAAATTTTTTATAAAACTATCAAAATATTTTGTAATAAGTCAGTTTCTCAGTTAAAATTCTATAATTTAATAAATGGTGTTTTTTTAGAGGTATAGAACTTTAAATTGCAATAAAACAACGATGTATTATTCGATTGACATGATTTTTTTATTCGAAAGATAATCTTGTGGCATTACATTTTAAATATGATTTCTGGCATATGATTGCCACGGCTGGCTCGGATGTAGTCCAATCTGGACGTCCAATTTTCGATGACTTTTCCAACATTTGTGGCCGTATATCAGCAATAACACGGCAAATGTTGTCTTCCAAATGGTCAAGCGTCTTTGGCGTATCCGCATAGACCAATGACTTTACATAGCCCCACAGAAAATAGTCTAGCGGTGTTAAATCACAAGATCTTGGAGGCCAATTCACAGGTCCAAAACGTGAAATTAGGCGGTCACCAAACGTGTCTTTCAATAAATCGATTGTGGCACGAGCCGTGTTTGTTGGAACCACAGCTCGTGGACATCATGATTGTTCAATTCAGGAATGAAAAAGTTAGTAATCATGGCTCTATACCGATCGCCATTGACTGTAACGCTGTGGCCTTCATCATTTTTCAAGAAGTACGGACCAATGATTCCACCAGCCCATAAAGCGCACCAAACAGTTAGTTTTTCTGGATGTAACGGTGTTTCGACATACACTTGTGGATTAGCTTCACTCCAAATGCGGCAGTTTTGTTTGTTGACGTAGCCATTTAACCAGAAGTGCGCTTCATCGCTAAACAAAATTAGCTTATGAAAATTGGGAACAACGGCATTCTCGTTTTGGGGCCATTCGACGAATCTACGACATGCTTGATGATCGTTTTGATGAATTGACAAACCAAACTGAGAATAAATCACTTGATAGCTGTTAAATCGATCGTCATCTTGGAAAGTAAAGCCAACTTAAACTTGCATACCTGGAAAAAACATTCTTTAGTAATATTTATTTGTTACCTATTTGTTTCAGCTAACTTTGTTAAAAAAATATTTTGTTCGTTTCTTTCCAAAAAATTTTTTCTAAGAGAGATCAAAAATTACACTTCTTAAAGCTAGTTTCTGTGTTTATTGCTTATTTTTTTTAAAAAAAATAGATGGATCCATTATTTAAATACTCAAGAAAATGAAAACATATTGTAATAAAACATACACAAACACATGTCTATAAAGAGATTGGGAAACTTGGCGAGAGAAAATATTTTGAGATAACCTAAAGTTAAAATAAAATCTTGGAAAAACTAAAGCACATGGCTAAGAAAATAGATCTTTATTTATACAAAGATGATGAAAAGTGAAACATGAAAATTGGTGATTTGTTATATTTCTCTAAATACATGATAGGATTTAAAGAATATCTACGCTGATAATAATATACTATTGAACCATCATAAAAGTTTTATTTCACTTTGTTCAGACGAGTAAGTCCCATAATAATTTAATAACATATCTCTGTATAAAAATGAGGACAAAAGATGGGTTGATGCACCAATTTTCTTTAAATTGCTCTTAACATCTTTTTCAAGAATTGTTTTGATAACAACATTTTCTTTCAAACGAAGAGCTTCCCTGAAATTTTCTATAAATACCAAATTGAAACATTTATTATGCAATCCATTCATGAATAAAAAATTATTTTTAAAGCTAAAGCGGGTCAGTATCTCAGTGTATGTTGCATTGACAACAAATATTTCAATTTTAATTCAGAAATAAAGGAGATTCAACATAAAATTAAGTAAATGTTTTTAATACCAACTGGTAATAAAATAAAAACAAAATTGTACTTTTTTTTAAGTCATGGATAGCAAAATTTGCATGTGGGAGTATGTATTTTATGTGCGCCCTGTACATTTGTTTTCTTAATTTATACTTTCCTTTTTTAACTGTATAATCTATCTCTGCATTACTTTTTTAAAAAAAAAATATTTATCTTTTTCTAACTATCAGTATCATTTTCAGTAAAAATTAGATATAAATTATAAGAATAAAGGCTAACATGTTTAAAAAAATGTCGATGCCGTTTTGAAATATTTTATGATATAATTAAAATTTTCTCTTCATTTAAAAACAGCTGCAAATTAAATTATTTTTCAAAATTCAGGTGTCCTACAAATTAAAATGAAACATTGTGTGAGCACATGGAATAAAATAATTTTAAAAACTTCTATTTTCTAGGCATATTAATCTCAATAGAATCATAACTAAGTACTTAGGTGACATTGATACTAAAGAAAATTCAGGCAATCTATTTAAACATTTTCAATTGACTGCGTACTTAATAAAAATGCAATTTAGCTTGACATAAATTATAAATTGTTTCAAATTAGCACATTTTAGCTTTACACACACACACACACATATATATATATATATATATATATATATATATATATATATATATATATATATATATATATATATATATATATATATATGATATAATAGATGTATCTTTCTAAATAGGAAATCTAAATGCTGAAGACTATGTTAAGAAGAAACTTTTAAATATGTTTTTCCTTTAATTCTTAAAGCTGCTGGCGTGATCGCAATATAACTTTACAGTACAAAATATGAATTATTCCTAAACAGAACTTAACTAAAAATACATTTGTTTTAAATCTTTCTTAAAAAATAGGTAAGCAAATTAATAAGTTTAGTCAAATTAGGTTTTTTGTATTCTTATTAACAACAAATCTTTAATATTCTTTTGTATGGACAACTACATCTAAAAATTCAATTTATTCCCCTCCTGAGTATTTCCTTATATTTTTAATGTTTTTGCTTGCTTGGGTGAGAGATGATAAATGCAATTTAAGATTAAAGTGACTCATTTTCTACTTATTAAGTAATGAATTAATCTCAAAGCACTCATTTTTATTATTACTAAATAAAAGTTTTAATTATATAAAAAATATGTTCTATCATACAAACCCTTTATATCAATATTAAATATCATAATAATTCACCAAAATTTCTTCTAAGAAATGTATTTAAGTTCACTGACTGGAAATTATTTTCATGAATGAAAAATTTATATGAAAACTGTTCGTCTGTATAACCATGTAGAGTTAACTGCTTTCTTAGCCCGAAGCTTGAGATACTTTCGCATTTATGAAATTACTATGCAATTAGAATTGAGCATTTTGAAAATTTATCTTAGCGTAAATACATTTAATTCATATATTATTGAAATAGTCCAAGTGTGTGGGGGATAAAACAAATACATACTTCAGAATTTCTGCATATTTAACCCTAAATGGTGAATGTTCGGTAATTATTTGGTAGATGAAAAGTGTAAAGAATAGGATTTAAAAAAAAATCGAATCAGAATCTGAAAACAAGAGATTAAGATAAGCGAGTGTTTTTCTTATCTGCTTTAAATGCAATGATATTATTTAATCATCGTATACATCATATTACTAAAGAAAAAGCTAAAAACCTAAAAATATATAAGAATTTAAATCTATTTGCTCGAATATAATAGAAAGCATTAAAAAAAAAAATATTTTTTGCCATCTTTGTGCTCCTCACATGACAGTACTCGACCTATGGGAATAAATTTAATATAAAAAATGATTAGTTTTCATGCAATTTTTACTAAGGTTATAAATAAAATAGCGCAATCAAATTTGCTTAAAAATTCCCTTTCTCTCTCAGTAGTATATAAAAATTAACAATAATCTACTCTTATAGCTTTCCACTGCATCCATGCATTGATTTTTTTTAATCCACTAAACAACATTGTAGAGATCTCACATTTAAAATTTAAATACAAAAATGTTTTAATTCATGAAAAAATATGTTTTGAAGAATAGAATTGTTTATGGCTGTTGTTGTTACATGATTGTTTTACATTCTCATTAGATGCAAGCTGTTACCTGATGTAACAAAATGCCATAAAGTTCTTGGATGCGCGTGAGATGTCCAAGAAATTTTCTTTCTAAATCTTCTAAAACGGTATGAGTCTATTAGAAACATCCCCCCTCCTCCCGATGGAAGCAGTCGCCTTCCAATGAAGTTATAATTTATTCTTTGGGAGAAGATTTTGCCTAACAACCTGGCCAAAGAAGTGTTATTTGAGTTGACATATCATTAATAATAAAGTTTTCAAGTGCAAAGGATACTACATTTATATATAATAAGTTAAAGGTGATTTCAATTATTTATAAATAATTTCAACATAAATGATATAGAAATCTCTCTACGTTCAATTAACTTGTAGCTGCACCTTGTCTGATTAGTCCGGAAATCTAAGAAGATGTATCACATGGAAAGAAAACCCTGGTCATAACTTTGTGTATTCAGGTCATAGCCTTGTGTGGTTTTTGATAGTAGGATCAGTATTCAAATACGTTATGGGTATGCTTAGAACAGGTGCTGTCGAATTTTATACTGTCAGTTGACGCAATACAGAAGTACTGCTGCAAGTGTGTTAATGTCTAGAATCTGTCAGTAATTAATCAGCATCTAAGTCCCAGTTGGCTATGTACAAGAATACCAATGTATATGATTCTGGTTTATTTACTTAATAGAATACCCAGTTGTGTTAGCAAAGTATATTATTCATATTTTTTATGTGTGTGTGTGTGTGTGTGTGTGAACAGTATTTTTTTAAAAAAATAGAAATATTCAGTAAAAAAAAGAACAATTGTGAAACAGATTCTTTGAATTTATTTACCTATGTAACTTTTTTAGAAAATAAATATTTCATGCCTCAAATAGAACCATACTTTTCGCAAATACATGCCTTAAATTCATACTATCTCAGTAAAGGTATATAAAATAAGTCCTGAACAACGAACCAGATTTTTTCTTCCATTCATATTATGTAATAATTATTAGAGAGAGAGAGAGAGAGGTAGGTAATGCTATCAAACATTTGTTGGTTCATCTGTTTTTGTATCTTATGCATGTGTGTGTGAATGCTTTTCTTATTTGAGAAACCACATCGATATTTTTAGTGAGAGTGTATCTACACGTTGTCCCGAAATAGAGCTCAAATTCCACCTAGCTAGATTCCTTGTTGGGAGTACATAAACATGCCCAAAGAATTGTACCCGTACGATCCATAGTTAACGGGAAAAATATGAAAAATATACTTTGACGCTACAAAGAGTGTAAGAAAAAAGTTACGAACTGGATACATCAACTGCAGCATTTGCGAATTTCTATATAAGCTTATGTTAAAAGGGTTTGTCTGCATATTGAGGAAGGATTGAGTGTGCCGAGTATTGAATGAGTGTCCAAGTCAAAGCAATGTCCACCAAAATGTAACAACCTGCAGAATACCAACTTAGACTTTTGTGTTGGCATTACGTCTCGAAACACCGATTCCTTGAAATTGTCCCATAAGAAATATACCTACCAGTGTGAGACATGATGATCATAGTGGCCATCGCCCCGGTCCGAAATTTCTAAATCAGTGTCTATATCCAGCCAATCACGTACAGAAACACAGAAATGCGTCGGAGCTCCAACATGAAGCATCATCATTTACTGTAATTTTCTCATAATCATAGATCATACTACTACGATGTTTTGAGCATTTTTTGTGGTATTTATCGAAATATCTCACTGTTTTTGGACACCCTGTATTACAAAAAGTGTATAGCTTATAATTGATATTATTAAAATCGAATTGTATCTGGTATCGTAAAATATAACATTTACTTACGCTTTAACTAGATTAAGTAATGTAAATCATATCTGAGGAAATATATCAAAACTATATATATTAATATAAATAATAAGATTGAGGATTTACAAATTTCATAAAACATACATCTATCAGTAACCCAAATTATTTTTTCAGTTACTTGAATTCAAAACTTAAAAAAAAATTAAGAACGTATTCATTTTATTATATTTAGAAAGCCACAGTTTCATAATCAACTTGAAAAAGTATAAAAATCAGAAACAATGAAATTTAAGTAATTTTATCTTCTAGTAGTTTTCTTATAAATTCGATAAGCTTATTGCTATTAGAGTGTATCCCCAAGATAAAATACTTTAATAGTATTTATGTAAGCTGACTCTGTTTTATTTCCAAGTAACAGTACTCTAGCTTTCAGTTCTTATGTAATAATAGCTATATTAGTTGAGTTGAGTTATATCATACATATATATATAAATCGATAATATAAGTAGTTTTTTTAGTAAAAACTTTTAAAAAATCCCTTAATGAATACTAGAATAATAACATAATGTAGTAATGATGAAAATACAGGGTGTATGAGTACATCTGTTGCAAACTTTTAGAACAGATAGAGAGGAAATCACACAGGAATTAATGATCATAAACATTTTTCTGGTGTGGTAGTTAGAAAACAAAACACAATAAACACAAGGAACAGTATAATAGGGGATAATACTGTATTACTCAAAGATGCTGGAAAGACTTTGTTTAGTGTATGCAAGTGGTCTTCGAGCTTTTTCAAATCACAGAACCCATCTAACTTAAAGCTGCTTTCGTAGAACCGATAGAACTAAAAAAAATCTGTTTCGTGGAACTCAATTTCATACACATACTTCAAAGAATATATCCCATAATAATATTTAAAGTATATCAACATGTTATAGGTATTTTTTATGTAAAAGCAATTGAAAAGTACTGCATTTATAATTTAAATATATATATATATATATATATATATATATATATATATATATATATATATATGATTTAATTTTTTATCTAATTTACTCATTTAAAATATTAACCCTCTAACCGGATAGCACAGAAAATTCCGTCAGTGTAAAGATGCTTCGAAAATGGACTGCACGGATTTTTCTGCCTTCAAGTAACGTTTTCAAAAGCGGATTAGCCGCACTTTTCTGAAATCCTTTCCCCCTTTTAAGGTTTAACATCTTGAAAGATAAAGAGGGACGGAGGAAGCAACACAGCAGGAGTTTTATGGCTCGCCGGTAACCCCGTGTTTTGACCCTGGGCAATCGTAAAAATCGAGGGAAATTTCTTTAGACCCCAGGAAGCGTTAATTTGTTACCTCGTTTTTTTAAAGTTTTGTAAAGTCCCAATGCATAAGTAAAATATGTTACAATTCCCTTTTGGATTCATATTAATTTGAAACTGTAACAAGTTGGGGCGTGTCAGGGCAATCTGCTATTTTATATAGTTAGACAAATTATCTTTTTAAGTATATTCTTTCGCTTCATTTTTCTTATTTTAATCAAAGCTTTCAGTTTTTGAAACATGATTATTTTATTATAAGATACCGAAAAATTAATAAAACACCAAACTCTTTAAAATTTGGAACCTTTTCAATTTTCCAACCACTAAAAATGAATAAATTTAATTTTCATCAAATCATTTGAAACATTTTCTTACACTTTGATAAAAATAATAACAAAAAAAAAAAAACTAATTAAGATTTATTAGTTTTTTTTTAGATTTCAAAGCCTAAGTGTTCAGGGAAGTTTAAGTACAGTGTGTGTGTGTGCCTGGTTATATATTGTTAAAACACACCGAATTATATTTGAATTTTAAGTACTTGAACTTCAGTTTACATCAAAGACAACATGAATGAAGATTTTCACACATTTTTTTTTATAACTTGAATGTTTGAATAAATGGTAATCAAAAATATACGGAGACATTTATGCATATAAAAACATAAAAATCAATTTTAAATTCGAGCTATTCAAAAACATTCGAATTATTGTTCAAAAATATCTATTTATTCAAAATACCTCAACATTTATCTTTTTTTAAAGGCAAACTGAATAAGTAATTAAAATCTGGATATTTTTTTTTTGGAAATCTCGACCTTATAAAGCTAGAAATTTTATGTTAGAAATTCCATTTGAAATTTCGAAAAAGAAATGCATCGCGCAGTTAAAAATTATTTACCATAAGTTTTAGCAATTGTTTGAGTATAATAAAAATTTCAAATTTTATTATATAGCTTCTTTGGTATATTTTAATATATTTCGGCTGCGGTAGCCGAGTGGTATAGGTATCGGAACGTGGCTTGCTTTGTCACGAGTTTGAGCCCAGTACCACTAAAGACCCGTCGTGTAGGGCAGCGATGCACGTTAAATCTGTCGAGAGCTGAAACGTCCTCCAGTGGTGTGGTGTGGTAGTTAGGAGAGGGGGATGCCAGCTCAGGTGTCGTCCACGTCACTTGACCTTTTTCAAAATTACGTGGTCCGTCGCCAAAAGCCCTCGTGTAGCTGAACAGTGCGACGTTAATATTCAATCCTTCATTTAATATATTTCGAAAATTTCATACAATTCAGTAGAAAACCGCATGCTAAGAGCAAAAAATATACTAAAAAAATTGATGAATATACAATTATAATAAATTCTTACATAGAAGCAAAACTGAGAAGCTAAAGCGTAGGAATAAAAAATTTTGAGTATATCTGAAGTAGTTTCCGAAATATTTATTTTAAAGTTTAGAAAATGTGTGTGTTATGTTATACTTAATATTAATTAAATGGTTAAAATAATGTGTTAATATTAGTCATGTAATCGTTCGATGACTCATTCATATACTAATAAAAATTATCATGGTCATTAATGCGAATGTCAAGAATTTTATGCAATTTTAAATTCAGACATTAAGATATTGATGTAGAAAATATAAAAACGACCATCTAAAATACATGAAAAATGCAGTCTGCTATAAAAAGATCTTGACAAACAAAATCCGGCATTTTCACTTACTATGGCAGAGCCGGCTTAGTCCGGAGGATCTGGAAAACAGAGAGATAACCGTGGTTTTGAAGGATGCCGCTCTAGCTTTTTAAAGCTCCCAGGAAAAATTATATATATATATATATATATATATATATATATATATATATATATATATATATATATATATATATATATATATATATATATATATATATATATATATATATATATATATATATATATAAATTGCCAATGCAAAAATAAATCTTGTAATTTTCCATACATTTTTGTAACAAACGAATTGTGGAATAGGCTCCCAATACATTGTTGTGTTTGACAATATCTAAGGTAACCAACCCTACTTTAGATAGATTTGTACTACTTTTTCGTAACCGTATGCCTTTTAAAAATTAATTCGTGCAGCCGAAATACACATTTTGTACACTTAAAAATTTATGTAAACTGTAACGTTTAATTTTAATTTATGCAACTTGTGAAATGTTCATAATTAACCATTTCCGTCTAAATGGTTTACATGAAAAAAAAGTTTGGACTCCCTCATTCATTAGGGATTTATAAAAGATTCTAACAGTAAATTTTTATTTTTCACCGAATAGGATTGAGTGGTATTGTATAGTGCTTCCACACCTCAGGTCTGCGGTTCTATTAACGGGCTGCGCAAGGTTGACTCTGCCTTTCATCCCCGCTACATTGGGTCGATAAATGAGTACCAAGCTTGCTTTCGGGTCTTAAACACTGAAGGTCTCTCTTCAGACAGACCACCAAATCAGGACATCTGTTCATGCACCTCAGCGTCCAATGGTCACGTGTAATATGATGGACACAGTAGTTCCTGGCCCTCATGGATTGTTATGCTTCTGAGTCTTAAGATTGAGGATTACCTCACTTTGGGGATACCTTAGATAAACATGTATTTCCACTCATTTGCAATTAAACATTTTTCTTTCAATTACGTTTATTTCAGAAGGAAGTTTGATTTTTCAAATGTATTTGCTTAATAACATGTATATTTGTGTATTATATTAAACATTTTATCAATCCAAAATTACATGTTTTTAGCTCCTCTAAAAGCTTTTAGGATTTTACGACTCATCTTACAATCCATATACGTTTATAGTAGTGTATTTAAAAATGATAAAGACATTTTTACGACTGTGTGAGCTTTATGCCTCGTTTATAAATATAAAAAATTGCATTCAGCTACAGTTTTTAAAATGTACTGAAATAAGTGGAGGAACAGGATATTTGCATATTATGAATATTTTTGACTGCAGTAAGATATATTTATATTTTAGTTTCTTTACAATTTGAATAGAAGTTGTAAGCCATTTTGCGAATAGTTTGATGTTCAGTATAAACCCATAGGCTGATTAATATTGTAAAGTGTTTACTTTGATACCAGCACACACTAAAATAAGGCTCATTTGGAGTTATATGATCAGCTTCAGTGATATTTAAATTTTCAAAATACTCTACACGCACGGAAACATCCTTTCACAACCGTACACCACATCTCATACTATATCTTTCCTACAGCAGGAAATGTTTGTGTATACTGAAAAATTTAATACAGGATACATTTTCAAGTGTTAAATTTGTTTTTTAAATTTGGTATGAATACATTGTGGAACTGTCGGTTAACTTCACTGAACAAAATTATTTTAAGTTTACTGTTTTGAAAGACAAAATTAATTAGAGAGAACTTTTCTCACAATAGAATTTGTAATGACTGAATTGTGTGAAAAATGTAGTTACCGATGTGTGACATTTTTCCTTGTAATAAAAGAAACAGAAAGATAAGAAATTTAACTTGAGTAGAAAATGGTTAGAAGTACTGTCATGTGCATTTGAGAAGAAGTATATCCCCCATTAAAATTAAAAATTATTGACTGAATGTGTGTTATGTCCATCACAAATGCCGATGTAGAAAAGGAATTTTTATTTAATACAAGAAGTTCGAAAAAGAGAACACTAGGAAGGAAAAAATTTAAATTTTTTCCGAAAAATATTCAGCTAACATAAAAAATCTTTTATATGATTTTAATTAAGATAAATTAAAAGTATTGAAATCCTTTTTTATGCTATTTTATATTAAAAATACAACTGAATAGAGAAAGATTGTTTTTTTTTATTTCATAGATATAATCATCGTATGTAATATTTATTGTGTTATTGTTTAAAAATGAGATAGGGCCTTTGCTCTTTTTTACCTCATTATTTTTTTAAAAACAGGAAAGTGAGCGCGTTTTCTTACTCTCATATTCAAAATGAATACATGATGCTTTTTTTCTGGTTCAAATCGCAATACCAAATATATATATATATATATATATATATATATATATATATATATATATATATATATTTTAATTTTTAAAAATGACAGAAAAATAAATTTTCTTTGAAAAACATATAATTATTTTTCAACTTCTAACATACTATTTATTTCATTTTTCCTCTTTTTTACCTTTCATTTCGTTTTTAATTTTACTGTGACTGAACATATAGGAGAAAGAAACACCGAATTCCACTACGCTTTCAAAGAAGATTGCCCAAGGCAACTTAACAGCTAGCTGTAAAGGATTAATCTCTTGGTTCTTATTTTACAAAGGGACCGAACTGGGTCGTAACATTGTCCCCGTTCGACCTCCCAAGTTCTAAAAGGGGCAAAGGAAAGAAGTCTGTTGCATTTTTGAAGGGAATCGCAAAATAAGAGTTAAACGCTTTCGGAATAATTTTTCAAAAGGAAGGTATCCAGTTAGAGGGTTAATTTGTGATTCAATTGTTACCTATATCCATGCTTTATATTTAGTAACTGGAATATGTGATTGCTTTTTTTTACACAAACTGTCGAAGTCTATATTGAGATTAATTGCAGTCGCATTACATATTTTGAGTTTTATTTGTCTTTACATTTCGTTTTCGTAGCCACTTACGTTAAAAAATATATTTCACTGTAACACAATGTTCCGAATGACATTAAAATGTTCATAATTGTGTGAGAAATCTCGTGTATTTGTGTGAATTTGCACCTATAATTCTAAAGAGCTGTTTTTGTTAAATTTAGATTTTAATATCGAATCTATTGTTATGTTAATAAGTTGTTTCCTATTCTTCATTATGTGTGATTTTGTCACAGATCTAAAAAAAGTGCATTTTCCAATAGAAAAAATATTTAATTTTGTGAAGAATTCTGCCAGCGAGTATGATATTATCTTGTGGAACACCAGATAGTAGACAGTAAAATATTCACCATCTAGTAGGAAGTATACATATAAAGATAATGAACTTTAGTTTGTTTTATTATATAATGTAGTAAAATTTTAAAAAATGTTCCAAAATATAAAGTTTTTTTTAATAAAACGTTTAGTTCTAATGAATATAGGAGGATTTTTAGATACTTGTAACAATACTGACTTCATAGAGAATTTGCAACGATTTTGCATAATGATTTCTTTCTTCCCTATTTTTATTAATTGTGACTCGTTGAACTCTTGAGTATGCCTTGTAGAACTCCAAAGTTCCGTGGGACACAGTTTGAAGACCACTGGTGTACGCGATATATGGCATTAAGTAAATCAAAGCATCAGATGATGGTCAATGCACACATGCAGTATTTGCTGGCACGCTCGATGTGATGAATCATTTCACCTGCCAACAAAGAGGTCACAGGAGAGAGAATTAAGGATTGCGGAGATTGCTGATATGCATATGGAGTCACTGAATGATTGCAATGGATATGCCGCACTTTGTACTCCCAACGTTACCCCAAGAGGCAAACTTGCAGCCACGCCTTTTTTGCATGCTTTCCCCAGTGATTCTATGACAGCAGATCCTTCATAGTGGTAGCACCGAAATGTGATCGAATTTAAAGGACGCAAAGCAATGAGGAGTCTGACCTGAATCTGGTATAAAAACAATCCCGGCTCTAGGATGTGGGGGATATCACTAGTGATGTAAAAATTCCCATATGACTGTCAGGCGGATCTTGCATACTAACGACGAACACCCCTATAACCCCGATATGTAAATTTTCGTCCCTTAAAGGTATACGACTACGTTAGGAACCATGACTTTGAAAAAGCATATAAATGGATAATATTTAGGATATTTAGTGAAACTTAGATTAGAAAGTGTATATATTTTTTTAAAGAATAGTATTACAATACAAAATTACTTAAGTATAATATTTTGACAAAAAAAGAACATAGAATGACCCATTTTCACAATATTCTCCTTTTGTGAAAAATGCTTTTGTTATAATCATATTTTGCCTGTATATAGCTCAGACCTCTGTACAGAGGCTCAACTAGAATTTTTGAAATATAAAACTTAGAAGTGGGTTTATCTATGTGTACACTTTTACATATACATTGAATACATTTCTACATATGACAAGTTATCGGGTCACTGGTAATTATTAAACTTGTTCTTAACTTGATATTGTTCAATCAATTATAAAATGCATGGTCCAGTACTGATACATTTTTCAGGTGTATTACATCAGTGTAAATGTTAATTTAATTTTTTTTAATGCGTCATATTTTTTTTTGTTTATTTTCAGTTAATCAATATTTTTTTAAATACTTTCAATATGATCGCGCCTCCTCGTAGAGTTACCATGCCCCCTAGAGGTGCGTGCCCCACAGTTTGAGAAAGGCTACTGTAGGTTACAGTTTCCACTAAGCATTACAAAATAGCTTATCAATCCTAACTAGTACATTTAGAAAAGACTCATCATCTAAGTCCATTTACGTTAATCAATTACAACAGTGCTTCTCAAACTTTAAATATTTTCGACCGAATATTCAATCATAATTTTTATTGCACCCCCCCTCCATCCAATAACAATACATTGAATTCAATAATAATATGCTTGGCCTTTAAATCTACAATACTTTTGTACCACCGTCGTATATAAACGTCTCACTCAGGCCAAATTCTTAATTGGCCCGGACGTATATATGCGTCTTTCCAAAGTACGATCTGCTCTGTACACTGCTATCCATAAAATTTTTCCGAAGGCTTTGGAATGCGATAAAAGGATCTTCACAGTATTTGTGAAAGATTTACTTATTTTAGAGAATTTGTGCGAATTTTTATTTATTTCCTTCCTCTCCCCCCAATCCATCTTACAAGCACGTCTATATTGAAAACGCTTAGATTGGAGAAGAAATCGCGTTACTTCTAATCGGCAGTCTAGGACTTAATTATAAACCGTACAAATTATAAAGATAAGTGTTAATGTTCAGATACAATTTTATATATGACAAGCCCATGGGGTCACTGGTAAATATTAAACTTGTTCATAACTTCATATTGTTAAACTAATTATAAATACATTGTGTGCAGTACTGATACGTTAATGTGCTTGTAACAGGGATGGCGAGCTAGTGGCACGCGTGCCATGCATGGCACGTGACATAATATTTTGGGCACGCCAGTGATAAAAATGGTTTGCATTTTATTTGAAAATAACAAAGTTCACCATGATTATTACGAATAAACGCGAGTGATCGACGGCGGGGAGCACACTCGTTTGTTACTGTCTTGCCTTAGTTACGTCGTGGACTACTTTAAAGTTTATCTGTATTATATTTACCATTTTTAACTATTATTTAATATGGCTAGTTTAGCAAAAGAACAAAAAGGGCAAGATAGTATGTGTTTCGGAGAATTTCAAACTTGGTGAGTCTAGAGAAATATGACATTATTAATAAAAGCGTCAATGCGGTGTGTGTTTTACGTTCTGGAACAGTGGTATGCAGAACATATATCGTCTGTAAAATGGCATTTTGAAACAAATCATAAATCCTCTTGTCAAAAAAGTGAGCCACTGCAAAAATAATTAATTGCTTAGAAACCATTTGGCAGATGACTCCAATTCAGCATGCATTCCACTAAAATTAGCATCTTGCAATACTAATAGAAGTTTTTCGTCATCCAATCTGCAATCCTTTCTTTAGAAAAAAATGGCACGTTGATCCATAAAGGTTTAAAATATGTTTATTTTATTTTATTTTTTATCATTATTTTGTATTTTTCTTACTTTCAGCATATTAATAATTTTTTTTTCAATATGCTCACGCCCCCCCCCCTTGTTGAGTTATCACGCCTCACAGGTTGAAAAACTCTGAATTGCAAACTTAATATAAAATTCTCATAGTCTTATGAATATTTCTCAATAAATTAAAATTGATATATTTTTCAAGCAACTTTTTTTTATCTTTCATTTTACATCACAAAATATAATTAAAATGTTCAGTCTCAAAGAAATATATTATTTGTGCAATTCAATTCTCTGGATTACAGGCATCAAAGAAATGTTATCAATGAGAAATAATCATTAGTTTTAAATTTCTCCTTCAAATCAAACACTCAGAATAGTTCTCGTCATATATTATAGGGTGAAAATAAATCAATTCAAGCTAATCTTAATCTTTTCGTTTTACGATTATAATTTGAAATTTCTGGAGGAACTCATTTTCTCAAATATAGTTAATTACTGACTTCTCTTTGTTTACTGTTTTCAACTTTAGAACTATCAAATTTCTAATGTTTTGATTTAAAGTAATTATAACGTAAAATATTGAGGAGATGAATGTTTTCTCGCAAGATTAATGTATATATTCTGAATATGTTCGGATGATTTGCTAAGTCTTAACCTATTGAAATATATTTTGTGTAAATGGGGAAAATGAAATACAAGCTTCAAATATGAATGGAATTAATTTTACCAATCAAATAAGAGATTAATTTTTGAATAAAGTTATTGTTTACAGTAATGTCACTTGCATAAAATGATAAGAAAAGGAATTTTTCATTAAATTTCCATCGCAATAGTACACAAAAACAAAAGTCTTTTGAATTCCAGAAATTAATAGACTGAAAGATTGTTTTAAAACATATATTAACAGAAAAGTCAATTAATTCCTGGGTATTTCTGAGAAATAACCGATCCTAAGGATATTCCGAATTACTAGAACCAATTCAATTTTCCTTTTTAGGCGAGTTTTGATTGTGAGTTCAGTTGAGATGCAATACAAATTCACCAGAAGATTTATTACCCGAACAAACTAAATTTTCTTATTTATAAATTATTTTAACTAAGAATATAGTACATTTTAGATGTTAATAATTTCCTCTAAATAAAAGTACTCGTTAAAGAATTAATGGTTTAACATGGTAATGAGATTACGCACAACAACAAAATTGATCTTATTAATTTATCTGAAGTATTTTTGAGTAGTCCATAAGGTAGTAGAAACCCTGGTTAAGGGCTTTTGGTACCCTAAAAGACTTGGATTATTGTCTTTCGACTATTGATATTTCTTAAGTAAGAATAAGAATTGAAGTTAGTTGAAAAATGTAAATACACAAATTTTCTTATCAGCACAAATGTCTTTTTTAAGGCTGATGCATTACTGCAGTGTTTCTGAAACTGTGGGGCGCTCCCCCTTGGGAGACGTGATAACCTTACGAGGGGGGCACGAGCATATCATTAAGTCAAAAATAAAAAAAAATAAAAAATTGTAAATTTACTGAAAGGGCGCAAAACAAAATGAATTCTGACATAATAAAAAAGTAAAGTACACATTTACATTGATATAATATTTTTAAATGCATCAGTACTGTATCATGTATTTATTTGATAATTAATTTATCAATACTAAGTTAAGATCAAGATTAATAATTACTAGTGATTCCCATGGGTCTGTCATATACAGAGTTATACACAAAATTTAATACTTCTTTTAATAATTTGTAAGGTTTATAATTAAAGTCATTGTAGCTTTTTAGTCTGTAGCTTTTAGTACTTTAATTTTGAAATCAATACATTATTTTTGAATGGAGGAGGGCGCGACGAAAGTTATGATTGAAAATTGGGTCGCGAGTATTGAAAGTTTGAGAAGCACTGCATTAATGTTTTGAATTACAGACTTTCCTATCATTGTCCACCTATGAGCATTGAAAACAGATTGGATTATAACGTCATACTATATTTGCATTGTAATATTGCTGACATTGTAAGCTTAAATGCTTTAAAAATATATGCTCAGACATGACATTGAATATGTGCGGCCTTTAAGGACTGTGGTTGGCCATGAGTTTCAAAAAGTTAGGATGTGACACTTAAAGTTAAGAACTTTTTTTTTATCTATTTTATTAATGTTTCCTGAACTCCAAATATTTTTGTCTGCCATGCATTATATTATTTCATCTTTCTATCTCTTCAATGAAGCCACCGAGGAGAGGATTTCTGGCGGGAAAATCAAGGTGATGTGAGAGGAAACTGTCCCATAGAACTGAGTCAGCATTCAGAGATTCATAAGGGTTGAAGCCCGCTACGCAGATGTAAATTCCTTGTACACCGAGCAAACATACGCACACATCTTTCGAATATTCTTCACATATTCTACATAACTACTAATGGTTTTCTCAAACAAAACAAGGGACACATTGAAGGAAAAACCTATTTTTTCATATGTAGTTATTGTTTTATATACTCTGCAGGCGTATAAAATACAACAGTCTGAAGGAAGCATGTAAAACACGTGACATTTGTACCATGCGTTGGCGGTGATGAATATGCAAATTATTAACATTAGGGTGCAGACACACATCAATTGTTACTCTAGAGCCACTCGCAAGCACTATATACGGATAAAGAAGATTAGCAATTTGAAGTAAAAGTGAACTGTTTAACTATGCCTCTCTCTTCGAAGATATGATGAGTCTTTTGACCAATGTTCTTAATTCGATCGAGGAAGATTCGTAGCCTATAGGGTTTACGAATTATCCTTCAAGGAATTCGGTCAACGTATTGGACGAAACAATGAAACTATGATGTAGAAATGATATCAGAAAATTATGTGAAAACGACGGACTAACGGGGCCGATCACCCCTACCTCGTTATGGCACCAATTCCTGTTATGACAGGGGAATTTTGTGCATAGCAGTGATAGATCCCGCACCCACATCATGAACTATAACCCCAGCAGATTCAGTCTGTTACGTATTATTAGGTGTTCATTTGCAGCCGAATGGAATGTCCGCAAGGCGTCCATTGCTTCAATTA
Organism: Trichonephila clavipes; assembly: GCA_019973935.1. NCBI lineage: Eukaryota > Metazoa > Arthropoda > Arachnida > Araneae > Nephilidae > Trichonephila > Trichonephila clavipes. Next base: position 37,037 of record BMAU01015762.1, on the reverse strand, counting down.
CTCTTGGCTTGAAACCCCAGGCATTTGCGCTGTCATATGTGTGATGAACAGTGGACATGGACAAAGGAATGAAAGAAAATTGTGCTCACTGATGAATCTTGCTTCCGCATTCAACATCACAATAGTCGATTAGAGTTTAGAGACACCCCCTCGATAGCAAAAATGCAGTAGCCAGGGAGAATTTCCCCAAATGCACAGGAATCTATAATCTGACTTAATACATATTACCAAGTCCCTTAAGCAGTAAGAGGTTTTCGACATAGCCTATACGAGGTTACTCACACATCTCCTACTCCGTTGCTTTTTCTCGATTTCAAATAATGTCCTTCGCGAGATAAGTTATAATAGAGATATTCAAAATCCTTTAAAGCAAGGCATGAAAAGAAAAGAAACATTATTGATAGATCAAAGATCTATTAATGTGTAAAATAAAATTAAAAACAAACAAACATATTTTTATGAAGTGAATTTCCAGTATTATACATATTTTTAAAATGTATTTAAATTGTGTAAATTAAAATAAGATTATTTTAAGAAAAACTCAAAGGAAAAAAAAATATCAATTATTCTAAGTGAACTGTACAACATTCACACAAAATTATTGAAAAAATAAATTCTGCAAATGAAACCAATTCCAGAGGAAAATGAGAGAAAGAGGCGAAAAATGCTAAATTACTATGGTTAATTACTGTGGTAGTACCAAATAAATTGAACTCCACACAAATGGGCGAGTAAAACCTTAATCTATCTAAATAATTGATCCTCCTAAGGGATACATGTTTCTGAAGTGCAACTAAATTTCAATTAGTTCCACAGACTAATTCATACATCCAAACTCAATGATTTCGTGAGAAATAAAATGGTTATTTCTTATTTTTAATTATCAGAAATGGGGTACAATTTTGAAAAGCTAGGGAAGAATTTTAAAACATGTGATTAACTTTAGGTTAAATAATTCCCTTTTTTTTAGAAAAAAAAGTGTTAAATACACTCATGGACAAAAAATTGACTCATCAAGAAGGAGATGTCAAAATGAAACAAAATTTTACATACTTAATGACTACTTTTAATTAAGTAAATGACTAGAAAATCAAAGAAAAAAGAAGACTTAATTTCAGATGAAAAGGCAAAAGAACGGAGGATTTAATACCTTGTTGAAGCTCCTCTAGCGCGAATGCATGATGCGATACGATCGGGCATTAATGAGGTATAGAAGTTCTGCATGATGTCTTGTAATATATCGTTCCATATTTGCTGTAATCTTGCCCCTTCTTCGTTGAAACTCGTGGGATTCCCAACGTGCAGTAATAGAAGGATCCCAGATGATCCCAAATGATCCAATATATGCTCAATTGGAGACAAATCTGGGGATCTGGTAGACTAAGGAATAGTAGTAACAGTGCGAAGACAGTCTTCTGATACCCTTGCCGTGTGAGGCCGAGCATTGTAGTATTGAAAAATAGCTCCTGGGAACCGTTGCATGAGGGACAAATCATGTGGTTACTGGTTGTCATGAACACATACCGCTGAACTATCATGGTACCACAGATCAATACTAGGGGTGACCCTGTATTGTAAGCAATGACACCCCATACAATCACACCAGTTGTGAGATCGGAGTGTCGCTGTAAAACCAAGCCTGGATTGAGACGTTCACCACGGGCTCTCCACACATAAACACGAATGTCATCACCGCTGATAATTAATCTGGATTTCTCACTAAAGACGACCTTGTTCCATTCCGCTGCAGTCCAGTTTTCTCGGGTGCAAAATCACTCCATTCCAAACGGAGGCGTCGATGGGACGGAGTCAAGGACAGCACACTTAATAGGCACCACGATCCCAAATGTCCTTCAGCCAGACGCCTTCATATGGTTCGAGAAAACAAGGGGCCCTTAGTGAAGGTGCTACCTGTACCTGGATGGTGGCCGATGAAGCTGTTGGCTGTACGCGTGCATTTCTTACGATGTGGATGTCTTCTCAACGACTTGTCTGTAGAGTGTGTCCTGAGTCTGGTATTCAAGTAAATAGCATCTCTCAGATCCCCTAGTCCTAACACCTCCTCACAACACAATCAGAGTCGCCTAATAAACGAGCTACTCACATTGCTGACCAACCACTGACCACCCAGCTTCCATCATACCGATGAATCTCCCCCTCTTAAATTGCGCCAGCTGCTCATATTGTCTTCGAAAATACGTAATGGTAGGTCTACCTCTGCTCTTCCTTTGTAAACGATTCACCACACTCAAACAAGCTTTGGTTACCTGTTGTATACTGCACGTAGAACAAAGTTATATATATATATATATATATATATATATATATATATATATATATATATATATATATATATATATATATATATACATATATATATAATGATAATGTATTATATATATATATATATATATATATTATGTGGATATACGTAATGCACAATCACGCTAAATTTCTAATCATTTGCATAAATCCCCGACATGTACCTTCATGCCAAGTTTCGTTATGATCCCGCATTTATTTCTTGGTGCTCTAGTTTTATTGTCCATGAGCGTATGCAGTGATGTAGAATTTTGAGACCTCATAACTAAAACCATTATCAAGACGAAATAAAGTAAATATTGTTTTAAATTTTGCTGTTTTCTTATAAATCAAACTTATTCGAATAAGTTTTATTTTAAACATTACGTTTTTAAGCTCTTCATTTCACTGCGTAAAGAGTTTCCACATTTGTTTTAAGTTGCATTAATTGTGTTCTTAGATAACAGTTTTTTATGAATATATTTAACACTTAAAAAATCATATTAGTGGTCCGCCGGATTTAAATTATGAATTCTCTGGTCCATAAGGTAAAAAATCTGGCGACCGCTGCTGTAGAGAGAGAGAGTAGCATATTTTACCATAATACTCATTTTTATCTGAGTTGACACATTTTTTCTTTAGTAAAATGTGTTTCGCATTTTTTCACGAATACCGTTATGCTAAACGAGCTAGGCCTTTGCATGTTAAAAGGAAAAACTAATTATTTATTAATTATTTTGAAATAAAAACCACTATATATAAAAAATACATGAGTTACATTGTCACACATTTTACAAAAATATTAAAACATTTTTTTTCCTGTCTAAAAATGAGCTTCGCGTTATTTTCGTACCTATGGCAAAACCAGTATCAATTTTCTAAAATTAAGAAATTTGGCCTTTATGTTTACATAATAACAACGGATTTAGGAGGCAGTTTTTTAAAATTAACTTTTTCCTAAGTAATAAATATTTTAATAAACCTACTTTTTTATTTTTATAATTTCTTTTGTAACTGAGTAACTTGAAAATATCAAGTAAATGAGTTAATGAGTTCCAAATGACTTTATTTCACTGTAACAAAAGTACTGAAATTAAATTAAACGTTTAAATTTTACCACTTCATTGTGAAAGTATAACTAACTTAAGATTTAAGAAGTATAATAAGAAAACTGGTTTCCCAAAATTAAGTATAAATAAAAATCTTCATGAATCCAGGATTAAAAATAAAACAAGGAACCTGAAATTAAGCATACGTCAGCCATTGATGTTAACCAATAACTACGTAGAAGCGGGATCTTTTGTCATTGGAGTAATAGGTTGATGCGTCAAAATAATAGGACAACTGTAAAAACGTTATTGGATTAGGAAAGCACGTGAGGACAATGAGCTTAAGTTTATTTTAACTGTTGAAAATGTATAGGTCAGTGGTTCTGAAGCTGTGGAACTACTTGTGGGGCGCGAACATATAAAAAAAAATCTAAAATAAAATACTGTTTACTAAGAGGAAGCAAAACAAATTACATTCTGACGTAATAAACATATAATGCACATTTACACTGATATAATATACTTATAAATGTATCAGAACTGCGCAATGCATTTGTTAATAAATTTACCAATACTAAATTAAGACCAAGTTCAGAAAATACTAGATTTAGAAATGTGGTAATAGTATACGGAACACTTTTGTTTGCATTGCAGAAAATTCATCCTCGTCCCCTGTTTAACTAAATTGTCTCTTTGTAACTAAGTTATTTTTTAATTTCGACACTTTACTTGGAATCTATGAAGATTTCTTCTTCTACCTGTGTACTTGGTAACCTTGGTATTTTCTTTCACTAAAAATTATTTTGGAATGCGTTAATATTCAAAAATTATAAACGGAAAGTAGCATTATACTTATCCTGTTACTTAAAAATAAAATAACTTTTACTTAAAAGTAACATATACAAAGTTGTATCTTGATAATTTGTACGACTTATATTTAAGGTCATTTGTAGCTTGAGCGTCAAAGTGCCCTATTATTGCATGCAATACATTGTTTTTGTATAAGGGGGGTAGCGATGAAAATTATGATTAACAATTAAGTATTATATATGGAAAGTTTGAGAAGTACTGTTATAGGTAAATGCTTAAACCAGACTGATGGACTTGTTTATAGAACACTGCATCATTGAAATTTTAGAAAAAGGATGAAATCGCAATCAGAAAAGCGTAATGATGCAGAAAAGGTTTCGTAGTGCGTAATTTCCAAATTTCTGAAACAATACCAAACATGTGAAACATTCATTGGCAAATTGTACCAAGTGCCTGAGAGTAACAAGAGCTAGCAAAGAAGACTCTTGTCTCTTTACGACTTAATTAGAATAAGCGCACCAATCAATTCTCTTGGAAGATTGCTACAATTACGGGAAGAATGATTCTTTCAACGTTCGGTTGTTTGCTTGCTTCTTGACTTACAGGTAAAAGAGAACGCTTTTGCTACGGAGTAGGAAACACAAGAACTTGACAGACAATCAATAGAGTGAAGAAACGTAAATAATATATTAGAAATTCTCATTGAAGACAAATTTTGAGAGAATATGGAAGGCATTAACATCCACGTTATATTACAGATCGAAAGCAGTATTACGATAGCGGAATTTTACTAAGAACGGAACGTTTTGTTTTTATCAGTTGAAAGTTATTCAGAGCGTTCCTTTTTTTTAAAAAAGATTCTTTTAATGGAAATAGTTTGACAAAAAGTTTAGTGGAAAGTTCTTTGGAAACTTTTATGCATCATGTTTATCTTTTCTGAGGTACTAAAGATCTACTGTGTTTATGCATGAACAATAACGTGACACCACGATGTTTTTAATTCGTTCAGAAACATCTTAAGCCTATTAAGCACATGCAACAATAAGCAAGTTTATCTGATATAAATATAATTATTATATGTCAACCAACTTGGAATAATTTGTTTTGCCTTCAACGCGAAAGCTAGCTCCACATTTTTTTTTTTAAATGATCGCTTGGTGAGTCATAAGTAACCATAACTAAATCTATTTCTTCAACATTCTCTTGACATGTCTTTGTTATTGTTTCAATTCGTTTAATTGAAGTTAAAAAGCAAACACTTCAAATATTTAACTAACTGAGGTATTATAAAAAAAGTTTTCGTTCAATTTTGAAATTTATTACTTAGATTGAATTACACACTTAAGATCGAACTTTTTGAAACTAAGACATTTTGTATTGTATACATATATGTCTGGCCCCAGGCCTGCTGGTAAACAGAGGAAGACATCATCTTAAAATGTCATTCCTTTATTACTCTTCAATCATAATTAGTCTAACATTGCGGGAATTTGGCGCTAAATAGGGTGGAACAAAAGACAACATCGCAGAGAGGAGGAACCAGTCAATAATTTTACTCATTTTCTGTATATATATAGATCTCGATATATATATAATATATATTTATTCACTATAAATATGTATATATATATATTATTTTATATTTTTATTTATTTTTCAATTTTGAAGTTAAACTTTCGAGACCTGACGAGTATATATATATATATGTATATATATATATATATATATATATATATATATATATTAATAAAAAGTTACGAATGGAAAAGTTTTGAGCGAAATTTAGGTGATGTTATTTTATAAAGCCGAGAGACTCACACAAACTGCGTCAGTTTTAATTAAACCAGCAAATAATTTGTGGTTGTGCTTGAGAGTACGGCTATGTAATATTATATTAGTGAAAAACTCTCTGTAAAGTGTATGTGATTGAGGGGGGTCAATTTTTCACATTTAAAAAAATTATGCTAGACATTGCTTAACGAAGTATGTGTGGTGTGTGTGTGTCTGGTAGGGATTTTATTTTAATCAAAATTGACATAACCCTTCCCCTTCCTTTAAGCTTTTTCACCCCATGTCTGCCTGACATTGAATTTCGGGGCATCCTGCATAATGCAGGAATACTATAATTTTTATCACTTGTCAATAATTAGATCACAAATGTTTGTCTCGGTACATTAGCTCACGAACTGTAAAAGCACTACATCATCAAACAGTTTTCAGTCAATTTGCTGCATTTCTTACGCCTATGGGTACACAATTTGATATAACCTATTTCAAGCAAAGAAACTTTTGAAACTTTAGAAATTTATCGGAAAACGTTGCTATTGTAAATCATATATTATTTCAAACTTTCTTATCAATCCCCTGTATCAAATCCTCTCAGACAAAATAAGGCAGTACACTTCTCACATATTATATAAAATTTTGTTCAACCTTTATGAAATCTTTTAAGCTGGTACTTTTTTACTATGCACTACATATTTTAGTATTTGGTAGATAAATTGGTGGATTTCAAGATTCTTGCAATATATAAAAAGGAATTACATATTGAATCTCGTTCAATCAGTTGTTACGGTTGTGAAAGCCTATTGGTATAGTCATAACTTCATGACCAAAGGGTCATGGGTTCACTGGTGTCTTTGAGGTTCCGCCGTGTAGAGGAGGACGATGTACGTTGCATCTCTCGGAAAGCAATGTCCTACGATTTGTGCAGTCTCATAGTTAGGAAAACAGGTGCCATCTCTAGTGTCGTCCTAATCACTTGACCAAGGTTCAAAATTACGAGATGCGTTGCCAACAGCCTTCGTCTCGCTTTATATATAACTCTCAATCAATCATTTCCTTCAATATCTGAAATATTCTTAATGATCACAACACACTTAAAACTCAACACTGATTGTTATAAGTATAAATTAAAGGAGAAAGACTAGTGTTCATGTTTGGAGAGCTCTTAGTAACCTCTCAGTTGGAAGCCCAACGAATCATGACTACTTTCATGAACGGTCTAGTATTTGATTTAAATGCTTGGCATTGTTTTTAAAGACAAAAAAAAACTTGTTTTTTTTACATTTTCCATTCATATTTTTTAAATTTATGGAAAAATTTATATCCCAAGAATGCATGAAGACTGTACTTAAAAGTTACAATAATCAGTTCAAAAATGTATCATAAATGTAAAAATATCCAAAGAGAAAAAAAATTATAAATCATAAAAAGTATACAATTTCAAAACATACTAATACTCTATGTCATGGAATTATTTATTACTGATCTGGAAAGCACGCAATTTCAATTTAAATCTCAATTCTCTTTTATCATTGCTAATATATATTTAACTACAACGGCTGATTTTAAATATCAAAAGATGTTAACAAAATAAAAAGATCTGAATAAAAATAATTTTTTTATGAAATCAAATATATTACTTTTTGTTTTCTTCTAGAATATAATTTCTCCACGAATTAAAACACAGCTTAAAAACATGAATCTGTGTTTTACCGAACTATACTATAAATTTGATTTCCCAGTACTGATATCAAATGTTTGATTTCTATAAATGTTATTCACAGGAAATGAGGCCCAGAAATGATTAAATTTAATGTAAGCATTTCTTATAAACCTCAGCAAGTTTAATAGGAGCGATTGATGGTGATGCTAAGGCTTTCATTAATAAAAGGACTTTTCTTGGTAGTGTATGAAGACTTTGAATTCGACAAACATTTAAACGAAAGTTTTTTGAAAACGTACAAAATTTCTGAATGCCCAGGGAGGAAAACAGGAGAGTTTATGTGTGTGAGTGCTCCTTTTTAATAAGATAGTTTAACAGATATAAGCACATTTCCATGCACATTTTTAAGAGAAAACGTATCAGTCCTCTCTTCTGTCTAATTATCAGACGTGTAACTCCTTCTGGAGGGGCTAGTTTGAAAAAGGAGTACTATGCGCCCAGTTGTTGTTTATGTTCGCCAAGATGGGTAATTGCAATATATTTACCTTGTTATTTTTGTAGTGTGGTATTGCGGCTGTCATGGAGATAACGTATATTATAGTTTATTTTTATTGTCTTTTTTCTGCTGTAACCCAAATGATTTCAGACGATTTTATTTCGATTTCTTTAAAAATCTAACTATTTAAATTGCATCTGTTCTTCAAGCTCCTCTCTCAGTTTTCTGTTGCATTTATTTTGTGCTATTTTCGAGTATGGATACTTCTCATATTATGGGGGAGTGGCAGGATATTTTTTAAAAGAATGAGTGTTGTGCTTTTAATTTTAGCTATTAGTCACACATTTCCACTTTATTTTACTTTTTAATAATGCTTTTTTGAAAGTCCCTTTTTCGATGAAATTCATTGAAGAAAATCATAGTTTTTGAAGTGCTGCAAATTATCATCACTTATTAATTGTTATTCATTATTAATTTTAATACATATGTGATTTTCTTATTTATAATATTATATTATTATAATTAATATATATAATAATTCCTAATTCATATTATTCATTTCAAATAATTATTTTTTTTATTTTACTTTTTTATAAATATTACAAATGTTATTTATTTAAAATTAGTATTATATTATTTATAACTATTATTATTATAATAAATAAGCATTATTATAAATAATAATTATATGAATTATATCTTATATCATAATTGTTATTAAATTATATTAAATGATAATAATAAAATATATTGCATATTATTATTATTATATATAACTTTTTTATATTATAATGATATTGGTTATGTTTAATCTATTCCTGTATTCATCATTTGAAATATAATTCAAAACAGTTCTTTAAAAATATTTTTCTGGCGATTTGTTATCTCTAGGCAGCTATCTTGTATTCCACGTAACTCGTTAACAACCGCATCTTGGTGTGATTGAGGAATAAACTTAAACAGCGCTTGGCGTGTTGCACTCCTATATCAAGTTTAGTTATTTTTTGTGGAGTTACGCATTCTGAGATACTTAGGCTAACGATACGTAATAGGGTAAAAAATCATTTTCGATCCAAATGCTCCAGTTTATTATTCAGTTAAATAATAAATAACATATAAATATGAGAGGGAGAAAGAAAATATTATTTTTATTTAGTACTTATTGTATTTTGAAGTATTAAAAATGAATTTATTAGTCGAATTTCGGAACATTTACTGAACATTAATTTAAATATGGTGGTTCATAACATAATTTTTATGTGCTTAAGTATCATAAATTAAAGACTTCTTGTATAGTTATTTGTATAAGTTCATTAAATGTTCATCTAAGTTATTTAAGCTTCTGCTTCTAAATGTATTAGGAGAGAAGAAAACGTATTAAAAATTAAGAAAAGTTTTAATACATTAAACCATTTATTTATTTCTATAAGTGATGTTTTAATTTTGCTTCAATTCCTGCCATATATTTGTGACTTGTATAGTAATGACAACAGTGAAAAGAAATATGTTAAGTATTATTGATTCATACTTAAACATTATGCCAATATTTAAATTTACTGTTACATGCAATGCTATTGTATTAAGAAAATAATCCTATTTTTTATATTACATTATACATATTAGTTTGATGTGACTAAAAGTTTAAAATCAATATTTATCAAGAATTTTTCCACGTTTCGATACCAAAAAGTAAAATTATTTCCATGCAATGAAATGAAGAAAATCACGAAAGTCTTAACTTACAAATATGTTATCATTACACATTTTTTTAAAAATATGTTAAATCAGTTGAATTTTCTATAAAAATAAAATGCGACTCTTTTGTACATTGTATTGTTTTCACACAAAAGTTAAACATATATTTAATAAATTCTAAGAATTTTTTTGATCATAAGAACGAAATGTAAGGGAAAAGAAATATTTGTATAACAATCATTTTCTTACAAAAATCTAAAAAGTATCTATTCATAATCTAATGAAAAATAAAGTGCAGATAATGGCCATGGTCAAAGGTCAAAAACATGTAACTGTATACGTAGAATGTAAATTGCTGTCTAACCCAGCGTTTCTCAAACTATGAGGCGAGTCACTCTAGGGGGCATGATAACCATATAAGGGGGGCGCGAGCATATCGAAAATAAACGGTTTAAAAATTAATTTACTGGAACGAAGTAAACAAAATACTTTTTGACATATAAAATACGCTTTTACACTGATATAATTTATTTATATCAGCTGGCGATATTACTTCATGAAACTTAAATGTTTCCACTTTGATAAGTCCATTAACTATCTGATCCTATAGCTTACTAAAAAAAATATTTTGTTTGATTTGCTGTAAACTCACGATGAGAATTTTTTATTAAGTTATCTTTTTAAATCTAACATGCTTATCTTTCAAAAAAAAAACGAAACTCAGATCCAAAGAAACGTTCTAGGAAGAAAACAAATTAATCATTGTTAAGAAATGTTACCTTAATTGTAGAAAGAAAACAAGATTAATCAATCCTCATTTTCGTTTAACCTTAGAACGTTTTGGTATAATTAGTTATGTCCTTTCTAATATGTTTTTGTTTTTCATTTAGGAAAGTTGTATATAATGTATATACTTCTGTTGCGCTTTTTTACATCTGAAACAGTTATACGATACTTGAAAAAACACAGAGAGCATTTAAAAGAATTATTTGGCTGATTTATTTTTATGGGTTTTTCTGACACATATAAAGCATCCTGAAATACGCGTTTTTCTCAATTCTTTCTTTGGAACTAACATCCGTATTTTTTTAATAAACTGTTAACCAGAGAGCGGTCACGCGGGGCTTAAAGTCAAAAGGCAGCAACACTACAATAATGTGAACAAAATATGACCGTATTGCTTGAAAATATAATTCCTGTAATGTTAGCGAAAAGTGTTTGAGATTTGTGTCCTTTATTAAGGTTGCGTACCTCTGAAACATTTTAGTTCAGTTTTAATGAATTTTCTCTCAAATTATCAAAGAAAAATGAAACGACCTTGGAAGTAGGTAAGTATATTTTCTCTTAGTTACATTGTTCCCAGGAATTCTGGTTTTTATCGAGTACAATAAAAATAATTGTAAAAAAAAACAACTTTGGGATGACTCAGTCACCTCACGTGACTATAAACGTTAGTATGGAATGCGCACCTGCTCTCTTGGGATAAAACTTTTTGAATTTTTCTCGCTTTTAATATTAATGCTACAGATGTGATGGATGCGATAGAGAGCAATATAGACTAGACTCTTTATCTAACTACATTTATACTTTTAGAAATGGATGATGGAGGGAATAAATTGTTAATTATACATCATTTTGCATTCTGTTCCAATTTAAAAATTAGAGAAAAGAAAAATAACAATACTTATTGTATTACGTACAGTTAATTTGCTTAAAATAAATATTACTCAAAATAAAAAATACAAAAGTTAATATCTTATTGGTTTGTACGGTTTATATTTAAGATCGTATTATAGCTTTAGGGAAAGCGCGTATTATTGTTGTATAAGGGAGGGGGCGTGATAAAAATTATGATTGAAAATTGGGTCGCCAATAGTGAAAGTTTGAGGAGCACTGGTCTAACCTTTATAAAACCTCACATTTAAGTATTCTCAAACTATACTAACACCATATTATCAGGGTAATTTTTTTTTCTTTGAACATGCAGACACACTTTTTTCAAAGCATACCATCGATGGTTTTAAAAGATTTCTGATTGTATTTGCTTAAGAGGTAGTAAGTACATTAACAAATTTCAGTTTCGTCCGCAATAGATAGAAATTTATATTTTAGCCAGTTTACTGTACTTTGAACTCAATAAGTTTGTATAAAATACTATGAATAATAAGTCCACTACTAGATGACATTACAAATTTTCCATATCATTGGATCAAAGTAAATAATAATTATTAATTATACGAAAAATCATTCAACAATATCAATATAAATGTAGATGCATCAAACCAAAGAAAATTCAAATGTGTTTAATTAAAAGTATGGTATATAAAACAACTAATTAAATAGGAAAAAAAATTCATTGTTTCCTTTTATCACATTGCAGTTTTTCTTCAATAAATACATTTAATTTAAGTTTCAGAGATTTGAGGAATTATATTTCGTACAAAAATAAATTGGTTTTCTAGCTTTCATCACATTTCATTTCAAAACATAATGTGAAACAAATCATGTTTTGACACAGGATTTACAGAAATGTGTAAGTTATACTCATGTGTTCTAGTAAAAAGCTAAAAGAGAGCATTATCGACAAGAATTTAGAAATTTCTTCATTTGATATTTATTATTTAAATGATTTTTAAACTCGCAGAAAGTGCTAAAGAATTATAGCATCAGCTGCTATAAAATAATTCAAAAAAAAAAGAAAACAAATTAAGGTAACTTTCAACTCTTGTCTTTAAGAATTAAATTGCATAGCGATGGCCGGTGTTGAAAAAGTAAAGGAATTTAAATAAACATATTCTAATGTTCAATGAAACTTTAATTTTTTCTTTGTCATTAAATAAAAACTCTGTACCTGACATTTTCTATTTAAAATCAACCTTTCAAGATAATTGCTTCACAATTCACAATTACGTCTTTCCATATATTCGGAAGAGTAAAAAATGTATAAAAATTGTGATTTTATCGAATTTTTCAAAATGTTTGAAAGCATTGGGATTGTATGTTTATCTAAAAATATATCATTTCTAGTAAATATCTCATTTAATGTAAGAGTTTCCTTTACCATGCACCATTAGTTTTTGACTTTTTCTTCCTTGTTCAAATTTGTGAGGTTTTCTCCATGTGTATAATAATAAAACAGCGTTTTAAAGTGATGTGAAAAACACATTGGAATGTTTAACACCATATCAAAATAGTATCTCTGATATAAATTCTTGTATATTTAATGGTATAGGCTGATAGCATGGGACACGGTACTTTAAAATGATTTTTAAGATGCTTAAAGCGAATTTTTTTTTGAAGCATTTGGAGCCCCAAAGAAACCCACAGAAATATTTTACGTAAATGTGAAATTTATTTTATAATTCAAGAAAGATATCCCCTTTAGGGATATATCTAACATATGATTTTAAGAAAAAAGTATCAGTTTGTGACTAAAAGTCAAAGCTTTTGCTAATGTATTTATAACTTAGTATTATTGAATTTATATGACAAATATTTTCATCATATTTAACATAGTGTATAGATAATACCAGTTTTTTCTTTATAAAATATTTCATTTAATTTCAATCCTTTTTGAGCTAGAGACGCACGATCCACGTCAGTTCTATGTTTACTTAAGAACTTAGATCCATGACTGAATTAACAATAATCTGTTCAACTGATTGAATATTTATTTACATCATACTTCTAGGAAATGAGGGTTTTAATGGTGGAACGGTAATTTTGAATCACAGTCAAGTAAAAAGGGCAATACTTGAGCTGCAATGCATCTCATCACGCTCAATGATGTCACTGAACAAATATAGCCCCTCTGTACGAGGGTTGTGTCAGAACAATAATCTTCGCTTGACAGGAGCTACACAATAGCCACTTTGGCTACTCATGTTGCATCATTCAACTACATGATAGTATTTTGAAAAAGGGGGAGGGGAATCAGAAAAATCACTTATTTATCAAGAAAAAATAATTGTATTAAATAATTTCCACCTTTTCTTGTTTTGAATTATTATTGTTGAATATGCAGTATTATTGATGTATCTATATGTATATTTATAATTTCTCATTTCAGAATTATATTTAACGAAATAAAAAATAAATATGTATTTTTCGTTAAATATATTTATCATAATTTCCTCGAAATTATTTTAAATGTGTATAAATCAAAATAACAGTTTTTTTAAATACGTACAATAAACAAAACTATTAATGTTCTACCTAAGATTTTAAAATATATTGTATTCCTTTTAATAAGTTATTGAATTATTCATGGTGTTTCAAAAAGTGTCACCCGTTTTGAAATACCTAACTTATCTAAAAAGATTGAACGCAGCCACTTAGGGGATTAATTTTACATTACATGACTAATAATAAAGTTCCTTTTACAAACCAAATTCAAGTTCCTAATGTGTCCATATTTGAACGCCGTATATATAGTTATAAGATAATGAAATTATTTCCTAAGTTTTGCGAGCAAGTCTGAACCCACTGATTTTGCGCTGTCACTATTAAATTGTTCAGTTTAGATAAAATAGCTAAGATGGGAGGCATTATTTATTAAATTACCTACAATGTCGGTTATATGCCTACATGAAGAAGGTGCACGTTAAGAGGTCCAATGATTTTAAAAATCAGCGATGTTCAACTAAATCACCAGTTTCCTACAGCTGATTCCTGTTCGAGTTATTCGATTATCACCATTATAGAGAGCTTGGAGAAATTGAATCCTATATAGTTCCAAAAGATAATATCTTCTCAAAACATACCAGACATATGCTCTGTGATTGTTAAGTTTCCTGCCGGCACGGTAAGAGGATTCTTCTGGATTATGTGCTAAATTCTATCAAAGGTGCTCGCCTGGCATGCACGGACGGCCAAGGGATTTACCTTAACACAGACAAACAGTGTCTTAGGATTGTTTATACCATCTTCTGATTCTCTGAATAGTAGAGTTAAACATCCAGTTACTGTTTGACCAAATCACGTAGAACAGCTTTTACAATTTTAAAACACGTAACACAACATTACATTTCTTGTGTAGTAGCCATTTTAATACACATTTAAGTTCTTGGGCGAAGACAGATCATTAAAAATATTTGTTGGCTACCTTGTAAATCTCGCGATTTTTATGTCTTTTATCTATATAGTATTTAATCAAAAAGTATTAAAAAAGTTACGTATTTTTAGATAAAATAATTCTTATCAAAGCACCAAGTATATTGTTGATGGATATGCTTGCACTTTTTCATGGTATATTTCTCTTAAAGCTAAAAGCTTAAATGTACCTCAATAGAATTTACAAAGCTTTTTCTTATAGATATACTTGTGAGCGTATGGTAAGCCGGAATCTTATTATTCACTATCGTTACTTCAACATGTTTGTAAGCTTCTGAATAATATCCATCATGAACTAAACAAAATTTTAAAACTAAACACTTGCATAAAAATATGTAAATTAGTTTAATTTTAAGAGATAAGTATTATTAAGATATAGAAACATATAATGATTGTAATATAAAAACTATTTGCAATACTTACATTTATAATTAATTAGTTATAAAAAATGACTTCCAAGAGCAGTTATCACTAATTTCCATTAAATAACCATCAAATACATAATAACTGATATTTACTTTTTTTTTCTTTTTTTGAAAATTTAGATGCACTACATATTTGAGATAATACAAAATGAACAATATTTTTAAATAAAATTATGAATACTTCCAAAACATTTTAGAAACATTTTAAACATTTTGTGAACTTTTTCATCAAGACATTTCAAAAAAATTGTTTGTTGCCCTCATTCTATGAATGAATTCATTTCAAAAGAACTATCTCAGTTATATGCTTAAGCAATGTTAATGCTTGAGTCAAAGAAGAACGCTGCAAGGACTGCAGGTGGAGATATTTCAATTGCATTTATTTATTTTTCAAGATTTGCAAAGGAGAAACGAACAAGAAAATGAAGCAAATTTTACAGAATTGCCTAGAAAACATTCAGTACAGCGGCCTTTAAAAGATTTTCCATCTTAAAATCATTTGATAACTCTAACAATTAAAAGCTCCTTACTTGCTTTTTTTTTGGTTTTTCTGATTCATTAAGACATAAAAATATCATACATTGGTGTGATATTCATAAGTCATTTATTCCAAAAACATTACTGTTATATATTTACAGAAACTGTTTTTCGTGAGAAAGATGAGTTAAAAATTGGAAAGGTACGAAACAGAAAAGAAAATGGTATATTTTGAATTCCTTCTAAGGTATCCGACTACTTACAACTGCTTTTATTTAAAAAAAAATGGATATATGGAGATTTTTATGTGGTTTTTAGATTTATTTAGTACATTTAAAATAAAAAAAGCTGAAACTAAGGACTGAAAAATAAATTATTACTTCTAAAATGGGGAAAAATTGGTAAAAGTTGACAAAAAATTACACAAATGGGCCCTGCTCTGCACAAATAATAAATGAACGAATTCTCAATTTTTCAATTTTGATGTATCACTTTGCTATTCCTTTTGAAAATGACCTTCAGGATAAGAGGTATTTTAATTTTTACAAAAACTAGAACACTTTATCTTCGTTATTATATGAAATGGCTAAAAAAACTGTTGTTTTATTTACATAAAATCTGAACATTTTGTAATAAAACAGTGAATGATAAATCTGAAGGTTAAAACACCTTAATGTTATACAGAACACCAAATTTCAGCAAATTATTTTCAAAACTTTTTGATTAATCCCTGTCCCCTTTTGAGTTTTTCAACAAAAAAACGCACATTGAGTAAAATGCAATTTAAAGTTGGACATCTTTTTGTAAAGTTGTGGCATCTGTTTTTACTAAAAAAGTTTTTTTTTTGTTCTAGTGAATGGAAAACAAAAAAACTTGGTATTTTTTAAAGCTAAAAAGATGGCCTATAAAATACAATCATAAAACCAAGTTCAAAAAAAGTTCGTGATTTTATGGTAGTCGGATATCTTAATTGTTTTCGGAGGAAAATACAACTTTTACTTCAAAACATTTTAAAAATATTTCGGTTTCCCAGAAAGACAAACATTTTATATGCAATATTAAAATACTGTTTTTCTATGCATGACGAAAAATAAAAATTTTACAAAAATAAAAATTCAAAACCCGAATTAATTAAAAGAATAGTTCCATGTAGTTTGTTATTTGATACACTTATTCGTAGAAAATAAGAAGAGAAAAATTATTTCTTTCAAAACTGGAGTTTCCATATTATTGTATATCTTATATATTAGAGAACACTCAATGTAAAATGAAAGTGTTATGTCTTCTTACTATCGAATATTTTCTAGTGTTTATTTGAAAAAAAAATATATTTTTTTATTAACAATTTATATAAATTTCATGGTAAGTCAAAATCTGCTATTTTTACGATTATCTTGTCTTGGTCATGAATAAGTTAATGTTTGTCATCTTTATTTAGGAAAATGGATGTTGTTTGTGATTTATTTGTTTTCATTTGCGACGAATTCCTCAATAACTCCAGTTAACCTAGGAATATATAAGAACTTAATCAAATAGAATATAGTTAATTTTTTTAATAATCAAACTTCCCTTAGCATAGGGTTAAAACCATAAAGTAATGTTCTGATGAATCATGATAAAAACTACTAATATAAATCTTCAATTTCCATACACAAATTTAAGTGAGTCTAAGTAGTATTTAAATGAGTAATATATTTATATTGTGTATTGTATTTTTGCAAGCGAAACATTTATGTTGTGAATATTAGAAATGCATCTAAAAGATTCTGATCTTAATATGAAAAGTAAGAGTTGCTAAGTGTCTTGGAATTTCATTTTTCTTTTATGTGGGGACTAAATTACACTTATATATGAATTTGAAATTTAAAAGAAATACAACTGATATTTATATAATAGTGCAATGTGATACTAAAGTAAAGTTTATGGATTTTCTGTTTACTTAACACTAAGTGAATAAGAAAAATTAATCTATTATAAGTAAGAAAACAAAGTGCATCCAATTTACCTTTGCGAAATTTGGTCACCAGTTGGTACATAACAAATTCTATATGAAATATAAAGATATTTCAAATGAGCAGGTAACATTTTTTTTGAAAATGTTGATGATATATTTAATTCGCTTTTTTTTTTTTTTAATAAAATTTGGAAATCAAACATATTGAAATTAGAACAACATTTGAAATCGAAAATAATAATAAGTATATCTATTATACAACAGCTTGCTAAAATTAAATTTAAAATTTTTGTATGCGTACGTAAAATAAGAACAACAAATGTATTACTAATTTAATACTTTAAGCAAAAAAGCGAAAAAAATATTTTTTCTCTTTACATATATGTATGTAATAAGCTTTAGATTTTAATTATAGTTCGCACTTTTTGTGTTGCTGCTAAACAATAGACTGACATATTATTTTTTATGCAAAACATAAACTTTATATTAATGGACTTTCCTTATTTCTTACAATGTGTTATTATTTTTATTGTTTTTTTCCACAGAATGACAACAAGGATATAAAGGGTGTTTTTTAAAAGATATAGAACTTTAAATTGCAATAAAATAAAGATGTATTATTCGATTGACATGATTTTTTTTATTCGAAAGATATTCTTGTGGCATTACATTTTAAATATGATTTCTGGCATAGGACTGCAACGGCCGGCTCGGATGTAGTCCAATTTGCACGTCAATTATCGATGACTTTTTCAACATTTGTGGCCGTATATCGGCAATAACACGGCAAATGTTGTCTTCCAAATGGTCAGGCGTTTGTGGCTTATCCGCATAGACCAGTGACTTTACATAGACCCACAGAAAATGGTCTAGCGGTGTTAAATCACAAGATCTTGGAGGCCAATTCACAGGTCCAAAACGTGAAATTAGGCGGTCACCAAACGGGTCTTTCAATAAAGCGATTGTGGCACGAGCTGTGTGACATGTTGCACCGTCTTGTTGGAACCACAACTCCTGGACATTATGATTGTTTAATTCAGGAATGAAAAAGTTAGTAATCATGGCTCTATACCGATCAACATTGACTGTAACGTTGTGGCCTTCACCGTTTTTGAAGAAGGATTCCACCAGCTCATAAAGCGCACCAAACAGTCAGTTTTTCTGGATGTAACGGTGTTTCGACATACACTTGTGGATTAGCTTCACTCCAAATGCGGCAGTTTTGTTTGTTGAAGTAGCCATTCAACCAGAAGTGCGCTTCATGGCTAAACAAAATTCGCTTATGAAAATCGACCATTATTTTCGAAATAAAATTGCACAATTTGAAAGCGTTGTTCAGGCGTGAGTCTATTCATGATGAATTTTCAAACCAAACTGAGAATAAATCACTTGACAGCTTTTAAATCGGTCGCCATTTTGGAAAGTAATGCCAACTTAAACTTCTATACCTGGAAAAAAACACTCTGTATCACCATTATTTTTATAGGTTTTTTTTCATGAATCACTATTACTTATTTTATTAAAAAAGTTATGGATAGATCTCGTAAAACTGAAGGGTTACTACAGAAATTTAAATATTCCTTTAGTAAAATGAAATTGACAATGTATTTTTATGTATCCATTGTTATTTTTGTTATATTTTAAACTTATATTGCAAGGCAATTAGGATTAATAATTTAAATGCAGTGTAAAACTTTTGAGAGCAAAGCATTATTGCATTGTTACTTGTTTTACATATTAAGTAGCTTTGTTTCTTATTAAATAAAAATTAATGGCAACTTTTACTGGTGAAATCAGCAAAATGAGAATATATATATATAATTCATATTTAGCTTTTAAGATTCAGTCATTATTTCATTAATCAAAAAATAGAACTTAATGATTTAGTAATGTATAAAATTTATTTTTTTCACAAATTGGTTGTATTTTGGTACACAGGCCTTTGCTGCCACGACAAGTCTCCGAGTGTGAAATCCATTTCGGTGGCCATCTAGCGGCGGCTAACATTATTGAACTTTTACGCTTGAATTAATTTTAATTCAAACCCTAATCGGATGCTAAATATCAGCGTGATTTAATTTTGTCTGGAGAACCTGAGCTGAATAAGTACTCAAAGGATATTTCATACATTGCATAATCATATGACAGTCATGCCTAAGTTTTTAGCATAATTTCATTTTGTAAAACGTTATGTTATACACTTTTTATACTATAGAAAAAAGCTAAAGATTGCAATTAAAAACTTAAGAAAAAAGTATCCCAAAAGTTTCTGAACTTATTTTTTGCGCAATTTAAGGTTATTAGATTTTTTTTTCATCTAAAGCTTAAAAGGACAATTTACGTAAATACTGTTTGACAAACCAATAACCCGCGATGACTCGCACGGGGTGTTCTGTACACCCCAGCAACAAGAAAATCCTCCCAAGATTCCAAAAAGAATGCGCAGAACCACGATATTTTCTATAGATGCACATTTTAGGTCATTGAATCTTCAGGCCTGATGCAATCCCTCTTTCTCGAACGATTGGAATGTAATGACCTTCAAAATGTATCTGGGGGCTGAAAAATCCCAAGAGAACTTGAGCATAAGCATACAGTCTGCTCTGAATGTTTGGAAAATGATTAAAATACTATTCTTCTACTTTCTACTATCTTTATCTCATTAATTATGAAGTATATTTATTACTGGTATATACGTTTCACTGGTTTATGAAAAAAAATATAACGTTATGTGTTTTAAAATGAAAATTTTGTATGTTTAGTTTAAATTAATGTTAGTCTCATCTGTTTGGAATAAATTTAATAATTTTATGTGTGTAATACAAAAAACATCTTGTAACTTATAAATATGTATAAAAATGACTTAATTTTATTTTCATAATTAAATACACCTGTTAAAATTATGGGATAACACCCCGCGAGTAACGACGGTATCAAAAACAGGCGCGAGTGACCGCGGGTTAAAAAGCATTACAAAAATTTAATTTCCATAATTTATTATTTATTTATTAGATCAATGGCGATTTTCTAGAAGATTTGGCGTTAAAAACTCACTTAAAAATAGTTGTTTAAAAAAGACAGGAACCATTTAATGTCATATTATTTTAGTGAACTTCAAAAGTCAAGAGCAATTGATCTTGTTATCCTTCCAAACTTTCAAAAATAACTCAAGAAAAAGAAATTTGTAAGGAATATTTTTCTTTTTGCTCTAGTATACTAAAATTTCAGAAAAAATATAGAGAATTGGAAAGGAACAAATGAATAAAAAACATAAAATGAGGGCAAAGAGCAATTCAGTGAGGAAAGATCCTCAAGGAAAGTGTGTCAATCAAGAAGAATAGATCCCTGAAGGAAGACCCGAAGAGCACCACTTGAGCGATGATTATGTCCTTTGAGCATTTTACCGCTTAACATACCTTGAGAGGGGACGTCTAAAAACTCCGAAATATTTTTTTTACTAATTTATGAACATAGTAAATACCAGATTATTAAGAAAAAAATGGAACAAAATTTACTACAAACTCATCTTTTAGTTCAAAACTTGCATAAGAAAATCAGTTATTCAACAACAGATTACCTACTAATACTTTCACTTTATGCATAAATGTCTCGAAAGTTATCACCAAATATAAATATATATATATATCAGTGTTTCTCAAACAGTGGGGTGCGCCCCCAATAGGGGGCGTGATAACCTTACGAGGGGGGTGCGAGCATATTAAAAAGTCAAACAATTATTCAAAAAAAAACAATTATTTAAAAAAAAATATTAATTTACTGAAAGTAAACAAACAAGTATATTCTACTATAATAAAAAATAAAATACCCATTTACACTGATACAATACACTTATAAATCTATCAGTACTACACAATCTATTTTATAATCAATTTAACAATACTAACTAAAGGAGAAGTTTAATAAATACCAGTAACCCCATGGATTTGTCATATATAAAATTATACGCCAACATTAACACTTATCTTCATAATTTTTGTACGGTTTATAATTAATCATTTAAATACCGATTAAAATTACCTGATTCGTTCCCCAATGCCACTGTTTAGCACGTAAGTAAGTGTATGTGGTATATTAAGGGTAGAAAATGAATAAATAATCAAATTCTCTGAATTAAGTAAATCGTTCGCAAACATTGTAAAGGTCATTTTATTGCTTTCCAAAGCCTTCGGAAAAATTGTATGGATACCAGTTGACAGAAAAGTTAGTACTTAAGTAGTAAACAAGTGACTTAGTTAGTAATTTAGTAGTGACTTTACTAACTAGCGACTTAGTTAGTAAAGACGTATATATACGTCTGGAACAATTAACATATTAACTGAGGAAGGCGCTTATATACGTTGGGGAAATTTAAGAGGTGAATGTCGTATTGGGGTTTTGCGTCAAAGTGTTGTATTATTGAATTAAAATCATCGTTTTGTATGAAGGAGGCACGTTGCAAATTATGATTGAATATTGGTTCGCAAACATTGAAAGTTTGAGGGGCACTATTATACATATTCAAAAATTGAATTATATAAATACAAAAAGATATATTTTTATTCAAGATTTGTTTTGACGAATACTACTTTTATAATTACAGTAAAATCTTGCGTATAACGTGCACTTTCAACACAAATAATAGGATTGAAATTAACGAGTGCGCGTTATACGTGCGGGGTACAAATTGATAAATTTAAAGATAGAACAGAAATGATTATAAAAAAAATCAAGACTATTACATAAAAATAAATTGTGTTTCTTTAAGAGAAATGACAGATATCTTATGGACTTAAAAGTTAGTACTTCTAGATGCGTACATTTTTTCAACATTATGGGATAACATACTTAATAAATGACTTCAAAACGTAACAGCAATTTACATGTATATTTCAGGTTTCTTCGAAAAAAAGGGGAATGCTCGTTGTACCACCAATATACCTAAAAATTGGAAACTGTAGTTTGGAAATATAAGTACACGATTTACACCAAAATTTATTATATGTAGTAAAAATAGTAAATACTAATTTCAATAAAATATTATTTTGATTATGTAAGAAACATCAATACATTAAATCGTTGAAATATCAGTTCCAGCACTTAAATATTTTTTGATTGCGACTAATAGTAGTAGCTTCAAAGAATCTATAATTATGATATTTATTTTTTTTTGTTAGGGAAATAAAATACTCACTTCCGTTGAAACAAATTTGCTTTTTAAAAACTAAATTACGGTTATGTAAAAATGTGTGCTTTTGAAGCTAATGCGTTTTCTAAATTTTTTTTTCGTAATTGGTTACATTTTCAGACATACTTCTCTTCTTCAGATATAAGAAAAGTATTGTAAGAATAATTACTTGAAATTTCAGTATATTCCTTAAAAATGTCAATATGAAGTTTATATTATATTTTCATGAAATGGAGAAAATAATAAGCACATTTTTGGTTAAACAGTTTCAGATTTAAATAACTCTTAATCTTTTCAATCTAGGAATATAATTTTAGATAACCTTTTAAATACAATATTAGGGAATGCAAAATTTGAATAAATATCAAAATTAAAATTCTATTTTAAGAATATAATATTAGTAATAATTAAAAAAAGTACTGAGAGCTATCGATAAACTATAAATGACAGTTAAACACATTAATTTGCAGTTAGCTGAAAAGTTTAAAATAATGTTTAATAATAAATTGTGCAATAAATAACTAAAATTATAAATTAATAACAATGCAATATTTCACAGTTTATAAAAGTATTTGAGTTGTTTTATGTACTTGCATTTAATATTATATCAATGTGATTCCAATATGTTTCTCATTTATTTTTGTACTTAATTTAAGAAGATAAAACTATGACTAACATTTTTAGCAATCTAGTTATACAAAACACTTCAATGTATGACTTGATTAAAAAAAGATTCTAAGCATTAAACATAATAGTGTAAAAATATATATATTCATAATATATCTAATGAAAAATTAAAACACATAGCATTAACAATTATTATAAAAACAAATACAAATCAGTCTTCATTACCACGGAAACTGAAAATTAGAAATAGATAACTAAAAAAAAAAGAATGAGCTTAAAATTATAAAATTATTAATGCACTGCTTGACATACATTTTATATGAAAATTGAAATCCCTCTGAGTGTTGAAATATTAATTTAATAACATATCATAGCTCATTTAATCCAATCCATGAACAGTTTAAATTATATTTTTCTGTTCTAAATTTGAGCTTCCAATTAAAAAAAAGCAAATTACTTCTATTTATTTTAAAGTGTCTTATGAATTGAGCACATTGAAGTGAAAAATTTTGAATAATTTTAATAACATTCCAATCCGTTTTTGAGCGCGCGTTCAAAATATATCATAAAAACATTTACGGGAATGGTATTTCTAATTGCCTACCTATAGAAAGGCTTTTAGATAAGAATAAAATTTATGTTTGTGAGAAGTAAATTTTAATTAGGTGAAGTCAAATGTTATGCAGCATTTTTATTTCAATAAAATAAATTTAAAGGGACGTGATGTTTTATCTTAAAAGTCTCAGTAAGCGATTACCAAATTACTTGAGATATTTATTTTAATACGCAAGATTGAGCTTAATGCGAATTTCTTAATGTAATTTGAATAGTTCATTGATATTCAAAGGAAACTGTTTAATGTTAGAGCTATATTTAGTAAGAAAACTTGTAATAATAACGCATATTTAAAAGTAAATGGTGAATCCAAATGCTAAATCACAAATGGTGAATCCAAATGCTAAATCACAAATGGTGGAAAAGGAGAAACCATCAGAAAACAAAAATTAATCAGCGCATTGATGGATTTTTTTTCTTTGCATTTCCATCTCTTTAAAATCATCAACGTTATAAAAAATGAATATTTCATTAAGAACATATAAAGATGATTTTAAAATATTTGCTTTTTTTGAAAGTTTTGATATTATTTTATTGATAAAACCTATACTTATTAATCTACAGGGTGTTCCAAGACTATTGGGACAAATTTTATGCGAAAATACGGTACATCACACAATACTTCAGATTTGTATAGCAACCTATTGTCGGAAACTTTTGGTTCATTGCTATATGCCACTGTTCACAAGAGCATTGCAGGAAACAGACTTGGCAGACTTCAGCTGTTTTCTTCAGCAGAGGAGTACGGAACGTTTTACGAACACTGAGCTGGAAGATATGCACCTAATTTACGGATTGACAAAGAAGATGCTCGAGCAACAGAAAGATTTTATCATGAAAGGAACCCACAGTGAAATTTACCAGCCCTTCAGTTATTTACATTTGTCATCTCAATTTGTGTAATATGGATCATTACGAGGTAATAGGTATGTAAAGGGAAAGCAGCGAGTGAGTAGAATTCCAAGCTTGGAAGAAAATATGTTGGATACCGTTCGACGGAATCCGAGTACCAACGTACGAGCCATCTGTGCTGCAGTAGAAGGATCTCAGAGAAATGTTCATCATGTACTGCAAAGTGAACACTTACCCTTCACAGAGTATTGCCATAGCACAAGTAACATCTATGACCAACACATATTTCAGATTATCACAATCTTATGTATTTTCGTTTCTTGTACCTGTCAGAAAACTTTCCCATGGTGTGCTGGATCATGGGTAGCTATGCAAATCTGAATCATTGTGATGTCCGCTACCTCAACCTAAAATTCTTCTTAAAAATCTTGGGCCACCCTGTGTCCAGCCTTATAAAATGTACTACATATTATTTTCAAGTTATGTATTTAAGTGAGTGTGTGAAATAATTCCACTTAAAAATTGATAATTTAAACTAACTTTTGGTGACCATTTCGACATACCTAAACAATTGCCGGTTATCCTTTATGTTTTTAATAATATTTTGATTTAACTATACTTAGATTTTGTACTAATTAATAAATATTTTGCTTAGAAACAAAGCATTCATATATTTTTTTCCTGTAAAGTCGAATCTAAATTTTTGCAAATACATTTGACTCGCAACAGATCCTCAAGTGCTTATTGTATTT
Organism: Trichonephila clavipes; assembly: GCA_019973935.1. Taxonomy (NCBI): domain Eukaryota; kingdom Metazoa; phylum Arthropoda; class Arachnida; order Araneae; family Nephilidae; genus Trichonephila; species Trichonephila clavipes. The sequence continues at coordinate 11,239 of BMAU01015762.1, read as the reverse complement.
TCATCATTTATATAAGTAAAACTACTTATATAAGCGTTTCTCAAACTGTGGGGTGCGTCCCCCTAGGAGGCGTGATAACACTACAAGGGGGGCGCGAGGATATTAAAAAGCCGAAAACAAAAGAGTATTTTAAAAAAAAATTATTAATTTGCTGAACTTAAACAAACAAAAACATTCTGGCATAATTAAAAATAAAATGCACATTTATACTAATAAATGTATCAGTACTCCACAATGTTTTTATAAGTAATTAAACAATACTAAGTAAATAATATGTTTAATAATTACCATTGACTCCATGGGCTTGCAATATATACAATTATATGCAAAAAATTAACACTTATCTTGAAAATTTGTACGGTTTATAATGAATCCCTCAAATGCCGAGATTAAAAGTTAAACGGTTCACTTCTCAATGCCCCTGTTTTTTAACATAGGCGCGAGTATGAGATGTATAGGAGGAGGGGGATAAAAAGGGAGTAAAATCCTTCCTAGAGGAATACGTAATTCTTTCGAAAACACTGTCAAGTTAATTTTATTGCGTTACAAATCTTTCGGAATAATTCTATGGATAGAAGTTCACAGAAAATATCATACTTCGGAAAGACGTATATATATCTGGACCAATTAATATATATGCTTATCAAGACGTTTATATACGTCAGAGGGTCCTAAGAGGTTAAAGTCATATTGTAACTTTATCATCAATGCGTAGTATTACTGAGATCAATATATAGTTATTGTATGGAGAAAGGGGGGCGCGATGGAAATTATGACTGAAAATTGGGTCGCAAGAATCGAAAGTTTGAGAAGCACTGACTTATATTTTTAACAAATGCACGAGTTTGGCTTCGTCGCTGATGTTGATAAATGACCGTGCCCTGCACCACGGATTTTTAGACGCTGAATGTTTTTGTAAATAGTTCACTTTTCATTACCAATTACAATTCGATATACCTTCGTGCCTTATATTTTTATCTTCGAAGCAGCTATTATTTGTACCTTTAATTGTAATGGACCTTCAATTGCTTTTTTTTTTCTACTTTGTGTCCTTAAGTTTGTGACGGGGCTTTATCCAACCTTTCTCTAAATCCACTTGGGGAATCTTTGGGGTCAGAATGGCATTTCATTACAACCAACTCAAGAAGAAAACGCGATATGCAGATTAGGAATCATTATATATATTGGAGCTTTAGCATTCACGAGGGAGTCTTAGGAAGGTCTTCGAGAAGTCAGCTGGAAGCCAGAGAGACATATTAAAGAAGCCATATAGAATTCGGTTAGATGCCACAAAGTTGCCTAGTAGCCGGATCAAGTTGTAATATAGTAATATATGGATGATATAAATCTTGGTGGCTGATCGCCGTGGAACATCGGTAAGCAATAAATTAAACTTTAATGATAGAGCGGACTCTAGATGGTTAAGGAAATGGCTGCAGATAAAGATTTGGTTAATTTATCACATAGATAGTGAGTAGGATTTAATGCGCTATTTGCTAAGAATTGTTCATTACGTTATATCACTCCTGATCGTTTTCCTCAAAGACTTGGGTTGCATTTCTTAATATAAATTGAGATAATAATAAACTAGCTTTATTATGGAACGTTCGAGTGGCCAATCTTTTGTCCCTACAAATCAGGATTGCGTGGATGAGGAGCTGATACCCCCGGTCAGGGGGTATCACAAGTTCAGTGTATAATGTGTGCAATGCCTGTAATTTCAAAACTAAAAATGTATGTCTTTGAATTCGGCTATTGATTGCACCATCCATTCTGACAGGTAAGATCTTTATATTTGTTCCCAAGAATTATTCGAGAACAAATACTTGGATTGACGAATTATTTGTGAAAAAATAATGTTTGGAGGCAATAAATCTTCTTTTCAATTAATTCGTATGAAACACAGAGAGTTTATTTGCTTTCTTACATTTCTGTGACTAAAGTTTTCTTTTATATTTGCTATCGCCCTCCTATCAAATGCAAAGAGCCTTCAATTCTCAATCAACGCACTTTTTTTTGCTTTCTTAGAAGCTTTTTATCCTCCTTGATAAAACAAACTCTTTTGAACTATATAAACGGAAACTCACAAGTTAAAATTCCCGTAGTACGGTCACAATGAGCCTATCACAGCAGTCCATTTGACCTTCCCCTATACCTTCCTTTAAATTGAGTTTCCTAGAAGTCATGTTTCAACGACATGAAAGTAGATTTATTTGGAGTACAATAAATTTATGTTGTTTACGTTTTGACAAAACAAGATGTACAGAAAACTAAAGCATAATGATGCCACTTTAGCATGAATGTGCTTAAGATATGATTCAAAGAGATTTAATACAGCTAGCATTTTTATTGTAAATCAGTTACAGCTTATATTTTCTATATTTTATTAAACGCAAGAGTAAATAGTAGTAAATTAAAGTAGTTAATTTACTACTTTAATTATCTTCTTGCCTTAAGGCCACCTTCTAGAAGCCTTTTCCGTTCAGTTATGGTAGTAACTTCAACACCATTATCCAATAAATCCCTTGAAAGTTTTGTGCTAGTCTTTCTTGGATTTTTTTTGCTACTTCTTATATTTTTTTTTAATCCGTTCACTTGCGTCCACATTTTTCTTTTCTTTTTCGAAACGATTATCCAGAATTTTGAAATTATTTTTAAACACTTAATGCTATCACACCGACTGCCACATTTATACTTCTCACAGTTACAAAAGTGTGCTCTTTGAGAGTGATTTATTTTAGAACAATTCCTCGTAATAACATCCATCTCTGAACATGTAAAAATAACACGCCTTATAAAGCACGCAAAATTTAACTTACCAGCTGCCCCACTGAAAGATCCACAACTTAGCTCCCGACACATTTAAATGAATAAATTATAGTCAAAATCGATACGTCACACTACAAAAAGAATGCGATAATGGATTTGAGGTGGTTCAGGATATTATTAGTAATCCCAATCCAACTCCATCTAGAAAAACATGTTTATCCCAATTAATACGAACAGTATAGTCCATTGCATTCACTTTCTCAAATAATTAAAAAAAATTGTTTTGTCCAGTGATGTTAGTATCAGATGTGATCAGGATGCTGTAGTTGAACGATGATCATGCAATTCGGCATTAAACAAGAATGAACTTGCCGCAACATTGTTATGTGATATTCCATTGAAATGGAATAAGACTTTTATCCGGTAATCACACACACACACACACACACACAATAGGCTACAGTACACTATGCATAAATATCCTTCGCTTGCAATCGTTGCAAAATAGATTATATACTCTTGGTTATTTTCTATAAATCAAGCAATGTTAAACTATATTCTGCTTTTTGTAGTGTAATTTCTCTCTCTCCTTCTCTCTCTTATGATTTTAACTCCAATTACTATTTCAAAGTAGGAAACTTGTATACTTATCATCTAATCACAGAAATCTTTTTTACAATAATCATTTCAGTACAACTGAAACTCTACAGAATCCCACTATCTTTTTATGCATTTGTTACGTTGTTATTACGCTGTTTGGATACTTACATTCTGTTATCTTATAATTTATGATGATTGCGCTACCCTATTATCTTTCAGTGCACCGATACCAATATTTATGCATTTCCTTGTATTCAAAGTAAAACAGATGAAACCATTTTATGAAATGTTTAATGATGTGTGTTGTTTCACTTAATATCTTTTAATAACTTTTAAGCATTTACTATGTAAAATACTTTTTTTTTACAAAAAAAATATTATAATACTTTTATTTTATGTAATAATATTATAAAGAATATTGATATTTTTTTCGGTGCACCAATACCAATATATCTGTATTTCCTTGTATTCATATAGAAACAAATGAAATCTCTTATGAAATGTTTAAAGATGTGTATTGTTTCACTTAATAACTTTTAAGTATTTCCCATGTAAAATATTTTTGTAAGTAAAGTGTTATAATACTTTTATTTTACGTGATAATATTATATAGAATATTGAGTATATTTATAACTGCAAAAAATGAAACTTTAAAGGGTTTTTTTATACATAGAAATAAATTTCTTAAAAAACATTTTTTTAAAAAAAAATTTCCTTCACTGATTAAATTAAATATTTTCGAATTTTATCCTTCTAATAATGCTCTTGCTGCAATATTGTAAATATAAAATGGTTACAAACCAACATTAAATAATATCAATAATATTATTGATTATTATTTTAATCATTAACATTATTGTTCATTATTTTTTATATTTTTAATGGGTTGCGGATTGATGTTTTACCATTTCAGACCTTGCACTTCTCCCGGATGCTGGTATCTCTTTTTATTGTGGCATCATATAGGCGGATAGCAATCACCGCAGGTAATTTTGACGCCCTTTTTCCTCCATAGAGGGAAGCACTTGAGCTCTAACTATGCGAACCTATAATAGGATTTTATTTTGCCTAGAGCACCTAAGCCAAACAGACGATCGAAATATCTTTTACTTGTCATAAAATCTTACGACATGACCGTTGTCGATTTTCTGCATCATGAAAATCCACTAACTTAGGCCGGGTTCGAGCTCACAACCATAGAGACCGAATGCCAAATACAAGCCAACCACGCCCCATGCCGGTATACTGATCAGTATAGTTGTTTGGAAAAATATTAAAGAAAAATTGTAGAGTGTTTATTACCTTTTATAGTTAGCTTTTAAGTTTGTTTTTGTTCTTTTAGTTAGTACGGTTTATATATATGCTTAGTTCCACTTTTGTACAAAACGGAGCAACAGCTTACATGTATGCTTAATTCTACTTTTGTACAAAAATAAGCAGTACTTTATTCCATGGTTATCTGCTGTTTTCCCTTTTTTCAGGAAAACATAACAAAGTTACATTCTTCCTGACAAAAAATTTTTACAATAAAGTTCTATTTTAACAACATTTAATTTATTCAGTATGTTCAAAGAGAACATAAATTAAATGTGATCTCAAGCTGTTTAAGTAATTATTTTGTCAAAACATCAAAATGCTATTCCATTTTGTTCCACGTAAAATAGTTTACCTAGAATTATCACGAAACACGCGAAAACGTGGTCCGTTAAATCTATTTTTATTTTAATTTCAAAATCTAGTACAATAAAAATAATTCAACTATAGATAAACAAGTAAATAAAGTGTTTTAGACAAGTATTTAATTTTTTTTTAAGTTATAAATGAATTGAATTACACACTAGTCTCAAATATATTGGCTATAAACACAGATGCCTGTATCACTAAAACATTCCATATCATTATTCACTGTTCCTTAAAATACTGCATACATTCTCGAAATATTAATTTAATCATTTTTATAGGAAAAGAATATGAATTCTGAAGCGTCAGTTGCTGTTTTGTCTCTTATTATTTGCCTTAATTGATGAGATGTTCACAGTGTTAAAACATGTGCATGCAAAGATTACGCATGTACAATAATATAAAACAAAGATCCTTAAGAATCATAAATATAAAGTTTCACAGTGAAAATGATAAGAACAATGACATTCAAACAAGTGGTTCACTAAGTAAGGTTCATTAAGGCTGATTTTCATTAAAAAAATTCAACACCGTTTTTGGCTGCCTTTATTTTAAATAACTATAATACCAGTTTATAAGTTCTTTATATGATTACACATGAAGTTGTTCTAATAGTTAAAAGAACTGAAGTCATTTTACATCAATTAATATATTCAATGGCTATTTTAATATCTTTATTCTTCTTACCTATAATTCATATAAACTTATTATAAGATCAAGTTTGGTTTTATACATTACATAACATAATAGCACACACAAAAAATGTAAAAACTGAAAAAAATTAAAATTAATGAATCATAGCCAATCGCTTAAACGCTTAAAAAAATCACCTACCAAAAGATATTCCTGAGGACTGCGTTTTCTCCAAGTTAGCGTTTAAGAATTGTGTTGAGTTTCTCAGACACGATTTATTCCTCTCAGCCAATAATTCTTTTAGATAATTTAATAGAATTTGTGTGTTTTGATCAAATGGATTTATTTTTTTAATTTTATTTTTCTCTTGTGTGTATGAGATTTTTCCCCCTGTGATTCTTTCTCCACGAAATGTTCGAGTAGTTTGTAGTTTGTTTTATTTTTGCCAGAATTATGAAACAATTTTCGTGTGTATGTGTGTGTGAATGTTAATACTTCCATATAGCTCAAATTGGGTGGAAGATAGTACATCCCCGAAAAAAACGGGAATATTGACATGACCAGTGACTTGCGAACCAGAGATTTGTTAATGTAAACTGTAGTTCTGGGGAACTGCGAAATCTGGATTAAATATGTGGTATTAAGATATCGATATAAATATTTGTTTCCGTGATGTATATGAAATATTCAAAAAAAAATATGTATTCTCTACGATCATGGATCATCATCATATTCCAAATGATCCCCAGAAATTGGATTTATCGTGCAAATGTAAAACACATACATATATTACAAACATATAAAATTCATTATTCTATATATTTATACTTTTGAGGGTAAATTTTCGCTAATGTCAAATATATTAATTGGTGAACTAATCCTTGAAATGATCCTTCAAAATTAATAATTAATTCAGCTTTCAAATTTTATTCGATGAATAGATAATATTTTACAGAGCGAGCGAATGAATATTAACGTTGCACTGTTCAGCTACTCGAGGGCTTTCAATATTTTACGGAGTTATTTTACCTAAATTCATTTAGATTTTACTATGTTTAAGTAAAAAACAGATTTATATCTGTATATGTATTTTTACATATTAATATGAGTAAAAAAATAATAACATGTTTTTCGTTACATTTGTTTTTCTTTTTAAAGACACGTGTAAATTCATTTCTAATATTGAGTTTTTATTACTATTTATTCTATTTAAAAGCTGACGTTTTTAATATCTTTAATAGACAGCCATCATTCTAAGATAAATTAGATCTTTCTCGTCTTAACTACTTAAGGAACACCAGGTGGTTGCATAAACGCCAATCATTTGATCAAACAATCTTGTTTTCGGAAGAGAGGATAAAAAACTGTTCTCCTTCTTACTTACTCTTTTAACTCCAAATATCATCATCGCTCACCTTGTAAACATCATGTTGTTTTGTTGCCATTGTTTTACAACACATGGAAGCGTCATTCATCGTCAAAAAAAGAGGGAAGGTAGCTACGTCAAAGTTTCCGTTTTGAAGAGCAATTTCTTCTCAGAATTATCCTTATCCTAATGGTTAATTAGATTAAAGGTAATTTGTTTAATTTATAAAAAAAATTGTTTTATTTTTAAAATACATTTCAATCAAAAATTTTCAGCAAGTATTTTTTTTTAACTTTACAACTCAGATTTTAAGTTTTTTTTTTCATTTTAATTCATCTAAGAGACTGGGCATAATGTTGGTCAAATGCTCTGTTTCAGTAGTTAGCTTTGCTTCGCGAATTTTATTATTATCGCGAGAGAATTTTATTATTTTTGTGAGGTTCATGCTTCCTTTATTTTAAAATCATTGTAACAATTAATTTAATTTAATGAGGTCAGAAAAATAGAATGAAGCAACATTCATTGTCGAAAAACAGGGTTAAATTAAGCAATATTTAAAAAAAATTAAAAAAATATTACTCCATCTTTTCATTTTAAGTTTTAGCAGATACAATTTATAGATTTTCACTTAATTTATTACTGCATTTTACAATTGTAGATAGCATTTAAATGCTATGGAGCTAAGTTGTACTATTTTGTTTTTGGTTTTGTTTTTGTATAAAATGGTTTGATGGTGCTTCAACCATAAAACATAATAAACTCTTGTTATGTTTTTCTTTTTTTAATAAAACTTGTAATAATATTGAATTGAGAGCTTCATTGGTGGCATCTTATCAGGACAATCAAAAACAGAACAATCGAAACTTCATATCTCCTTGTACCCTTTTTTTCGTCTTACTTTCAAAAGTTTTATATTCAACAGCGTTTTATTAATTTCAATTAGAAGACGAAAAATTAGAAAAAAAATATTTAGAATTCTTAATAACCGGTTTAAACTAAAATTAAGGGAGGAATATATCAAAACCAAGGACAAGTACATCACGTAACAAGGAGTAGGATTTAATAGGTTTCGCAGTTTTGCGCTACAACATAACTTACAGTTACATTGACTACTGATTCTCGTTTAAAAAATCACTTGCTACTATTCTTATGGAAATGAGGGAATATATAAAATATAATAGATGCGGTTACCTTACTCCAATTACTGTTAAGTATAAATATCAAGGGTTTTCCTCATTATTATTGTATCCATAAAAGGGAAGACATTATTAATTCGTGAAACGAACACACATTAAAAATAATTAGTATAAATTTGGAAATATAATTATTTATTCAGTAAAACAACAATATGATGTGTGTGTGTGTAGATATATTGCCTATAACATAAAAATATATATTCACAAGAAAACTTGTGTGTGTTGAGGTAGGATTAATCTATAAAACTTAAATATGTTTTTGATAAGAGTTTTTTGAACAAATATTCTCCATAACAAATTTCACAGATCAATAATAATATTGATAAAAAATAAAAATAAAACATAAAACTAAATAAAAATTCACCACAATTTTTAAAGCAAAGAATACAGAAAAAAAAGCAGAGTAGAGTCTGGTATTATGGAATAGTCAGGTAAAAATATGGAATACCCAGGTTTTAGCCCTGTGTGTAGCTGCTAAAGCATAGGAAAACCTTGAACTACAGAAAAAAAGATTTTCGGAGAAGTATAGTGGAGGTTGATAGAAACATTGAATCTCTCTAATGAGTATTCAGTATATTTTTGCTTAAAGCGATGTTCCACGAATTATAAAAGAACAAATAGACTTTAATGTTGCATGTTACTACAGTGCTTCTGAAACTCTCAATGCTTGCAATCCAATATCAAATCAGAGGTTTCATCGCACCTCTCTTCCATACAATAACATTGTATTGGATTCAATGATACTGTACTTTGAAGCAAATACTACAATAAGATTTTAACCTCTTAAATGTCACCGGCGTATGTAAACATCTCGCACAGCCAAAGCGTTTACTTCCCCTGATGCATATATATGTTTTTCTAAAGTACGATCTTTTCTGTGTTCGGCTATCCATAAAAAATTTCAAAGGCTTTTGAATGCTATAAAAATCTTGACAGTGTTTGCAACGAATTTACTTATTCCACAGAATTTGCTAACTGTGGATCGCCCTCCCCCAACACATCATATACATGTGCCTACGGAGAAAACGGTGGCATTGAGGAGATAATCGAGTAACTTTAAATTGTCACTAAATCAATTAAATTTAAACCATACAAATTATCTAGATAAGTGTTAATTTCACACTCATGGGGTCACTGATTCATGGGGTCACCAAACTTGTTCTTTACTAGGTGTAGTAAAATATATTGTAAAATACATTGTGCAGTACTAATATATTTACAAGTGTATTATGTCAGTGTAAATGTGTATTTTATTTTTTACTATGTCCGAATGTAATTTGTTTGCTTACATTAAATAAATAAATACTTTTTTAAAAATAATCTTTTGTTCTCTATTTTTCAATACGCTCGCGCCCCGTTCGTAGAGTTATGATGCCCCTTTAGGGAGGCGTGTCCCACAGTTTGAGAAACACTGTGTTGCTAGATAGAACTTGTGAGATCATTGTAACACGATGTTCCCCACAAAGATAAACAACATTGAAAAATAGTGTTGTTAAAAAACAACAAAGAAATTAGCAGTTATATAGTTTCGGTTCAGTTCATGCACACACAGACTATCATAATGCATTGCAAGGCGAGTTAACCACTTGCTGTTGCCATACAAGTTCGCTGCAAAATAAAATGTGGTTTGCGGTTTTTTCAAAAGTTTTTGCAGGTAAGTTTTCCAACATATTAACCTACTAGTATATATGTGACTTGAGCATTAACTTTAAGCATAATGTACATTAAAATAATTGTAGTTTGTAATAATGTGGTGAGTTATAAGCTGACAATGATTTGTCCTGCAATTTAAAGGCTTATTTACAAGATGACGCGTATTGAGGAATACCTAGTATTCCACAATACTCAACATCAATGATACGTTTCATTCTAAAGTATCATTTGACTTGTTTTTATGAAATCTGTATTACTTTTCAATAGATTAAACAGCCTATTTCGCATTACCCGACTATTCCATAATACCCACTATTCATCATTTTTCTTAAAAATAAATTTTTTATAGCATCAAAATAAATATGGATTTCTTTGGACAAGTGCAAATTCCTTACAATCGTTTATAGTACATATCCATGATGTTTTGAAGTTTTTTTTAAATCTTTAAATGCATTTTTAGAAACGTAAATTATATTCCATAACACCCAAGTTTTTCAAATTTTAATTATCTAAGTTTTTTCTACTGAAGGCAAAAGCTTAGAAGGTGAAAGGGGTCGTTTTCTGGATACAAAGTTTTTTTCTTTTTTGAAGCTCAACCAATTGTTTTTTTTTCTTTTGAATTAAAGAGGTAAGTAAGAAACAAATGCTTAGTGAAGGAGATTGAAAGTATTTTGGTATGGATGTCCAAAAAATTAAAATAATTTGCATTTGAGAGAAATTGTAGATCATTAGTTCATTAGCCTAAAGCCTTCATTAGCTTCGTTCTTCAGCTGCGTTTTAGAAGTGAAGGAGTTTCACTTTTTCTTGTAGAATTCGTTTTAGAAACCACATTTTCTTCGTAAAACACGATGATTGGATTTTATTATGAATATGAGGTAGAAAGTAATGATTGTTCATTGTATGAAAGAAAGATTGACAGAATCTTTGTATGGGTATCCGAAATTTGGAAAGAATTTGTATTTAATTTCTTATTTTTCATTTGATATTTATTTTCGTCTCTTGGCGCCCCTTTGAAAACCGTATTTTTCCCTCTTATTTTCGTCTCTGGCGTCATTTTAAAAAACGCGGATTTATCCATCGTGCAACTTGGCGAAAAACTTTTGTCGCAAAATACTGCAGTGTTATGTCCTATGATTTTACCTTAATTTCTTAAATAATTTTAAATTTAAGCATAACACCAATCGATTCAGTGGTTTGTGACGCTGAATGTGGTGCTGTAGAACCTGGGTTCGAATCCCGAATAAGGCATGAGTGTTTGTACATGCATAGGGCCATCGCGACATGGGGGTACTCTAAGTAGTATACGTCGAACCGCAAATCATCTCGTGAGGATCGTGGATGA